>VXBJ01003374.1:1611141-1800771 GCA_013400055.1 Nycticryphes semicollaris | reverse complement strand
TATATATATATATATATATATGAGAGACAGAGATGATCAGCAGGAGGCTGATCGATGCCGTAAAACTGCTGGAGGAAGCTTGGGTCTCACCCTGTATCTGTTTTGCTTCTGTTCAGTTGCATTTCCCTGTCACAGTGTGGTCTTCTGCAAACAAATAAGTCTTATGATTAGGAGGAACTGAGACTGAAGAAGAGCATGTGTTTTGCAGACTACATGGGAAAAATCAGTATCAAAGAAACAATTAAATAGCCGACAGACGCTATTGATAGTTCCACAGATGCACATCCGAGTTCAACATGCAGTTTTTGTAGTTCTTGTCGTTTTTGTAGTTTTCCACCTAGTGGGGCTGATAAAAAATTTCTAGGGAAAATTATTAATAGTAATATCAAGAAAATGTCATCAAAAGTCCTGTTTGACCCTGTGACATCATTCCATTTAGAAGAAAAATATCTGCCTTCCTGGATTAAAAATGCAAAGATTTACAGCTCTAATTTGCTGGAATGTATGGGCTGAAGACCTCTGGTTTCCTTGAGTCTATTCTGATGTAATCACATCTATTAAGATCTGTCTCTGTAGGTACATGTGCGGGTACACTTCAAGTCTGCATTACTGTTGTAAAAGGATGATGGTCTCCTCAGATCGTGGTGGAGGATGCTTATCAGTTAGGGCCAGATAGTTAAATCCAGACCATCTCTTTTACACAATAGCTTCCATCCCATCTTTCCTCACACAGTTACAGAGACTGAGGAGAAAGTACAGTTGGTAGAAAAAATAGAACTCAATGTATACTAGCAATGGGAAACACACAAATAACTCAATAGTGCTGTGAATCTAAAGGCATGTGATGTGCAGTGATACCAAAATTGCTGGACATTAGTTCTAATCTATGGCCTTTTTTTCCCCCTTTATGGCACCCCTTGCACCTCTTGTTCTCTTTCCTAGTGCTCCTTTCATTGTCCTTGGAAAAGTGCTAGAGAAATGCTCAGGGCTGTGGGTCCAATGGAGTATTCAGGTCCTGAGTGGCCAAGTGATTTTGCTGCAACAGGAAAAGAAGAAGAGTCACATCATGACCTCATTGTAAAGTCTCAAGCGTTAAGCTGCTGATGAGGTCAGGTCCATTGGGACAAGAAGGAGTAGTGAAAGGAAGGGAGTCCTAGCTCACAGCTCCTCGTGCTTCACTGAGACCATGTTGACTTGTCCTCAGTAACTATTAGTACCAGTACATTGGTACATTTAGTATTAATATATTAGTCTCTATATTAATATGTTAGTATATATATAATTGATTTACAGGCTATTATTAGCTTAAACTGTCCAGGACTAGTTACAGAGTTTTCAGTTGTCTTATCTGTGAAACATCTGTTTTTCCAATGCCAAGCAGAGCAGGGCAACATCCTGACATCGAATTACAACTAGTACAGGTCAGGAGGAGTTTGCAAGAAAATTCTTTCCTAGGATTCCGTTAACAAAGTTGATAGAGAAAATTTGTCAGACTATATTTCCTGGAGCATAAAAAATCCCTCCAAATTTAAGAAGTGAGCCTTAACAGCCAACATTCTGATCTCTTGCAGTCAGTCCAAAAATAATAGCATGTATTATGGAAAGCAGATGCCACACTTGCTGATGGATGCCCTGGAAAAGGTGCATACTGGAGCAGATGAGTAATGTTGCTTTACCTCTTCCCCAGGTGATGGAATCAAAGTTGTTGTTCTAGTTCAGGCTGGCTATGAATGTCACACATGGAGCATTGTTCCCTTCAGAGTCCTTAGAACTTTATCCTTTGATTGGATACCACATTAAGTGACTGGCTCAGATTTTTCGTGGCTATAGATAGTGTGCTGATTTGTTAGCTTGCAGGGGATTTCTTGTTGCTTGGTGTGTTCCTGCAGCCAAGAGCTGGGATGGCAAATTATTTTGTGGATTTCCTCCCTCGATGCTGGACCATTTAACACAAAGAGAACAAGAGATGCCTTTAAAAAAATGTACAATTTAAGCTAATTGTTAATGTATTTGTGTATTGCAGAGCTAAGCGGGAACAGGAACTGCAGCATTTAAAAAAACAGAAGGAAGATGAGGCTCTAAAACTGCAAATGCAACTTCAGAGACAAAGGGCCATGAGACTCTTCCATGAACGACAGTTGGCCTTACTGGAAATAATCCATCCCAGTACGACATATATTAAATTATAGCAGAAGATTAAACTGTCTGTGTCCCCTTAAGGACAGTTTCCTCAAATATGTTTCCTAATCTTGTGTGTGTGTTTGTATGTCGGTCTGAACTGCCTCTTCTGCCCACCTGTCTGGCAGAGAACATGCTAAATTCTACAAGGGCTCAGTAACTACTGATCAAGAGCTGCAGCCTTCAAAATGGCACAGGTGAAAGGGAAATCCAATTTTCTTGTGTTACCAAGTTCCATTGCAGCTGGAAGTCTCTGAGGCACCGCCCACAACTAGTGGACCTTGGATGAAGAGGGGTTTTAACCGAGAGCACCCCAGGTTTTTTGGTACTGTCTAGTTTGAGGATTAAAAAAGTAAACTGTTAAGAAATCCCAACCCACAATCTTATAACAGAGTTCTTGTTATATTTGTAGGTCAGGTAGATAAGTACATGGAGGAAATGGAGGGGAAATCAGCATTAACTATCCAGAGATTCTGGAGAGGGTATAGAGCAAGAAGAAATTTTCACCAACAGAGACAATCACTTAAGGAGTATAAAGCGGCTGTTGTCATTCAGAGAGCAGTGAGTACACATACCTTGTTCTGACATTAGGCAGGACTGAGTGGATTATTGCAGTGCCTCAAAAAGCTCTGTTTATTCCCATACTGTTGACGTGGCCATCATTTATTAAAAAAAATATTCTGAGGGTGACAGTCCAGAGCCACAAGTTGTTTAAATGGGTTAAACCTCGCATGTGTTACAAAATCTCACACAGTCTTGCAACTAAAATATAAGAGCTGCCACTTTGAAACCTAAGGTTGGAATTTCACCATGCCACAGATGAGTCAGTAATTTCTTATGAGTGTTCTTATTTACGATTTAGTATTCATGCTGACAACATTGTATGTTGTCTTTTCAGCATCATGGCTAAATTTATGCTTTAACAGATGCAGTGCTGAAATATTTTTCTTTCACTGATTGATTACAAACAAATCGAGAAGACAAACTTCCTGTTTGTGATTGTCATATTCTCCTATGTTCTTTACAAAGGCCTGTAAATTCTTGGAAAAACGAAGGAGGAGGAGACTTCTCTCTCCTTGGAAAGATCCCAAGGGACTGACTGATGAGCAGAGACTAGCCTTGCAGCAGAAGGTGGATGACTACATCAAATTGCATCCGGTCTGTTTCTTAGTCATTTCATAATTCGCATTAATGATGCAACATACAATACTGTAGGGATGAAATATACTCAGCTTCATAAATTCTGATCAGGATAATCCATGTGAGGTATGCATATATTAACCCTGCTTGTTTGACAGCAAGGCACTAGGATATGGGGGATTTTAATCATTAATCTAATCAAAAGGGTCAAAGCAAACTGTAATTGGAAAATTTATATACTTGATGATGGACAGCTTTGGAGAGAGCTGCAGAGGAAGCAAAATTATTAAGTTAACAATTAAGAACAGCATTTGCATTCCTTGTTTGGACGTTATTCTGTCCCCAAAAGATTTAAAATAACCGGCTCTTAATGGTTACAAACTGTTATTTCCCTCCAGGCTTCCCAAATGTCAGAAGAAATGAGTAAAGAATTGCATATGCAGGCCCAGGAAAAGCTGGCACAGTTCCTGTTGAGGAGCAGACTGGATCAGAGAGCAGCAGAGCGGAGAGAGACGTTACTGGCTCAGGTCAACACTGATGTGGAGCTGCTAATGAGTATGTGACTGCTCTGGTCATAGTTTTGATTACCATTTGGATTAAACTAATTTAGAGAGAAAATTAGAGGGAACAGTGGTAAAGCCTCATTTCCAAACTGAAATAACTTTCTTCCTTTGCCATCTGCCTTATCTTGAGATTCAGGCTTTGTTAGAGATTATCCAAGTGTTGTTAGAGGTTATGTATACACACCTGCTTTGCAAAGAACATCTTCTGCTAAAAGCCCCTCTGATATGTTCACAAGAAAAGCAATGGTCCTGTAAAAGGCATGCAAATTTCTAAAAAAGGGATGTCACACAACCTCCTCCTCTACTTGTTTTGTTTTGTTCAGTTTTCTTGTGCTGTAACCCAGCCACTTCTTCCAGATAAAAGAGGGAAATCCTTCAGTTACGAATCCCGAATCATGTTTTCATTTTCTCTGACCTGGCTTTATTTGAAACGGAATTCACTACTGTGCTACCCAAATAGCCTGGAGTGAAAGACTGAGAATAGCAAACTGCAGCCACCAGAGAGCACCCAAGCTGGACAAAATTCAGCAAGTTACTGAATTCCATGATTTAGTCTGTCACGTGCTGTGTCACTGCGGCTTATCACTCCCTGAACAGGCAAATCAGCGACACACGCTCACACTGTGCTGGGTCCCCCAGGCAGGGAATACACAGCGCTGCTGTGCCAGAGTCCTGGAAACACTACACTGATGTCACCCTGTGCCCGGAGTGCTGACCCAGCAGGAGTTACCAAGAGCTCCTCTTTCTCTTAGGTCATAGTTTCACAAGAAGTCATTTTAGTGGATGCCACCACTGCACCTGAATGAAGTAGTCCTGCTTTCCTCCCTTCTCTTTTCCCCCATTATGTGTTTATTTTTTCAGATTTAATTAATTTGGATTGCTTCTCCAATCAGGTTCAACGGGTAACCATAAAATTGTAATGCCAGCACAGGGAAAGGACAGTGGGAAGTGGGAGGGTAGTGCTCCTTCTTTTTTTTTTTTTTTGCTTGAAATACTCATAAAACTGCAAGCAAAATACAGAAAACCATTCTCCTTGTTTTTACAGATGCTCCAGGGTTAGCAGAGACAACAGAAAAAGATCTTGATGTCTTTATGAGTCGATCGGTCCCTGTAGCTATCAAGGCAAGACAATCCCACAACACTATGCTGAAATATACTCGCTGGCCGTGGTGGAAGAAGCTTGGAGATGAATTTGTGGAGGATGATGTCATTCCTGATGATGCCCTAAATGCAGAACTGGGAACTCTGTTTATTGGTGGAAGGAAATCCTTTTAGGTAACAGGCAGAGGAATTTCTCTCTCAACCAAACTCATACCTTGCACTATGTATTCACTTGTGTGTGTTTTTAAGGAAGGAAAACACTTGAATTGTAAGGCAAAGCACTGAAAAAGACCAAAGCCTTACGTTAGTGCATTTTACTTATTAAGAATTTTTTCCTGTACATGAACAGTTAGATCCTATTGATTGTGCTCTTGCAGATAGGATTTAAATACTGTAGTTGTAAATGAAGGTATTTGGTAATTTGTATCACTTTAAAAATAAGTTCATAATTTTTGGCTTTTCAGTTCTTATTCAGTTCTTATAAGAATAAGAATTCTTATGTGTAAAGAATCATACCATTGTAAAAGCCTGGGCTTTTATAGCAAAACTTTTTATCAGGTGATGTGCTTTGAGATGAAGATGGGTTCAGAACAAACCAAGACAGCAGTGAGAAGTCAGGCAAGCTCTAGGCAGGCTGGGTGCTTAGGGCAGGATAGACCAGCTAACTCCAGTTAGCACAGGTAAAGCTTGGCCTGAACAGCATCACCAGCCTCTTGACTGAAGCAAGGGGAAAAGGAACGGAAGGTAAAAATGCCAATATTCTTGGATTATATGTGTTTTCCTTTAAAAGTGTGCAGTTCTTTCCACAGCCAGTGCAGTGTATTGTAACATGGGCACAGTCCAAACTGTTATAAGGGATTGTAGCCTCAGTGTGACCATCTGGACCGTCAGCTCTGTCTTCTCAAACCATGCAGATGCTGTTTAATCTGGAAAGGGCTTCTGCCGTGTCCCGATGTGCAGTAAAAACCTACAGTCAGAGGCTGAAGGCTGCTGCTTACTGATGTGCCCAGAAAGCAAGGAGAACTCAAGGCCACAGCTAGTGCCGTAGGTATCTGAGCTATTTCTTAAGCGAGAGGCCGAGAGAGCCTAAGAATTAGATTTTTACCTCACTACAGAGGAGGAAAAAGCACAGTGATTTCTGCCAGTTGTATGTGGGCAGCAATACTGGTTCAGCATGTTTGTTTTCCATTCTCTCTGGAAGGTTTTGAGTTTTAATTTTAGTGGAGATGAATGGAAAACAAATAAATAGAAATAGCGGGCAGAAGCCCAAGCCCATTCAGATGCAGCTGATACATTGAAATTAATAACTGGACAGCCGCCAAGAGGAAGAGCTCTGCTCTAGGTTAATTTTTTTAACAGAGCTGTGATTTGGAAGGCACTGAGTTGGCTCTCAGTTCCTTTCTTGGAGAGTTTACTGGTGGAACAATCCATTAAATATTTGCCAGAGCTCTTGCGTACGTCTGTTGAGTTACAAACTGTTCTGCACAGCCCTGATATAGGCACGACGTAAAACTGATAAGAAGACAGGTCCCCTATAGCCAGCATAATGGAGGGGCTTTGGGGCAGTCACCAAGCACTGCCGGGGGTGGAAGCTACCCCCCAGCAGCTGCCAAGCTCTGGCACTGGAAAAGGCCCAGCATCTCTGGATGCGCTGCAGTTAAGCCAGCTGGTCCCTCACAAATACACGGGTCCTTTGCACCTAGTGTAGTCCCCTCTGTCATGTAGCCACTGACCCAAACTATTTTGAGACAGCAGCCTCTGCTGTTGTGCTTATTCCTAATCACCTTCATTATGAAAGCTCTTTAGCACAGGGGGATGTTCACAAAAGTGTTTTGCTTAATGTATTTAATGTAAAGAGATGAGCCCCTCGGCCAGTATTAAATACCAGCTGAATTACAGAGCCCTCTTACCAAAAAGCCAATTATTGTAATGGCCTCTGCCACTCACTGCCATTAGAGTGGATAATGAACTCCCCCTTTGGAATATGCCATTTGCTGGAAAGTGGGATTTTTTTGAGTGAACAGAGAGCCTGGTGGAAGGTGAGGTCTTGCTGGAGGAATTCCAGTTGCCTGGTTGTTTATTCCCAACCCAGCCTTGCTGCTGCCCTGATAAATAAAAATGCCTCTTCTTGCTTTGTGCTCGTCACTAGGAGATCTGTCATCACTGATTACAGACCAGGGAAAAGCCATGAGGGAGCATGTCTATCACCATAGATAAATGTATAACCTGTCACTTGTTCCTGTTACTGCCCCAGGCTGAGCGAGCCTGAAAGAAGCCACTGGGGTGGTACTGGGAGGTGCTCTTGGATGCCAGACACTGGGCCCAGTAAAAGAGATCACTGTTGCCCCCCTTTGCTCGTGGATGGAGGGAGGGATTTGGCACAGCTTGGCTCATCCTCTCTTCAGGTCCTCCTGTGGCATGCACAGGATGTGTCTCTGGCAACTTACTTCACTGCAGCTACTTCTGTCATAAAATACTCCTTCCTGAAGAATGGGAGCAGACATAGAGAGCTGAGCAGAAGCCACCTCCAGCCTGCTACTAGGTGAACAGTCCTGTGTGCATTATCCCGTTATCCAAAAAAAGGCAGTAAGAGAGGCTGTGAGCTGAGCTGAGGCCAGTCCTGCTCCCACTTGTTTTCTTGCTGCAGCCCCCAGGCGTGCCCAGCAAGCACATGAATGTGCTGCACAGGTGGTCCAGCTGGGTAAGAAAAGGGGCAGAATTTGGTTGTGCTCAGCAGGTCCGGGCTGTGCCACTTTGGACATCAAACCGGCCTTCCCCAGCCTACCCCAGCCAGACCCTACTCGCCCCAGAGGAAACGTGGGGTGGAGTGACAAACCTGGGGGGCAACGCTGTGATGTGAGGAGGGGCAGAGGTGAAGGCGGAGCTGCAAAAGCAGCAGCACTCAGGTCATTAAATATTGACACCATCTAAGCTGGCCTGTGGGGGCGATTTAGCTGAATTGCAGGTTTCTGTTGCTGTGATAAATTGGACCAATTTGTCATGTGGTTTTGTTTCTTCCCTCCCTTCAGTAAAGCTATACCAGGAGCGTTATTGCCACAGCTTCAGCAATATGGAAAACAAAATCCTCTGATGAGATAAAAAAAATGAAGGGACAGGGACTGTTCTCCCGCTGAAGGTGCCACCAGAGTTATGGAGCAGGAAGAAGGCAGCAAAAGGAACAAGAAATAATAATAAAATCAGTCAGCCCTTTCAGAGATGGAGACAAAGCAGTGTCCTCTCTCTCCTGCAATTGAGGAAAATTCCTGTTTATGCAGACAGGTACTTTTTTTTTAGCTGTAACTGGACTCTGCAAACAAGAGGATGCTCATCTCCAGCAGAGACACAGGCATGTGCTTGAGACCACACTGGTAAGTCCAAGGGCGTCTCCTGGCCTGTCAGGCTGGCTGTAACAGGAGCTCTGAATGGAGAACAGGAGATAACCCTGCTGCTATTTCACCTCACACTGCCAAGTCTTCCACTGCTGATTTCCATGGGAGCAGAATCTGGTACAAACATCTGCTCTCCACTGCAAAGTATCACGTACATCAAGGACAAGGAGAAATGAAAGCTTTCTGTCCCCAAGCAGCAGAATTGGGGCTATTTATAAATGAGCATGCATCAGAAAAGGAGGAGCCACAAAGATCATTGCAATTGGTCTCTAAGTTCTCCTTATCATCCTTCATAGCACAGCAACACCGGGTCATCCTCCAGGCATCCTTGTGTGCAGAGAAAAACTTTAATAAAGAGTTTGTTTACTAAATGAGTGATACATGGGCTGACATTTATCATGAGGAATTCCTGTCCCCTCTCTCTGGGTTCATTCTGGCTGCTTTCTTAGGATGGAAGGGTAAAGTCTGGCAGGTGAAGACCAAGTGGCCCTGGCAATTTTTCCCATCTGTGCCAGAGAACTCCTCTGTGACCTTTAGAACATTCTGCCTCTGTCTTTTCCTTTCTCAGATGAGCCTTACTGAGGAGGTTTCATATGTTGCATGGTAATTTGTTTTCAGAGTGAAGGATGCTGTGGGAGCCCAGCGCCATGGGACTCCCTCTGTACTCAGGTGAAACAGGAGTTTGACAGACCCCAGAAAGAAAAAACATTTGTACAATCCAATGTTGAACACACAGAAAGTGCTCAGGGTTGCCATGCTGTTCTCTCTGAATTCAGCTTTTCTCTGCAGAACTTAATTCTTCTCTATTTAATTACATCCTCAAACAGAAACAGTGTCTTTAGCTCTGCATGATCACTTAATAAAACCCATGAAAGCGAGCAATTCTGATCAGGGAACCTTCATTTAACACATCCCACCAATCCAGAACCTGCCTGTTTGGAACAATACGAACATACACACATACAAGAGGGATAATAAAACCCAGCTCAATCTAGCGTTACATGATAAAGCCAGTGAACTGCAACACTTAATCCCAGGAACAACCACAGTAACCTTTAAGTTTGCCACATCCCTACGGTCTGAAAAGGAAGAGGCGTTCAAGCTGGCACTGTTACCCCTGAAATGAATGGTGACTCAAAATAAAATAGTTGCAAATACAGGATGCAACTCAGTTCTGTGCTCGGGAACAGGAAAAATGGAGGCCATTACCAATGCCTTGGCTTTATTCTCTGAGTGGCTCCACTGCCTGTCACTTCTGGAAGTCTGTGAAGGCTGGCAGAAGAAGATAGCCACGGAAGTCACCAGAGCCATGCTTGCTTCAGGACAAAAGAACGTGCTATCAGTGATCAGGTATCAGGGACTTCCGAGGCGGTCAATCTAAAGGAAATCTACTGGACGTGGAAAATGAGGCATCCTCAGCACCCTGAGGCAAAGCCTGGAGCTAACACAAACCCCAGCTACCTCCCTGCTGTCTCGGAAACTGCCAGGCAGGGGAGCCGGGCTGAGGAGAGGGGCAGTTGGCTACCCGACCGAGCCCCCCTCAGGCCTGGAGAGAGAAGTGTCCAGACGGCTGGCCGGCCTGGGGAGAGGAGCGGCCGGCTGCCGGCCTGGCCGCGACGGGTCGGGGAGCCGCCGGCCTTGCCCGCGGGTGCCGCCGGGTCTGGCAAGGGTCTGGCAGGGCTGCCGCTCTCCCCGAGCAGCACCCGCGCCCTCCAAGCCCTCACCAAAGCGCCCATAGAGTTGAGGCGGAGTGTCCGGGGACACCGGGTTCCGTCCCCTCAGCCGCCGCCCGCCTCCCCACACCGTTCCCCCTGCTCCGCCTTGAGCGCGCGGCGGGCGGGGCCCCGCGGCGGTTGCGCGGCGCCGTTACCCCCCTCCCTGCACCGCCGCGCGCCCGCCGTTGCCGTGGCGACAGGCTAAGCCGGGGCCTGGCTGCGGCGCGGCGGGTGCAGAGGGGGCGGACGGACGGATGGATGGACGGGCGGCGGCAGCAGCAGCAGTAGCAGCAGCAGCAGCGGCGGGCCGGCGGCTCGGCGCTGCCGGGGCATGCACAACAAAGGCGGGAGGCGACGCGTCCCGGGCGGGCTCTTCAGGTAGGTAGGTGCGGGCGAGCGGAGGCGCGGACAGGTCCTCTCTCGGTAGCCGCTCGCGCAGGACGGCTGCCCTCCGCCGCGCTGAGGGGGCCGCTCCCTTTAAGGGAGAGCGACCCGCGGCGGGGGCTCCGGCCCCAGTGCCGCACCTTGCGGGCGAGTGGGCTGCAACAAAGGCAAATGGCTGCGCGCCGGGGAGGGCTGCGGGGCTGGCGGTGGCTTCCCTGCCTCTGCCTGGCGTCTGCCCCTCTCCCAGGCGGCAAACGGAGGGGAACAGGGAGTAGCCTTTTCTGTATTTATTTGGATCTCCGTCCCGGGGCCCTTCGGGTACAACCGCTAGCTCCGCGCCCAGCCCGGGGAGCGGACACACACACGCTTCCCAAAGCCTTCCACGCCTTTCCCGGCTGCCACCTGCTCGTTGCTGGGTGACCCGCATGTCCCCCACCCCCTGCATTTGCTCGCCCCTCGCTCGCAGCGCTTGGCCGTGGCTCCCGTTGGCGCAGGGGAGCGGGCTGAAAGGCTCTGCCCCGGGCAAGTCGTTCTCCCGAGGGCTGCAGGCGGCTGCCCTCCCTGCCCAGGGCTCCGCATCAGCCTCCCCCCGCCCCCCGGCTTTTTCTCTCCGGGTCCTACAACAGGAGCCGCAGAGGCAACTTCGCAAATTGGCAGGTTAGAGCCTTTTAGATGCTTAGGGGCTTTTGTCCTGTGCAAGGTGGAATATTGTGTGCTGGTACGGTATTAGCCTGAGTTTAATTGTTGTAAGGGGTGGCTGAGCAGCGCTTTAAATCTGCAGGGTGCAAGTGAGTCATTTCTTAATTCCTTTCCATGTGATTCATAACGTTTTCAACTCCAGGATGCATTTTCCCAAATTCATAATAGGTTTTGATACCTGAGCTATTAGCAAGGGCATCTCTTTGAATCCATAGAGGTAGAAGTTTTTACTGCATTGTTGAAAATAGTAGCTATGACAAAATTCCCGGGGGGGAATATCTATAAAACCTGCTCCTACCATTTTTATTTACACTGCAGCAAAGCAGTGCTGGGTGCATCTACACTTTTGCCTTCCCTCATTTCCTAGTCATTGTGGCACTGAAAAGCATTATAAACAACTCCCCATTGTTTTTTAGTATTATAGTAAGGCCTGAGGGTTTGGTAATGGTTTATTTCATTCATGGCTCTCAAAATGCTTCACAGACATCAATTAAGACTGGGAGCCCTGCTGCAAGTCGGAGAGGTTTTACTGATCCCATTTTACAGATGAAGGAGCAGATTGGAGACCTAGAAAGATTGAAGTCAAATCCAGAACCTAAGTCATCATCTCACAGATCCTAAACCCTCTGTTTAGGATGCTCTTCCTCGCCTCCTCTTGCGAAATTCTCTCTTACTTTCACTGATTGCTCCAGGAGCTCTTTTGGACACTGACAGGCCATGTATCTTTTGGGATTTTGAGATACTGCTCTTGCATATTGCCAAAAATTGCGTGCCTGTCGTGCCATACTGTTGTGAGGAGTGGTTTCTGATTAAAACAAGTCTCTGATTGTTCTTTGATTCGTACTGAGGTAGAACCCAAGAGCTCCATTGTGGATGAGGATGCACTAGGTAAGGCGTTGTAAGACAAGCAGTAAAGCATGCACAGAGCTGATGAGCCAAATATAAAAAGCCTAAGTATCTGCTATAACTTACTCAACAGCCTCCCTCACAAAAGAGAGAGGGTTTCTCTATCTTTTACTATGAGGGTGGTGGAACACTGGAACAGGTTGCCCAGGGAGGTGTTTGAGGCCCCGTCCCTGGAGATATTCAAGGTGAGGCTCGACAAGGCCCTGGGAAACCTGGTCAAGTTGGGGGTGTCCCTGTTGACTGCGGGGAGGTCAGACTAGGTGACCCTAGAGGTCCCTTGCAGCCTTGACCATTCTATGATTCTCCTCACTAAGACTCTTTTTGAAGGGCATATTTCCAAAAGCAGAATAAGTGGTTCCTACTGTGACTGTAACCCAGAAGACTCTTGATCCTAGTCTGTTTTTGAGTCTGTCCACTTGCTTCCATGGCCCAGACAGGAGGTGGGCTGTATTTGAGATCTGGTTCCCATCCTTAGGTATTGCTTGTAAATGATATCCTTTAAGGCCTTTAACCAGAGACCCCTAGCTGTAGTCTTAGATTTAAGCCTTGCTGCTCTGTCTGTAGAGCAATCCACAAGACAACAGTGGTAGCCCCAAAGCATTTACAAAGTTTTAAGCTTCATCTGTGTCAGAAAAGTCTGCTGCAAACTAGGTGATATTGTATAGCTTCCAGGAGTCACGGAGGGAAGGGAAAGAAGCAGATTGAATGGCTTTATGGCTTTTCTGGGTTTAATATCCATTGGGTGCTTGTGGAATCTGATCTATTCTTACAAGGTGTTCTGGAAATACTGATTTCTTAATATTAAAGTTTGTAGGTGATCCAGTTGTGTCCTTCCCCTCTCCACCCCCCCACACCCCCCCCAGCCAAACAATCTCGCCCCAACCCCAAACACCTCAGTGCTGCAGTTGTGAGAAGCATCGTTCATTGCTGGTGGGCAAGATATTGTAAGATATTGTATCACAGTTTGTTTCCTTTCTAGTGCTTCAGAGAACAGTTCTTTTAGAGAAGACAGAGCAAGCATAGCTCCAGGGCCTTCGTGGCTGAGCATCAGCCAATTACTGTCATATCAGATTAGCTCTATGGCACATTAGCACTCGTTTATGTTCATACAAATGCAGCATGACTGTTCCATAGTATTGATGAAATTATTGTATTTACAGCCCTATAATATGACTAATTGAAAGGAAGGTTCTCATTACAAAACCATGGACTTCCAAGGTGATTTCTCCGTGGCTTCTGTATGAGTCAGTTTTGAACCATGAAGAAGGCATAATCCAGCTTTTGATGGAGTTATCCTTTTGGCAAACTTTTTCCATCTTGCCATGATCCCAGCTCAGTAGCCTACTTCTCTTGGCCTCTGAGAAGAGCTCTTACCTGCCTATGCTCTGCAGGCATCTAGCCCTTGAAACCAGCATTAAGATTTCCTCAGCTGCCACTGCACTGTGCGGTGTGTAAGCACGTCCTCCTTGTCCAGAGCAGTTTGGCAGCAGCAGTTGTGGGTGTCTGTGAGATGAGGAATCATCACATGCAGCACTCCATAGCCAGGACTGTAAAGCTGTCCACAGTGTGGTGACTTTTCTGCTCACATATCACCTGCTGACATTCAAAGGATAAGCCCATTTGTCTCTGGGAATAAGCTAGGCACTTCTGGCCAGAGTCTCCGTAAGTTTTGCAGTTCCTGCTTCATAATTATCTCAGCCTTAGTTTCCAGCTGCTTTGCAGTTCACAGCAGCCCTAACAGCTGGTTCCTGACAGCCATTATCACTTTCCAGCACAGGAACAGCTTTAGCTCTGAGTCTTGGGAGGGTGGACAGGGCTGGCAGGATCAGTGATATTAGGAAAAATAATGAAGGAGCAGAAAACAGGTGGATGGACACAGGGAGGGAAGGTAAACTGAGAACTTATGTGACAATGAGGGGAAAATGAAGGACAGGTGGGAGCAAACCCCTAGACTTCATAGGAGTCACAGGCAAGGTAGGATGAAGAAAGAGGCAGGGAGCTTTGCGGCTTGTAGCAACACCATGAGGGATCTTCTCTGCTACCCAGGATGGATTGCATTACTGCTGCCAGCCTTCCAGCACACTGCCCAGGCTTCAGAGCCGTTCAGCCAGCCCTGAGCCACTGCAGAGCACCACGCAGCATTTGTTTCTTCACACGTTGCTCAAAGTTGGTAACAACGGGTGAGTGGCTCTGGGAGCCGCACAGGAGTGCTGGGGTCAGTAGCACAGTGTCCACACTGCCATCCACAGTACATTATCCACAGTACTACCCCTGCTCAGGCAGGGCCCTGGGAAAACCTGCGTTGCCACAGCAGACACCAGCATCAGTTATATGAGGAGCAGTGATTTGCTGCTCAAGGACAGCAAGGACAGTGGCAAGTCTGTGATTTCAGGAATTAGTTATGGAAAGCTGGGACCCTCAGGCTGAGCTAATAAGAATAGCTGGAGAATTAGGCAATTCCCATATTCATGAGATGACAGACTGCAGTCCCTTTGCCAAGGCTGTATTAAATACACTGAGGGGCAGAGGAGTTTTCTGGCTTTGTGAACAGCTGCTTCAAGGTGAAGTACAAGGGGAAAAAGAAAAAAAAATCTCCACTGTCTGCTGATATTTATTTTGCCATGTAACAACTCAGGGCCCTTTGCAGACCTTTTGGAACCTGGGTTTGAGGCAGTCCCTTCACCTTCTAGAAATAACCTGATTGGGAATTAAAGAGTACCTGGCCTAAAGACTTCTTTCCAGGAAGGAACTGAAGGAAGTAAAGCTTTTGTGAAATCCTTCTCCATCTCCTGTCCTAGAAAGGAAGTCAAGGAGCAGCAGTAATTTTTTTCTTATAAAGAAAAAAACATGGCTTTGTGTTTTTATCTAGAGAGAGTGTCCACGCCCTTGTATTCTCTGCCGCGGAAATACTTAAAGATACATGTAAGCACAAGTCCATTTTTCCTTTGGGATATGAAGCTTCAGCAGATGCTAGTGGGAGTTTACAGGCTTGGTTCTTTGTCAGTGCTTGCAGAAGCAGCCAGACGCTGCGCTAGCTGTGGGTGCAGTGCTATGGCCGCTCCAGACAGACACTGTGTAGCCCAGCTTGTGGCTTCCCCAGCGTCTGGGAGCAGTGCTGGCAGTGCCCTGTCAAAACTCATTTGTTTACAATACAGCAAACTGACTGTTTCTGCAGGCATGTTTAGGAAGCCAGTTAGCAACTGAAAGATGACAGTGGCTTTGACCACAAGCGAGTGATTTGCAAGACTGGGAGTACACACAGATGAACTTTTCATCCACGGTTCTTCCCCCAGGAAGAAGGGAATTAAAGACTGTCAGACACTGAGGAGAGACAGCTCTGTTCAGACCTAGCACAGAAGTTATACATGTTACTTCCTAGTGTCACAACCAGTCAGAGCCAGAGCTGCTGTGAGAGATTTATCTGTGGGCTTCCTAGCTTGTCTCAAGGACAACTCACCTACCATTTCCTGTATTCAAGACCTTGCTCATCGTAAGGATCTTTGCATCTCAAGACACCTCGCTCAATAAGCCCACCCTGCAGAGAGGTCCAGAGGCAAAGGAGTGGTTCAAAGTTTGACTGGAACAGAATTAGACCCAGCCATGGCTGGTACTGGATTGAAGTTGAGCACTCTGGATTAACAGGACATTGGTGCCTAGGGGTATTGATCAGCTCTGTGCTGAAGCACTCCTGTCACTCATGGTAGCATGGCTGATTCTTTCAGCCTGCTTCTAGGAGTAGAGAGAAGCAACCCCTTTCAAGAGGAGGTTCCTCTTGAAAAACTCCTTTCAAGAAAGTGCCTTTCCAAAGCCAGGGAGGTAACTGCTTTTCATAAAGGATCAATACAGTTTCACTGCTAATCCGTGCTGCGGTAGTTTAACCTGGAAAAACCTCAAAGCCGAACTGAATTGAGACTTCTCAATTACAAGAAGATCTGAGAGCACTCCCTCAGGAGCCCTGGTTTGCGGTACTTAACTGTTTTGAACTGATGTGCCCCATTTTTTACCACAGTGGTTGCAACAGCTCGGTTCTCTGTGGACAATCAGGGTTCAGGTTTCCACAACACAAGATAACCTGTCTGTGAGCCCCAGTGCGGCAGTCCTCTTCGTAGTCTAAGGGCCAGACAGCATTTTGGAAATTGGTGCTTTATGCTTGCAGAAGCCATACCTGCAGTGGGGACACCTTACAAGGCATTAGTTCCGCTTCTCTGAAAGCTCAGTATCATTGGGAAGAAACATCAGCCAAAGTCACAGGAGGAAAAAATGAAAGAAAAAGAAAATCTGTTTTTGAAAGAGGAAGGAGTAGGCCATGGAAGCTTTCCTTAATGATAAGCAGCCCCTGGGCTGATTAGCTTTTTACTGTTAAGGTGCATAGCTTGCTTATTTGATCTGCCACTTCCATCTCAGGACACCTTCCAGCAGGTATGGAAATAGCTGGCGTCGCATTCCTGGCTCTGAGAACCAAGTCCACCAATACATAGCCAGTTGCATGAGGATCTCCTGCCCTTTATTCCAGGTTCTGTCCTACCTGGTTGCCATATAGCTGCATCCCCAGGGGACACCATCATTGCTCGTCTACACAGCACCATGTTATTTCTAGTCACCTGCAAACAGTAGAGCAGTAACTCAGCAACACTTTTTATTCTGCCTTTCAGCACACTCCTCAGGCTTTCCTCCACTATAGCAGTAGCATAAAGTAAACCCACATAAAATATAGCTAGCCCAGTCCAGATGCAACCACAGGCAGTAGCGTAGCCCCCAGTCACGTCAGGCATCCCCTCCACACTTACAACCGTGCAGAATGCATTAGTGCATAGTTTGGGAATTTTTGTACAGGATAGCTTTTGACCTCCCTATACCCTCTGGCCTGTCCAGAGGGATGAGAGTCAGCAACTTTATTTCCTCATTTCATTAGAAGCCATGCTTTTACCTGTATTTCACCTTGTGTAAAGACTGTATCAAAACACAGTCCTTTTTGAGTAAAGTCATATTGAGTCAAACTCCAGTTATATCTCAAGTTAACAGTACTATAAAGAATAATCCCTTTGAGAATGTCTAAATGATATAAAAATCAACTCAAAGTTGTTGTAATAGGAAAGGCAAATGATACATATATGCTAAGTAGTACACCATGAAAAATAATGATCCTAGCCCACCATAAAGAGAAAAATTTAGACATACTTTCCCTTCTGAGGATCTGTTGAAGAAACAGTTCCCCTTACCTGGTCATGCCTTCTGCTTTCCTCCCATAACAAGGCCCAGCCTTTCCCTCCCACGGTAGCCAAGGTGAATTCACCTGCTTGCATGACACAGCAGTAGCTTATGGTGCTCAGCATGCAAGCTAAAAAGTTGTCCTCACAGAGAATTCCCAGCTCTCTGGACCAGGATAAATGGTCTGCTATTTTCAGGTGGAAATTAGAGAAACGAGGGAGGTTGGTCCCTAGATAGGTACGTACTTAAAGGGCAGACCGACAGAGGGTCTCTGCAGTCCCTGCTGAATTGTTTTGAAAGATGTGAGCACTTAGTTTTGGTGAAATGATGTAGTACATTCTGTTGTTCATATGAGTACAAATAGAGGTGCTGAACACTTTGAGGGTTTTGTGCTGTTCATTGTTGGATCTGAACGTTGTTAGAGAGGTGGATGTGTGTTAGCAGACTGATTGAACCTTTGAAACTCATACAGATGGAAAGCTAAGTCAATTGAGATGACCACCTTTCCAGGCAGTGAACAAGATTGTGGTATGTCTGGAAATACAGCTCTCAGTCCATGCTTCCATCTGCAGGACCATACTACATCATTTTGTAAGACAGCATTAACAATCCACTTTGGATTATCTCTGTAGATTATCGTAACTATTGCATAGTAAATGTGCCCATGTGTAAAAGTCCTCAGCAATAATATGAGTGCACACTGGAGTTTGCCACACATGGTATTTAGCAGCTGCATAATCCTGCTGATGTCAGCATAGGTTCCACAAGTGGAAGCCATGCATAGGGTGTGGTAACAGGAGGTAAGAGGTTCATAAGCTTGAAGGCTGAACAAGAACGCTGAGATGTAGTCTTTTGCTAGACAGGGGTTATCAGACTTCCCCAAACTGATTTCTTCATCTGGTGCCTTTCTTCTTTAATGGCCGTTTCTAGCTCCTGAGCCCTGTGAACCAAACTTTGGCATTCACACCCCAAGTCTTGCAGGCTGTCAGAGGCCAGTGTGTCACCATCAGCGGCCCCTCTGGGTGTCTGTGCAGTGCCTGTGCTCTCACCTCATGCTGCAGTGCTGCTTAGTCGAACACAGTGCAGTGTGTGGTAATGAAGGGAGGTGCTTCCTGTACATCACACCTTCTCCTTCCACTCAGTGGGAATCAGCTGGTGGACTGAGCTGAGACAGAGCCACGTGGGGCAGTGGGGACTCACAAAGGGGCAGGTTACTAAGGTGTGGGCAGTGGATGCTGCTTCAAGTTGAATCCTTGCTTTATAGCACAGCTCTAGCTCATCATTCATGCAGGGCTGGACCAAAGCTGTAATGGGAGTGCAAGTGGCTATGGCTTTAGGGGCAGATGATAGTCCTCCTTTAGCTGTTTCTTCAGGGATGTGGGACAACCAAGGGATGAGGAATTTATGGCAAAACACAGAAAAATGTGTTGAGAGCCCTGTCAGGCAACAGAATAGCAGAGGGTGCTCTGTGGTAGGGAGAGGAGTTATGTGGCAAGACGAGAGGGTACAGCAGGTGTGGCTGTGGTGAGGAGTGGGGAGGAGAAAAGAGCTCAGAGGGAGCAGGGTAAGGCAGTGGAGCAGGGAAGATGCAGAACAGGGGTGTTAGCCAGGGCTGATTAATGACAGTTGTGTGTTGGCTTGGGAAGACCTCAAATCTCAAATACCTGGAGTTTTTGAGATTCAGCACCAAAGCAGCAGGTGGGCAGCGTGACTCCAGGTGAGGAAGAGCAAAAGGCAGAATGCCTGGCTTCTAAATATGTTCCCTCATACCCTGCCCTATCCTCTCTGTCCATTTTGCCATTTCTGCTGCTGTTTGAAGCACACAGCATCTGGAAAAAGCAATGCCCTTGTATAGTGCCTCTGGCTTCAGGAGAGTTCTCCCTGCATTGAATTTGGCCCATGGATTTTAATTACTCTCCGCTGTGATAGTAATGAGAGCCAGTGGAATTGTAGTGATTTTATTTCCTTTTAATTTGTTATGATGCTCTGGATGCAGATTAACTTTCCCAGCTCGATACATATTATTGATTCATCTTGCCTTGTGATGTGGTAAATGACTCCAAGAGGTGCCTGATTTCACTGTAGCTTCCCTTGGTAGCTCTGTACCGCATGCGGTGCCCTCCTCGCTCCAGCAGTAGCTAAAATCTGGTACCTTTGCTTGCATTTGATGAGGTTATTTTCATCTGTGTAACTGAGGATAAACTTGGGCCTGTGGTAGTGTCTCTTTATATGCAATAGTCTAGGTCTCCCAGCTTCTTTTCTGATCGATGTACTGAGTGTGAGGACGCGTTCTTAGTCATTTGATGGAGAGGAACCTGCCTCTAGGCCCAGCACAGGGAAGATCCTCAAGAAGGGGTATAGGGGTGTCATCTTGCAAGGAGGGAGGAGAGCTGTGGTCAGAGGGTTCTTCAAGCATACCCCAGTCCGGGAAGCCCCTTCGCAAGGTAGCAGCCAGCCTCTTGCCCCTGTCTCCATGTGCTGGGCTTGGCTGATGGGCACATGGTAGACTGCACTGCCCAATTGTTCATGGGGTCGTGGAGCAGCAGGGAGACTCTTAGCCTCAAGGCCTCCCTCTCAGTGAGGCAACCTGACAGAAAAGCTTATGGTATGAAACTACACTGTACTGAGGGATGTTCCCTGACTTTCTTTAGAGAAAGATCCTGCAGTCCTTAATGCAGAGTAATTCATGTCTGTCTTCCTCTACTTTTATGTCATTGAAGCTGTAGTGGGGATAGGGACAGAGCCTGAGTCCTCTCAGTACAAAGCCAAAGCAGAGGTGGAGATAAGAAGGCTGTGACAACATCTTGCTGGTTGTAACAGGGCTGACTGCAAGATAACCTGCAGCCACATTAGCAGAAGTTTGTTGCAGAGGCCCAGAGACACCCCAGTGGAGCCAGGCTGGGTGTGTCAGTATATTGGTGCAAGTACACAGCCAGCCCTAGCTTGGAACCCCTGCTGGCTCTGCACTACACAGCCTGCTGCTCCTGCCTGGTGGTGGCTTGCTGGGACTGGCTGCAAACCTGGGCTCCACCTAATCAAATTATCTCATGGGGCAATGCAGTGCTCAGAAACAGTGAAGGTGTTTTCTCTCCCCCATGGTGTTACTATCCTACATCATCTTGGATAGTAGAGGGCCAGAGAAGAAAGGCAGGAGTTGGACTCAGCAGCGCTGCATCCCTCTGTGTGTGCCCTTGGCATGGACTGCCACAGGAAGCCCAATGTGCCAGGACCCATCTTGGAAAGCTACCCCATCCTCAGCTATGCTCATAACCTCCGAGCCCAAAACACTACAGCATGAGACCAGTGTGTCCCTCAGCAAGTCCAGAGGGACACTGACTCCCTTGCATGAGCGATGCAAGTGTGATATCGTCGGAGGCCATTGGGTATCCAAGAGCAATCATTGCACTGTCAGTGAGTAGCCCTGCAGCTCAGTGATTATTATCTGGCTGCTGCTGATGGTTGTCGGTGCCTTGGAGTCATTCCTTGGAGCAGAAACTGAACTCGGGCCAGAGTAGCTTTGCATCAACTCAGCATCTGAACAGTCACTTCAGATGTAAAATGCTACTTGTTCGTCTTGCAAAAACATCCATCAGCTCTATGGACAATTCTAGAGCTCAGGAACATAGGCACTGACAATGCGGTGCTGGGCAAGAGAAGATAAAGTACATAAGGGGTAAATACCAGTTTGTCTTGTCGCACACTGACTTTAAGACTTAGAAGCCTATATGCAATTAAAGAACCGGGCAATTAACATCAAAAAGGTTGAGCTTGGTCTTCATCAAGTGCATGTTAACATGGCTGCTGTAGCTGCAAGAAAGTCTCAGATTTATCTGAGTGGGTTTGCCCCTGCCCCCATTATCTCCTTCTTTCAGAATTTTTGTTTCCAAAACCTGTGTGTTGTGTGTGACTTGTGTGTATGTGCGTGACTTGTCCATAGCGTTATGGTGGCAGCAATCTTCTATCCATCTCAGTCTTCCTTTACCTCCAAAGCTATCCTGTGCACCTACCTGCCAACATCCCACTCATACTGGTCCCTGAACAGTGAGGATCTCCAGACACCAGCTTCTTGAGAGATACTGGGCACAGATTGGCAAAATGGTTTTGAAACGTTAGAAAGTAGCACTGGGCAGAAAGACTGAGGTAAATTGGGGCAGAGTGAAAAGTCAGATTAGATCCCAAACATTATCATCCTAGGGAGCTTGAGGCAGAATCCTGCAGACCCTCAGCCACAGACACCCATCCTATCTTAGCCCAGCAATGTCACAGTGTCCTTGCACCTGGCAGCATTTCCCCAGGGTGCTTGGTGTTCATTTAGGAGGTGCAAAAGCTTTAGGGGCCTAAGTGATTCACCAGAGAAGGTGCTTATGCTGCCTGAGGCGAAGCAGTAGAAATACACACTTTTGGCGTAGTTCCACCATATCCTTAGAGAAAATGAAAAAAGCATAGCTTTTTTCCCTCTGGTTAGAGTAAGCCAAGTTTAACACTTAGCTGGGCATCAGTAACACCGAGTATGTCTTCAGCACACCACTACTGAGGGCAGAACTGGGAGAACCAGGAAAAGGGCCCTTCTGTTCCCTCACTGCCATATCCCAGGGAAACAAATTTGTCTCTTCAAGCAACATACAGACTGTTCTGTGATCCCAGCTCAGCCACACCAGCATCCCTGAAGTCCTAGCTCAATTACATACATTTTAGATCTTTTACATTTAAAAAAAAAACCCAAACAAGCAAACTTAACAGAAGCATCTAAATTGTTTTACTCTTGATGTGCACCAAGTTTGCCTTCCTTTCTGCCTGGGATAAGAACAAGGCTGCTTTGTACCCTTCCCTGACCTCTCTTCACTGTTTGGGCTGGGAAACTGAAAACCAGGTGAATGTTTGAACACGCTCCAGCCTCCACCCTTCCCCAGAATGGTTGGCATTGAAATGGACTTTTAACATTTTCCTGAAAAAATGGGATTGTATTGAACCAGTAAAACTCTTGCTTCCTTACTTCTCTTATGCTCCCTACCTCACAGAATCACTTGGAAGCAAACAGCATCTCCTCCAGGATTTCTTTGGGGTTTCATGGGATTTTTTGTGGTGTGGGGGTTTGGGGGTTTTTTGGTTCAGTTTTTTTTTAATGATGAAATCCTTTACTCTCACCTCCCACCTGGAATTCCCTGAAGCACTCTCACATGAGCATGTCTCAGGGATGATGCTTTGCTTAGAGAAAATGCTGTAAATACCAACTGGTCTCCTGAAGGAACAAAGCAAAGGCAGCCACATAGCAACTGCTGTTGTCTGGCAAGTCAGAGGGGCACTGTGCCTTCTCAACCAGCTCCCGGGGCGATTGTACATCATCAGTAGTCAGGTATCCTTTCCAGAAGACAACAGATGACTGTTTAAAGAAAAGAAAAAAAAAAAAAAAAAGAGGGGGGAAGGGGGAGAAAGAAGGAAAAGGAGAAGAAAAGAATGGTGAAAGGCCAAAAGCAGCTGCAAGGACACAACCACACACACAGTTGCCCCTGGTGGTGTGTAAAGAGAGGAAGGTAGGCTTCATGGACTGATTCTTTGATACCACAGTCCTGTCCTTGCCCACATACTTACATTTCCTTGCAGCTCGAGAGGGGAAGGCACCTGTGTCCTTCAAGATAGCTCCAGCCATGTCAGCTCAGACACTGGCTTGGAGCTGTCACACTTGAATGCGGATCCTAGAGTTCAGTTGGTTCCAAATAATTACACTTCAGTTTTAGGAAACCTTACCTGACTTTCCTTGGTGCTCAAAGATTTGAGTGCCTTGGAATTGGACTTGGAGTGCCTTGTCTGGACGACCACAGGAGATCAGGGACTAGAAATCAAGTCTCACGTGTTACCAGGTCACAACCTTTTCACAGCATCTCCCGCTCTGTGCAGCTATGAAAGTTACAATATTTGCTTCGTTCACACGCTTCAGGATGAGAAGTCACGATGACAGTTTGTTGCTTCTCCAAATAATCTTAGCCCACATCCACAAAAAGCTCAGGAGCATAAATCAATGTCCTGTGACCCCCCGCAGAGAGGCTGTTAACAGACAGCAAGAGAAGAAAGTGCTGCATCCATTTCAAGGCAAGGGGACTTGGCTTTAATTTTTAAAACACTCTCAAAAATGATTGATGAAGCAGTATTTTTGGAGAGGAGAGGAAACTTGCAGTCTCCTGGGACCAGGCCAAATGTCTTGTGATGCTAATTGCGTACCTCAGTGTACTTCTACCAAGATAATTCAGACACCGAAGCCTGGCCAAAATCATCTTCTCAGGCTGAAACAAAAATGGCATCTGGAAATAAAATCTGGCTTGAGCAATCAACAGGGCATTAAGATCTTTCTCTATTCATTAGGATCTCTAATCAAAGTCTGTCTTGTCCAACAGTCAATATCATCAGAGCTGCTGTACCATCAGGGCATGACAAATTCCTAGGTGTCCAGTGGGGGAGAAAGGAAGGCAGTGAAAGCCAGAGCTGGAGCTGGGTACCATCATGGGACACAGTGCTGGCCTGTAGGCTAGTTCCCATCATCACCAGTTGGAAAGAGAGAAAGTGATGGACTTTAGGGAGGGTCTTTAGCTGTAACTAGTGGAGGGTTTCATGATTGCATTAGGAGACCCTGCATCAGCAGCTGGGAGGAAGCAGGGTGTTCATTGCATTTATCTGTTTTTCCTCTATCTTTATTAACTACAATTCCTCTGACTTCTGCAGGAGGACATACAGGAAGGGGAGTATCAGCCATCTAATTACAGTGCCTGATTTTGCTGCTGCTTTTACACATTTATTAAAGGTTTTAACATTGACTTCAGCAGAGTTGAAAAAGAGCCCTTGTTTTATCAAGTGACACCAGATTAAGTTAGTGGGATTCTGTTCCAAGGCATCTGACATGCTTCCAAAATCCAGCCCTGACACTGCCCAGGCCATGGGTAATTTGATTCTGCTGGCGAAAGCCCTGAGCAGCAGCACGGATTGCACCTTAAGATCTGCATACTCAGATGGCAGTGCCTACTTTTTTGCACGTCCAGCTATTAATTTTCATACATAATGATCAGAAAATCAAGCCAACACTCTTGCATCCCTAGTTTATGGCAAATATCAAAATCTAAACTTGATTTCAATAAGAATAATAAAAAATTGAGCCCTTATATTCTGCAGAAGTTGATGGCTGAGGCACAATGCTTCGTGCCCCAGCAAAAATTGGTGATGTTAGCCACTGGCTTCCATTTGAGAGACCTCAGTCATTTTTGCAGATGGCAGCTGGATGACCTCAGCAACGGGAATTAGGGCCTCCCACTTCATATGGAGAAAGTCCTTCGATCTTTAACCACACAATCTTTGACTTCATTTTATTTAAAGTTTTTAGGCACTATGCAGTGCTAAAGAGGATCTTGCTGAGCTCCTATTACCTCATCAGCAGCTGATATGTAATGAATTATTCAAAACTAGCCAGTTCCTTCATTAATTTTAATAAAACAAGTTTTCCACCATGTTCTTGGCAGTGCTGCCAGCTGGGATACGATGAGGTAAGCCCATTAGTTCCTGAGGCCTTTTTCATTTAGTCTAGGCTTACATACCTGAGGGCCTTTATAGTTAACAAGAGATTAGTAGCCAACAGTGCTAATTTGGAGTGGATCTACAGCAGACAGAAGAGGCAACAGAACTCCCCCATCTCACAGGAGATGACAAAGCCCTATCTTTACACAGGGAAGATGGCTTTGCATGTATAGAAACGGACTCAGCTGCTACATGATGACTGGCAGGGCAGAGTGCAACCCTTCAGACAGATGGCCTGGACGCCACAGCAGCTGAGAGAGGCACTTTCTGTCTTTCACACAGACTCACTCTCATGAAATTGTTCATCGGTCTCTAGTATTTCTCCAGAGCCCGCAGATTGTGGTGTTTATGAATGAGTGCCATTTAGTAAGCATCTCTGTGGATCAGTCTTATATGTAACACATGCACGCATCGCCATGCGCAATACACTCGCAAGCAGCATCTCTCAGTACATTGCATACATCCTGTCCAGGCTGCTGATAAACCTCTTCACAGCACAATAACTGCCACAGCAAGTGCAAAGCTGATCTGATGTCTCTTGTAACCCATCTTTCCCTCAGCTTCTGCTCAAACTTGACAACAGAAAATACTTTCTGACACTGAAGCACATTGGCACTTTCTGTACATCTCTTGAGTAGGCAGGAACACACTTGTCTCTGTTCATTTGCTACTAACTTCAAAATCGCTCACTCTGTTCTTTGCTTCCATTCTCCTGGCCAAAGAATCAATCTCATAATGGAGTCAGAGGCAAAAAGATGCTGTATGTCCCCTATAGAATTTTTTTTTACCATATTGTGCTGTGTAGCACAAAGAAGTCAGATTGACATATTTCCTCCTTTTTTTTTTTTTTCTTCTCTGTGAACTGCAGGTTACTCAGGGCAGGGGATTTCTCCAGCCCAGGTCTTGTAGAGTGTTTAGTGCTTATGGCCCTTTTCCTTCCTGTAGATAGGACATGCATTTTTTTACTGGAGAGAAGCAAAGCATTCAGCCCAAATCCCTTTCTACTGTGGCTGCACCCAGCCCTGACTATTGCTATCTTCAGAAAGCTTAACTTGTAATGAGGATATGATCAGATACAGCATAGCTGCACTTCACAGCACACCCAAGGAAGGCAGAAATCTCTGTAGCTGCTTTTGTTATCATGTATTTTAGGAGAGGGAAAATGAAATGCTGAGGAGAGACACCAGCAATGCTGAGCACGAATTGTTTACAGCCATGGTGATAAATTCAATGCACGGGTTAACCCATGAGTATCAAACCTGCCAGCATCTGCACATTCTCAGGAATGCGCTGCTGGTAAGGCATCCAAGTACAGCAGTACAGCAGCTCATCCACAGATCTGGCACCAAGGCACAGTTTGATTGATAGATGAAAGACAGACCTTGCTAAAGAAAGGTCACAGTTATGAGAGATTTGATGATTTGATCTTTGGGGATGGAACATGAAAGAATAGCACTTAATTGTGAGAAATAAGAGTGTGGCTTCTCATAGTGTTTTAAATAGCAATATCCATACATCTGTGTTTCAAGAAGTGGGAGGGATATTTGCAGCTCTCTGCAACCACTGCACCTGCTGGCTCTTCTAGTCTGCCTCATACAGACATAGGGCTGTTTCCCGTGCCTGAGCCATTCCCACTAATCATCACAGTCCCCAGGAAATTGTTCTATAGGTTAAATATCTTCACTATGAAATCATCTGTAGTCTACTTTATTCTAGTTTCTGTTACCAAGCAGCAGGAATGTGCTGCTCTTATGAAATGTATTTTCCAAGCTGACCTAAGTCTAAGGTCACTCTCATGTCATGTTTTGGTGTTCACAGGGAAAAAAAAGAAAAAAGAATCATCTCAGATTAATGCTGCAGATCTCCCAGGACAGTTATGGCTGAGCAGCTGACAGAGGTAGCTTTCTACTTACTCTACATTCATGGCACCACTACTGACTGTAGTTCCATTTCATTTTTGGAACAACAGTTTGTTGTTTTTAAGACCCAACGTATTTTAGCTCCTTCACACCATCATTAATCCTGAAGCTCTTTAACTCTCCCAGGGTCTTTTTTTCCTTATCTGGTTTGTGCAATTCTTACCTTGTCATTTTTATTTACTACTTTTTATTTTAGCAATGTTTATACACATAACACACTTGCTTTCACTTTCCCAATAAAGAAGAATTCTCTTGATTTGTTTTTTTTTTTTTTTTCCAAACCAATATATTTCCCTTCCCCAGCCACAGGATTGTTGCTATTTGAACCCTTAGCAAAAAAAAAAAAGAAATATATATAGGCTCCCAATTATCATTTGGTGTTTGGTTTTACTCAAATTTTCTTTATTACCTGGGTCATGTTTGTTTTCAGGTCTCTGAAACTGACATTTTTACAGTTGTACTGATGGATAATTGGTTTGCACTGGGCTCTGCACACAGCAAATATAACTGTGTAGTGATCATTCGTAACTAAGCAACCAGTTATGTTTTTAATTCTATGATCAATTCCTTGCTATATGTCAAGATTAAGTCTAACACAGCATATGCCCACAAGGGAGACAACAATTTTCGGAGTTAAGAACCCATCATCTATATGATTGGGAGTAATAGCAGCGTGAGGCCCTTGATTTACCGCTCTGACTGCAGTCTCTTACAGGCATGTAGCCTTTTTCTCTTTCAGTGGATGTAAAAGTTTAATGGTCCTGTAGTCTGGATGGTTAAGGTAAGCATTATGCAGAAGTAGTTAATTGGCTGACACAATTTTTTTCTGTGATTTAGGCAGTGACAGCAAACACATTTTTACTCTTTACCTGTTAAAACAAATCATTAACATTCAAAGGCTCTCATTTGGGTGGCTTGCTATTCAGAAGTCAGAAGCCACTTGTGGCAGGCTTGAGTTGCTTTGCTCCTGGATCCTGGAAGGTCTCCTGGCACTGATGGCTGCATGAGACATTTAAAAACTCTCAATTTTTTACTCTCATGTTCACACTCATGTGAACATTTCTTTCTTCTGTTTAACCTGGAGAAGTAACACTCGCCAAACTCAAGGGCTCAAAAAACTCATCAGGGAGCAAATAAGGATAGATATCTCTAGAAAAGAAGCTGAGATGGAAGCCAGGCAGAAGGGCAGGTTGAGACAGCAAACTTGGACACAGGGTACATGTCTATTGACCCAAATAAGATGAGCAGAGTGGGCCCTATGACTGTATCATGGTTCAGCCAGCAGCCCAACAAATACAAGAGAAAACCATAGTCACAACACAGCTCTGATATCACCTGAGAAGTAAGTTGGCCTGGCTAGAATCAGTATACAGGGCAAGGACTTACAGGCAGCTCCCAGGCCAATGGGTGGCAGGAGAACGGGTGGAGGTTCCATATGAGGCTGGTCAAGGTAATTAGAGGCTATTGTACCAGGGTCTATTGACACTCCTCAGTGTAGGCCTGGGTCTGCTCTGCTGTTCCAGAGGGATCACCAGTAGACACTTCATATAAAAGAAATAAATATTAGCTTCATGCAAAAAAGAAAGCATGGCCCATCTGGAGGAGGTTGCAACAACTCTTCTATCACTGTACATTTGCAATGAGTATTACACGGTACTTAGAAGCTCCACCTCCAGACTCACCCTTCTTGCCGTTGCTGCTTGCTGAAAAGAGCCATATGGATTTTGTACTGAACATTGCATAAATGCTAATACCTAAGTATATTTAGAGGTGGCATATGGGCAATAGTAAATGGAAATGAGTGGGTTTTTTTGTTCAGATTACACAAGGAAGTTCAGTAAAGCCAGATGTTGCAGTGGGTTTGTTAGGAAGTTTCGTTCACGTGAAGTCCCAGGTTGTGGTCTTAATTGGGGCTATTCCTGCTCTTGGCTGTGCTGGATGACTTTGTCAACGGTACTGATGTTTGCCAGCAGATGTAGAAAGTCCTGAATACTCCAGCCATGTAAAAAAACCAATCAAACGCACGACATGCAGTCTTTTCACCAGTCAGAGACAAAGATCTCTGTCCTTTGGTGTACTATATGTTGGAGTTACTTGTGTCAATTCAGAGAAGTCATACTGTAGTCTAGTAGCTGACAGAACAGTCTGCTCTAGCTAGTAGATGAAGGAAATTATTTTATTTTTGAGTCCTTGCTGAGCACCAGAAAATCCTGGGATATAGGGAGTCCGCAAGTTTCAGTGCCCCCTCTGTTTGGGAGGGTACCGTGATTCATGATGGTGCAGTGCATCACAGCTCTTGTTGTGCCTGCTGAGGTCGGGGAGCAGGAGCAGTCTCCATGCTCAGGCAACAGGTATTTGAGCTGGTTTTGAAAGCTCTGGATTGAGTCCCATCTGGCATCAGGCAAGCTCATGTCTGTCATGTTAACTGGCCATGCTAAGAAATCTCCTACAAAATGAATTTTACTTTTTTCTATTTTTCAGTGCTTGGGCATTTACTTGTAGATCCCCAAGCTTAAAAAAAAAGAAAGAAAGAAAGAAAGAAAGAAAGAAAGAAAGAAAGAAAGAAAGAAAGAAAGAAAGAAAGAAAATCAAAATTGAGCAGAGATTGAAACTCATGAAATTTCATGAAACTGTAGGTAGAACATCGCCGTTGATAATACCATAATTTTATCTGATCTGATTAAAAGGTTAATTAGATTTAGAGCATTTATACACAAAGGGAAAATGACAGCATCCTGACAGATTTTTATAACTTGATCAGGGGTTGGCTTACAGCAAATCCACTGCGGTCACTTCCGTCACAGCCTGATGTCTCTTGTTTACAGCCTCGCCCGCAACATTAAATAGCAGCCATAAAGCATTTTGCCACTGGTCCTGCCAGCTGATGAGTCCATTTTAAAGCCTGTTCATTGCATTGCATGCATTTCTCTTTGCATAGGGAAGTAGTTAGTTTGGAATGTCACCGAGTCCTATGGAGGCAAGTGGAAAGATGGATTATGCTGGCAGCAATCCATCCATCTGTTCATCTGCCAACACTAATGTTTAGCTTTTCGGGCTCCCAGTTGTCTTAAATAATGCTGACCTACAGGATCTGGGCTGGGAAAGGTCACGTAGCTCATTTTGTCTTCCATTTCTTAAGTGGTAATTAAACTTTTTGAAGTGTTACAGCTACATGCAAGAATTGATGATGGTCAGCATTTGTGAAGTTGAGGTTAAATCCTTTTCTGAGATGTTGTGTTGCATGAGGATCTTTCCATTGCATTGGCTGCAGCATCCCCATCGCATCTTCTCAGAGTACTCCTTAAAACAGGTGTTTATGAAGGATTTGGATCTGTTCCCTGTGAGTGATTAGCATCTGCATAGACAATATTTCCTCTCTTTTGATTGATATTACCAAGTTATTTCTGTAGGGTGGCTTTGTCACTCCATGCTGTCGAATGTTTAGCTTTGTGTAAGTGTGGGTACTTTAAGACAACCACAAAGGCTGCAGATTTTCAGTGGTGTGCAGGAGTCAAGTTATTAGAAGCAAGCTGGTTGTTTGCCCGCAGCTCAGTCAGTTCAGCTCTTAACACTGCCTTGGTAATAAAAATGTGCATGCAAGGGATCTTATCATCTACTATAATCTGTGTCTTACTTTTTCCGAGTTATAAAAAAAATCATAAAGGTTAACAAGAATGTAGCAACCTTCTTGAGACATTTGGAATGTTTTGCAAAATGGCATGAAAGTAATTATACCTAACTCTGATTGCAAGGGAAATACAGAGCCTTGAGCTGGTTGGGAGCAGCCAGGTTCAGATCCTGCAGTAAGTTCATGGTATAGGAAGGGGTATGGGGTATCTTGTGACTCTGGATCCATGGTGGGTATTCTTCACATTTAACATCATGGGGACTCTGTGGTCTAGCTAATATCCGAGATCCACAGCACAGGGAGAAGGGGTCTAGTTTAGTTTCCTTTTCTTCCTTACTTGCTTAGAAAAAGCTGCAGAACTGTTACATTTCTTCTTACTTTTGTTCACCCTCTTACATGTGCAATGGCAAGAAGATGCAGCTTAATTGCACAAAGTATCCAGTGCATTTGAGAGAGCAAAAACATTTTCTTACAGCTGGCTCTAACCAAAGGGGTGTTTTCTGCCTTCTCCTCCATCACCTTTCACTGTAGTATAGTGGAGCACCAAAAAGAAAGTTGGCAATATTGTTAAGTTAAAATATACAGATGCGGTTGGAAGCATCCCAAGAGTGCATGCATTAGTATTAATCAGTCTTAGAGTTTGTTCCTTAATGGCAACTTTAAAAACATTGTCAGTAAACCAGCCATGATATGATGTGTGTGGGGGCAGGCGAGGCCAGGCTTGTGTGTGGTGAGAAATCCCACAGATCCGTATGGCATCCAGTCTGATCTCTTCAAATCCCATTCCTGCAGGGCCATCAGGGAGTTAATGCCCAGCTGGGGTCAAAGACAGCCCAGAGAGATTCTCCTATCTTGAATGCATCTGATTGTGTTTTAAGTTAAATGTCTTGATATAAAGGATCTACTCTGAGAAACCTTTGTGACCAGCTGTTTAGGGCACAGCACACTTGGAAAGTTGCCCTCTGGAATCTGTGCTCTTCCCAGTGTGTTGGGAATGGCGTTTACCCTGCTGTCTTCAAGTGGAGGAACTCAGAGTTCCTGCCCAGTCTAAACTGGCCACTTCTGCTCAGCCTGAGCTACTCTGGGTGGTTCACCACCTGCCATGTCTCTGCAGTCACAGAGTCATTAGCAGAAAAATAATAGCCACATACACAGTAGAACAATGGTTCCCCACAGGCAGAGATCCAGTTTCAAGAAGCTATTATGTTCCTACAGCCTTCACTGTCTCCCAGTGCAATAAACCAGTTCCTCCTTCTGTCTGGCCCCACCTGTTTGTGGTGATAACCTCCCTTCTACCACCCATAGGACTCAGGGCTCCCACATCCCCTCACTTCTACCTGGGGGAAAGGCAGGACGCTGCAGCTGGTTCTGTGCTCTCCACCCTGGCCAGCAGCAGGTCAAGCAGAGCAATTAGGCGTGCTAATTTCAAGCCACAACCTTTCCTACAAGGAAGACACCAACAAGAGTCTTCCCCATCCATCGATGTGCCTGAAGCTTCTAATACAGACAGGCAGGCAAAAGGGGCTTAAAAAAATTAAAAATCATTTCCATAGCTAATTGAAATGGAGAGGAGGGGAAGAGGTGCAAATCCAACTTGAAAGAGCAGCCTTTGCCTCTGATTGTCAGCTGGGAAAAATAACTTACTGGAGCATTCAGGAATATGAAACATAAGCAAATAAATGATGCTGACAGTCTGATCAAAGGGTTGCTAAAGAAAGGAGAGCCTCTCAGTGCTGGTCCAGCCTCCATGAGCTCAGGAACCTTGCCCAATAAATTTGATGAACAGCTACATGTAATGTAAGAGAAACTAAATGAATTTTGCTCTTGGGATCAGTTCCTGATGTAAAGTGCTTTCAGAATCCATAGTCCATTAAAACTATGTTTATCAAAAGATGCAAAAGAGAGGGGCAGGGTAATTTTATCTCCAGTTCCTGAGTTCACATGGAGGCAAAGGATATGAACACACAAGTAGATGGAAAAGCTGACACATCAGTTGGATCTGATCGGGGCATTTACTGGCAAAACTGTCTGCATAGTGCTGCTGCTCCCCTGTGGATATACTTACTCCGTATGAACAGATCCAAACCCATAGCAACTTTTTGGAGTAAGAGTTCCCATCAGGTGACAGCGTGGTGCATGCCTGAAGTGGTATCACGGTTGGGAGTAGAAAAAGTTCTCTAGTAAGTTTGTGTGTGCATAGAGCACAGATACAACATAAAACACAGCAGAAAAGATAAGAGTCATTGCTATGACAAAAAACATACTCTGAAATTGAAACTCATCATACTAAAATACTAAAATCCCCCACCTCCCTCAAACAAAGCATCTTGCAGTTTGTACAACCCTTGGTGGCTTAGATAAATAGCAAGTGCAGAGGAAGAAGGAGTTCCATTGAGACTTTATCACTTCTTCATTAATCTGTCACCAACCTAAATTAGGAATGTTTTCTTCCAGAGAAAGCAAGGCCGAAGAGAGAACCGGGTTTTAAGAAAAAGGTTCCTGTGCCCTAAATCCCTAGAACAGGTGAGAGAGCCCAATTGCAACTGGGGTGCAGCCTGTCCTTGCCAGTCAGTGGTCACTACTCAGCTAGAATGAAGAGTAAAAGATTACTCTAAACTTCGTATTGCAGAGTAGGAAGCTGTGAGAGAGTTCACGATGCCACCTTCGGAGAGCGCACGACTGAGCCTCAGGAAGATGGAGCAAAAAACTGTGCAACAGCAGCTGTTCCACACTTGAACCAGCTCTGGAGGGGCAGGGGCTTCCCAGTGGCTATAGTGGCAGCTGAATGAAATTGTCACTTGTGATAAGGCTTCCTGAGAGCCGGGGAAAACCCTGGCTCTGTGCCCAACTGGCACAGGTCCAAGTGATTTCACTGGAGCTGAGGTTTTTACTCTGTATGTGAGATGAATTGCTAGGGTGAAGCTGCAAAAATAACGCCTGGTAATGAAACCCCCTTGCAGCAGTGCACCCCTGTGCCAGAGCCCTGCTGCGAGCAGGCTGTGCTTGTGCTGACTCTGAAGAACACCATGTTGTTCTTTTCTGAGGGGGGATGAGTCAGGAAGTGTGAAGTGCCACTGAATTCATCTAGGATATCACACAGCTGCCCATTTGTAGGCAAACCCATATGTTCCTGTGGGGTTTTTTGACCCATGGGTTGTTTGGGGGGAGGGTGGGTTGGGTTTGTTTTTTGGGTTTTTTGCTAGCTTTCCCTGCATTCCCACCAACACCAGGGACTATCCATCAATATCACCATAGCAACAAGAAGTCATTAATGGTATCCTGCCTATTGACAGTCAGAGTCTACACATGACCCTGAGCTGGGTGGAGAGCCATCACCATCAGCTTTAAGGAGAAAGGTGAGACTCAGTGTCTCTGTGGGATCAGTCCTCTCATTCTCCCTCCCCTACATCTCCCCAGAGAGGTCCTGCGTTGCATAGTGTTAATAAGGGACATATTTCTTCTCTTAGTAAGTTATGTGCAGTGTGTGTATAGGGAACTGCTGCCAGGAAAAGATGGGGCTGGATTTGCTGCACAGCTAAGGATGAATGTGCCTCTCTTGGGTTTGTTTGCATGGGGCTGTGGCACTGAGAGACGTTTTACATTGCAAATAAGCAACTTATCCTGCAAACCTACAGGGAGTTCAGAGCAAAGCGGGAGGCTTGGGGGCCAGCAAAAGGGAACAGCAGGCTAAACTGCGAGGGGAGATAAAAGACATGTCATATAATTCTGCTAAATGGTGAAGGAAGGGAAATTCTCAGCAGGTGTAAATTAGCATTGACAAGCTGTACTGATTTACACCCAACTCATAGTGCGGCCCACAGTCTAATCAGCTGAAAAGCATCAGCATCTGAAAGGGAGACGGTTGTTTGGAGAGGCCCATGGGAGGAGTTGGGATCTGAGGAGTTGAAAATGTGCAAAAAAGAAAATAAAGAAATTCACTTAGGTAGGTAGGTAGGGAAAATCTCATGATGTTTCCCAGGGCTGACGCAGGGGCAGAGCCTGGCCAGTTGCACCAGTTCCTTGTCAGGACTCTTACTGCCTAGTAGCAGGCAACATGCAGGGCTGGACCTTCTAAGGACAAATCCCTCCACTGAGGCAGCTGATGGGCACAACGCTCCTAGATTTTCTGTAGAAGCACTGCTAAGTGCCCCCACACTTGGAGGGGTGAGAAGTGTCACTGCCTGTGGCTGTCCACGCCCGGTCAGGACTGCTGACACTACTGCCATCCAGATTTCCTCACACCAAACCTGCCTGTGCCAGCAATATGCCAAAGTGCCTGACAGCTTTGGGATGTAACCAAACAAGGCATAGGATGAGATCATCTGTCTCCCTCACCTTCCTGAACACCTCCTTCCCTCCCCAGGCCTCTCCCTGAGCTCACCCATGAGGCATGCGTGGCTGGCTTGGAAGGACTCTCCTCATCCACCTTCCATTGACTTTGGGGACTAGGTGGGTTTTTTTTTCCCTACTAAGGAGGTGAGAGTCAGGGTTCATATTGCCTTGTTGGAAAGACCAATGCAGTATAATACTAGTGCACTCAAAGTCTAAGGTTTATGGCTGTGCTACAATATACATCTTCCTGGTAAAAGGAAGGAAGCAGAAACTTTTGATGTACATCTTAGTATTAGTGTTAATGTGTGATTTTTTTCCTCTGCCCTATGCATTTTAAGGATAGGGCTGGGACTCTTGGGTCACGTTAGAAGAAGAAATTAGGAGTCCCTTCAGCAACCCTAATGAATCCAACTTAATAGGTCTGATTTTCTGTTGTCTTCCTGGGACAGGTGGAGGTAACACAACAGGACATGGGAAAAGCTGTGTTTCTGTGTTTAGTCTTGGTCATGTACTGCTAGTCCAGCCAGTAGTATTTCCACCTTGAAAAAAATCCAGCATCATGCCTCAGGCACTGCACATCATGAGGTTAAATCATGCATTAAATGACGATGTTAAAAAAAAAGCCTGAATTTTTTTTTTCCCCACTTAGTGTGACTTGGCTTTTTACCTCTTTCTTGCCAGAGAGTGAGTGAAAACTGATGAAAAGTTGAGTTGAAAAGCCAGTCTTCAGTGCACACTGGAAGAAAACATTCACCTGAGTGCTTGGATGAAGGCTCTGGTTGATCCTCATTACATGTTGCAAGGGGAAGGCAGCAGCCAGCTTTTTCGGGCTACCAGCTTGGTTTACTTCTCTCTCTCTGTTCTTGTGGTCACCTAACCCAACATGCCGCCTGATACTTTTGCCCAGTCATCTCTGCCTTCATAAAACACATAAAGAGGATCGAGACAATTTTAGACGATCTGAGATGTAGCTCCCCACCTCATTAATTGCAGACATGCTCTATCTGTATCTGCCCTTTCCAAAATTATCTGCTGCTCATTACTGCTGGAGAGAGGCCTTTGGGCTGACAGTGTTGGGCTGGCTCACAAAGGCATGTCTAGCAATCAACTGAGCGTTGGCAGGGTTGTGCTGGGGGTGTACCTCTGTTAGCTGGAAGCCAGAGAAAAGTGCTCTGGAGCTGGCACTGGGAAGTTATAATTGATGTTGGACCCGTTGCTGGGGCTGAACTTCAAGTCACAGCCTTGACCATTTCTGCTCCCCCAAGGAATAATAAATTCACTTGTAATCATATTGTGACTGCTTTCTGCAGTTAGTGCTGATGTTATATCTATGCTGAGTAGGAATTTGGAGGAGTGGAGGTGTCAGGCTGTAAAATGAGCTCACATATGGCTTTCTACTTCCCAGATCTCATGGGGGGCTGGATTGGTTTTCCTGGCTCAGGTTTGCCTCCAAGAACTATGTATGTCTGAACCAGGGAGCTTGGAGCCAGGTATGGAGTAGGGTTGGAGTCTGTGCTCAGCTCATGTCTGTTTTCATGAGGCTAATAGTGCTTGCTGTGTGTGTATGCCCAGCCCAAGGTGGGTGGTGGGTGAGACCTGCTCTGCTTGACCCAAAGGTATGGGAATGCTTGGTTCATGGTGTGTATGTGGAACAGAGGAAATCACCTGGGTCCTGAATCAGCTAATTCAAGCCTAAACATTGGCTCTGCTTGGTTATAACCCCTATGGGCTCTTTTTTCCAGCTGTAAAACAACAGCAAAGTGGCTCATGGAGTTACAGATAAGTGCCGGATCTGTTGATGAGATGCACCCTGCAGGTTCATAGCTACTGTCCCAGGAGAAGACTTTATTGCAAGTAGGACTTTTGTCCTGAGGAGTCATCCAAAGGAGCTTTGTGGGCAAGCAGGGTGTTGACTGGTAGAAAGCTTGGCAGATGATGGGGTGATGCCATCACCTGGGGCACTTCTCAGCTGATGCTGCCAAGCTGCTCCAATTGGGGTGCATAATGGGGGTGTCACACTGGTGTCTCCAGGAGCATTTGTTACAGTAACTAACATACTCAGCCTTCCTTTGCTGCAAGGTGAATGCTAATCCTCTCAAGTTCCATTCTCTCTGCTGCATTGTCAGCAGGACTGTTGGAGCAGTACTGTCCAAGAGATCGAGTGGTACATTGATGAAACAAAAGAGGGTACCGGAATCAAGAAGTAATGCCAGTCACCTTGAAAATATGCTGCTTGAAATGAGTATGCTGGAATGCCTGCCCTTAGAGGTAGGCTGGAAATAGCATATCATCACAGCCTTTCTGAAGGAGGAAAACAAGGAGAAAACCATGCAGTGACACAAGAAGGAGAAGCTGCTCAGACTTAGAGAGCAGCCAGAAAAAATCTTCAAAGGCATTGCTGCCAAGTGCACAGATGTTGGAGCAGTAGGGCTTCTCAAATGAAACCTTTCATGTCAGTAAAGCAAAGTTCTCCAACAGCTTAAAAACCCCACAGAAAGGGAGTCATGAATGCTTAAGACCCTCAAGTGATTTCATAAAATTTTGAAATAGCTTTTACACTGCCTTGAGACTATTTAGGAGCTATTCTGAATAGATGTTCACATGAAATTATGGTGATTCCTACATTCTCCATGGTGGAACTGTGTGTACCATAGCAGGATGTTCCCAAGATGGTCAACAGATAATGTGGACATACTCTTCTCTGGCTGGTACATGTATACCATTGGGCTGCTCTGATCAGCCCGGCCTGACCATGGGCAAGACCATTTCTTTTTCTGGATGCAATGGTAATAGTGGTGATTCTCCAGAAGTGGTACCTGTTGAACAGCAGCCACAGATGGGCTGCTTAAACTTGTATTGAATGCAGTGGGGAAGCAGGGGAAAAAACAAAAAAGGATGAGGAGAAGAGATGTGAAAGGAGAAAAATTTTTAGACACTATAACGTGGCAAGGCAAGCAGCTCATTGCACAGCAGAAATGTAATGTCATTGCCTGAGCTCTTAGCAAACTCCTAGACTCTGGGCTGCACTGGATTTTCAGAGGTTCAAGCCTTTGTTTCCCCTGCCAAGCTGTCTCTGAGACATCATGGTCAATGCTTGTGATTAAGCAGAGAACACAGGGACTATGAATACAGGCTATGGAGGTTATGTTTTAATCTGTATTATCTAGTTTTGAAGCCAAGATGGCTTTTATTCCTCTCGTTAGCAATCCTGATTTGTGCCATGGAGCAGACAATGAAAGCAGTGATAATACTGCAAACTTAAAGAAAGCTATGCTCAGCTATTTATCCTAGGAAGGAAAAGAAACCCAGGAAATTGTACCAGTTTAGGTAACTGCTGTGTCCATACCTGTTATGCTGCAATTATCAGACACCTGTTCCTGACACAATTATAGGACCTGTTCCTGTTTCAGCTGCTGGAACATACAAAAAACCCAAGAAATATAACTGCAGTCACCTAATCATCCTACTGCATCAACTAGTTCATGCAACACAGCTCTGGTTAACTGAACTGAACAGCTAAGAAAGCAAATACAGCCAAGGCACCTTTATTTTTCTTGTTAACCTTTAGCTTTAAAAAATAGATGTATCTGCCGTTCTTTCCCTTGAGATTGCTGGTGTTCTGCTAAGCAGCTGAAGTGATGTGCATGACATGTCAGTAGACAGATCCATGTGGTTTGCTGTATCAGAGAGCAAAAAACTCACAGCAGTATCCTAGCTTGCTAAAATCCTTTGTACAGCTCTTTGAAATGTACCTTTTGCATCCCTCTAGCTGGTTAGATATCTGAAATAAAAGGGAGACTGTACTCCAGAATAAACCAGCCTCTGTTCAGTGGTGCAATTTGCAAAACTCAATGCAGACAAATTCGAATGAGAGCTGAAGGTTAGTTGAATCTCTTATTTCAAGATGGAGTAAGGTGGCTCTGGTTACTTCCCTCCCCTAGAAACAGGAGTTTAGTGTGATGGCTGTGACTCAGAAGTTAATTTGCTTGTGACTGAGATGTTGTAAATGTGGAGAGTGGAAAATGCACCAGACTCACTTGGCGTCTCTGATCAAGGCAGGAGAGGCCAGACAATAGCGAGCCGCTCTTCACCATCTCATGGAACAAGCGTCCCTGTTTGACAAGTCTGTCAAGCAAATCTTGCTGGAGTGAACTCTGGGAAGCAGCACTGGCTAACCCACTTAGCCCTGCCAGATATGGTGGCCTCTTTTACTAAGGCCTTGTGAAGCTCAGTCCTCTGTCCTGATATCCCTGTAGTCCTTGGATGTGAGTGGTCCTCTCCACAGTGCTTTTCACCAGCAGTGAACGACTTACCCTGTGTCTGCCTGCTTCATCCTCCTGACACTTTGTCTGGTGCTTTGCTGAGAAGTTCAGCCAGGCAGAACAGTTCTTATGTGTATGGGAAGGAATAATTTATCCTTCAAGCTTTAATCCTTGAGAAATAAGTTCTTTTGGGGGGGATTTTGCAGGAAAATGACGGTTAGTGGCAAGTCTCCAAGCAGGCACTTATCAGAGTAGTGAAAGAGAAGTTGATTAAACAGAATCACATGGCAGAAAATAAGCTGAGCACACGATGCCTTTAGTCTTATGCTCACTTAAGGTATGAGTCTCATAACCACCAGGAGCTTTTCAGTCCCAGAGCCAAGGAACAGGCAAATGTTGCACAGGCAATGTGCTCAAAGAAAAATGATGTGCCATTCCCTCAGCAGCAGCCTAGGCTAAGCTTCTTTTTGCTATTTCACCTGGAAGAAGTCAGCATTGGTCTGAAGGAGGGCTAGATTATAATAAACCCCTAGCATTGGGGAAGTCTGGACGGGACTGCCTGGAAGTACCCAGGTGGGTAAATGAAGAAGTACAGCATCAGCTGTATCAGCATCACGATGCTCACCTATGCTGGGGAACAACAAAGAATTGGCAAGTCACTGCTTTATTTAACTGGAAGAGAGCACAGTATGTGTTAGGACTGCCGGGTATCTTTAGGAGAGGGTGAGTTAGGACCCTGAGTTGTGTCGCCATGTGAGAAATCAGCATTTACTTCTCTCTGTTGCCTCACACTTCTGTGGCATTTGCTAGTTTCCATACCTAGAATCACCTGCTGTAGCTATAGACTGTAATTGTATCTCTGAGGTGGTGGGACGACAGACTCTTATCATGTTGCTGTATTTCCCAGTGTTTCTTCGATGGTGACCCTGTGAGACTGCAGCTAAATATTCTGTATGCACAGTGAGCTTGCAAGGATAAGCTGAAAGATCATCTTTAGCATATCAACCATAAGTGTATTAACTTAGATAGTATTTTTTCTGTCTCCTCAACATGTTCTCATCTAACAGAGTGCCTAGGACATGCTTGTAGTCATGTTACTTTAAAGCAGAGTGTGTAGACACATGCTTTATATTATAGCAGTGTCTCTGACCTGACAAACGCAGGCACCCAAGCTGAAACTGTGATGCTGTTGCTGTGTGCCATGAGAAATGGAGCACGACAAGGAAAGGAAGGAGAAAGACTCAATTTTTCCTGGTTACAGGCCAGGTCAGAATTTTCTGGTGTTTTAGAGAGACATCTGCTTTCTTCCTGCTCCGGGCATGCCTAGGGAGAATGCAGGCTGTCTCTCAGCACAGCCTATCTCCCTTCACAGGTCATGACTCGGGCAGTAGTTAGCCTGAGTGATCAGTGAAATTAAGCTTAGCTACCTGACATCCTGTGCACAGCTCTCGGGGTATTGACATAGGGAGAATGGACAAGATTTGAACAGTTCAGTTGGGAAGAGATGGTTCTTTCAGTGGTGGAGTGTCAGGGAAGAAGCTGCTCCTGTCCAGGCTGGTTCTTCCGAGATCTCCCCAGCTGCCTTGCAGGCATGAGGTGAAACAGCACACCAATACCTGAGGCTCTCGCTCCAGCCAGGGCCTGAACCCCCTTGCACACCAACCTGGGTGGTACATCCACATGTACCTTTGCTCTGAGCTCTCCTGAAAGTGTCAAGGGGACTTCTGGTATCTGAAGTGTTTTCCTAGAGCAAAAAGTCACTTTTTCGAGAAAGAAAACTCAGCTTAGTGGGTGACAAAGATTAAAATAAATTATTTGGAAACAAAATTCCCCTCTTCCTCCACTTAACCCAATAACTATTGGTGCCAGCCTACGTGTCAGCAAACTCTGCACTCTGCACAGCCTCCTCTGGAAAGTCTCTGACTCCTGCCATCTCTCACAGCTGGCTCTGGCTGCTGTCTCTCTTCTCTGGGTCTTTCACTCTGCATACCTGCCTCTGCTGCCCCTCTCTGTCCTTCCTTCTCTGCCTGCCCTACCTTGTCTGCAGGAGGTTTCTCCCAGCTGCTCCTTCCCTGAAAGCAACTTTTGCTGCCCCACATTCTAGAAAATCCTGCCCTGGCAAAGCAGCAGCACGTCCCTGCTGCCTGGCAGTGTTCATGCGCACTGGCACCTTCCACACCTGCTGGGCAAATGGGCCTCTGCTGTCCTGCAGGGCAGAGGGCTACCCTGTCCTTCTAGCCAGCCTGCTGTCACTGTAGCTGCCCTCCAGCCCAAAGAGCAGCACTACGGCGCCGGCAGTGAACTTCCACCTGAAGAGAGACCATGAGGACACAATATTTTCAGTGCTGCCCGGTTTGTTGGTAGAGAGAACAGCTAGAGACAGATCCCACCCTGTCGTTTCTGTGCCTCTGCTTCCTTGCTCCTCTCTTGACTTCTTCTCCCCTTGCCTGTGCACTTTCTTTTCCAGCTCCCACATTCTCACATGCACATATGTGGAGTTTGCCAAATAAGCATGTAGCCTAGGAACCTGCCTCATATGGGCCCTGGCTTCTCTTCAGGCCTGACTGTATACAGCTCCTTGCCTTAGGCAAGGACAACTTTATTCTCAGCTGTCATTACATCAAGGGTTGTTTGCTCTTTCTACTTGGTTTGAAAGCAGAGTGCAGAAACTACACAGTAGCTTTTAGTCCCCTGGCTGTGACCTGATCACAGACCAACCTGACAGGCCATGGCATCTCTCATTAACAGCACTTCCTCACAGGAGCCCTTTGGCACTACCAGGAGCCCTGTTCCCTGCTCAGTGACTGGCTCTCATGTCATCTCATTCTCTCTTTCTTGACAGATCATGTTATAACCTATGATCACAGAAAGTCCTGATCTTCACGTTTCTCTGCTGTCACCTGTGGGCTCCTCCAGAGCCGTGAAGAAAGGGGACTCCAGCCTTACCATGAGAAGACTGGGTGAGAAGTGCCTGTGACATCTTCGGGAGCAGCCACACCTTGAGAGCTAGTTCTGATTTTTATTTTTAGCAATTATGAAGGACAGAAATAATGTTCTCAATTCAGTGGTGATCCACACGAGCAACTCTGCCTTTCCTCTCTGGGATTAGATTAGAGGTAGTTTCCTTAATGTGGGGAAAGTATGCTAATTTGAATTGCTCTAAGCAAGGAGTGAATCAAGCTACCAGCGAGTTACCAAGACTGGCTTCCAGACAATACACTGCCTCAGACTTCTCCTCAGATGGAAAATGTTTGTTGATGCCTCACATGGTTAGATGCCTGAGGTCGTTTATCCTTCAGGGAGTAATAAGCCTCTTCATTCCCCTCTTGGTCAAGGTGGCTGGGCTGTAACTTATATGTCCCTGTCTTGCTTTACCAAGACCTCTTCCTGGGTGTTTAACCTGGTTGATTCTTGCCTGGCTTATTATTACAGACCAATGCCTCACCATCCCAGCTCTGTGTTGCCCTTATGAACCTCAGGCTAGCCCCATATTCCCTGCCCAATCTTGTTTTCCTGTACATATGGCACTCACTCATTCCCTTCAGTTACCAAGGGAGGGAGTGGGCAGGGCTCTAGCAGACACTGATGTCTTGTGTGACTGCTGGCAAGTCCATGAGGCCTAAATCCCTAAGAGAAATTTGGAGTCACTCCATTCAATGTGAGGAGGCTCCTTCCACTTCCAAGGATGATTTAGACACTTAGCCTATGTCCTTGTAGCCCAAACTGAAGTTTTAGGATTTAATTCTCCACATTGCTCTGAACGTGTGATTCAGTCATTTAGATTCTCTGGGCCTTACAATGCTGAACGATCATAGGAGAAGCCTTGGAAACCACACCTTCTCTTTTGGGCCTCCAATGAGCTGTTGTGGGGGGTGATCATTTTGGTCCTGTTGCTAAGGGGTTAGGAGGGTGCATTTGTGAAAGTCTGTGAGATGCCTCTGTCTCTGCGCTAGAAAAGCCTTGGAAATGCTTGGCTACCAAGAACTAAAGCATATGCATTTTCCCTGCAAAGGGTAAATCAGAGCACTAAGGGGCTGCAGTGTAACTCTTGGGGACAAAACCACCACCAGTCAACCTTCTTCTTCCTCCTTGCTACTTGAGCTTTCCAGGAGACCACATTGTCATGTATGTCATCCTTTCCCACCTCCAGTCTCCTCCGTAACCCACATACTCCTGTCTGCACCCCATTTGAGGGCAACAACCTGACTATCTCTTGTAAACCTCCCATCTCCTTAGTGCTGCAGTGTGAGTAAGCTGGGCTGGCAGCAAGCACTTCTGAGTATTTGTCAGTAAAGTTGAGCAGTGTGACTGTGAGGGAATTGCTGAGGGTAGGTAGGATAAACTTCTCCAAAATTCAGATGGGTAGTGTAGGGCCACTGTTGGCTTATCTAGAGATGGAAAAGATTCTCTGCCCTAAGCCCTGCAACTCATCTCCTAGTTATGCTGCTCTGTTTCTACCCAAGCTGTTGGTGTTTGGCTTCTGCATTCCCTGGAAGCAGACCTGCTATTGCATCCTGCGAGTCATCACCAGGCTGCTTCAGTAACTCATCTTTCCTTCCATTCACAGGTCTTCTACTCATGGCGACTCAACCTATCTGAGAGCTCTCTTATGTGAGTACCCAGCAGCACACTTTGCTGTCTGTGGTCTGTGGACATTGACTGGCATCTAAGCGACACCCCAGCTCCCTCCTCTCCCCCTAGACGCCACTGTCTTATAGCCTCCATGTGCATTTGCTATGACATACATCAGTGTTGATGAGAGACAGGAACACTGCCGGGTGGTCTTGAGCTGCCAAAATAATCAGCTCTGTGCACAACATGGCTTAAAGGTTTTTTCGGTTAGCAGCATGCATCCACTAAAGAACCTAGATGCTCATATTTTATCTGGGGATTTCCACACTTTAGACTCCTGCCACACAGGCAAGACACCTTTGGCCAGTACTGTGGAAAACCGGATGTATCGGAGCGTGGAGAACCTTCACTGGGCAACAGTTGCTGACTCTGGGCTGTATTCTCATTGCCGGAGCCTGGATAATGAGATCATCTTTCGCTATGGAGGCACCAGTCAGTGGACAGAAGGCTGTATGGATGTGGCCCCAGTACAGAGCACATCGGACTCTCTGAGAAACCTTTCTCTCCATGCTAAACAGATGTCTCGATCCGCACAGAATGTGCTGCTCCCTCCCTTTGCCAAAGTGCCTCAGTGGCTCTTCCCTTCTGCAGAGGAAAGAGCCCTACACGGGGATGCCAAAAAAGAGCTGAAGGAGAAGCTGAGGCTCCACAGCAGTAAGGTGGCAGAGCCCTGCAAGCCAGTGCGTCCACAGGTGGCCCTGCCTGACCTGATGGCCCAGGAGTTTTTTGAATGCCAGATGTGCCGGCAGTATAAGAACGGTTGTGCTGTCAACTGCTGCACGGTTTTGGTGGAACACACTGCTCTCAGGCACAGCCTCACAGGGAGACAGAGACTGTGTTTTGCACACAGGATCATCAGTCCAGAAGACATCAAGCAGGAGGCTCAGAGGAGGCTTCAGCTCCGAAGGCAGAATAGCTCCCCCAATTTGCCCCTTCAGCATGCTGGGGAAAGCCAAGAGATGGCCAAATCCAGAACAGCAGAAACCCTGGGACAATTTAGTGAGGATTCAAGTGTCAAAGCCACAGGGGGACAGAGCAAGAAAGGCCGCTGCAAAGGAAGGCTCTACATACCCACCTTTGAGGAATTCAAGCAAATGAGAAGTAAGGAGGCATATTCATCTGCCAGCAAGAGTGGGCAAGCAGAGTGCTTGAATAAGGGTCTACCTGCAAACCAGGCCCTGGAGGAGGAGGACAGTAAGAACCTCTGTTCAGAAGCTCTGCAGACCAACGCTGTGAATGAAGCCGCTGTCACAGCAGAGGATGATGACGATGTGTTCCATGAAAACCACACCTCTGCTGGCTTTTCCCAATATCCAGCCACATGGGATGGTTTCAGAACGTGCAGCCCTGAGGTGAAGGACAGAACCTTCCAGCTTTCCAGCTCGGATAGATCCCTGGTCCCCATTTGCTCTAGCCCTATTCCACGATCACCTTTGCAGGCGGTAGCAATACAGAGAGCTGGGCAGGAGACCTTCAGTGATGAGCAGCAGAAAGGAGAGACAAGACAATTAAATGATGTCCTCCACCTTGCAGGGCAGTCGCTGGCTTCTGAAGCCCAGTCCTCTTGCTGTTCATCGCTGCTGTTAGAAGCCACAGACTTATCCAGCTATGGAGCTAAGCTACAAAAAATGAAGGATGAATTCATAGGTTCAGCCCTGGAACTTATTAAGAAAAGGTAACATGGTCTGTGGGGTCCCCTGAAAGTAGTTCCCTTGTCTGGGCTCTCTCCTGATACTTACACTTAACTCCCATTGCATAAATACACTGTTGTCAGAACATGTCATCTTAGGGTCTCTGATATCCACATGGACCTGCCTTTAAGATGTTGAGCTTAAACTCCATCTTTGCTTGGGATTAAACAACAAAAAGCATTTTCATCTAGACTTTGCCTTTTTGTACACGTTAATCCTGTCCATACAGGAGCCACAAGTAGTCCTGACACCCAATTTCCCCACTCATTTTATTTCTGTAATAAATTGTTGAAAGCTCTTTCTTTTTTTTTTTTTCTTTTTTTTTAATATCTGTTAGAACTAGAGGACAGCAGAGGGATGCAAAGTGCTAATGTGATTCCTTTGAAAAAAGATGTAAAGTCTGTCCCCACCACGGCAGGACGTGAATTTAGGTAGTGTGATATGCAGCAACAAGTGCTTTTACTTGCTGCTTGTGCGCAGTGAAGAGGCAAACAAATGAGAGCAAGATGGCTGCTGTGAGTCTGTAACCACCCTCTGGAGACCAGCACAAGCAGCAAGTGAAAGTCTTGCAAATACTGTCCTTCTGCCAACTCAGTGCGAGCAGTGACAGAAAATACTTGCATAAAGCCTTCTTCCCTCTTCTCCAATCAGGGTTTTGCCCTTCTCTGGGTTAAATTTTCACAAGGACTGCTTTCTGTATCCTGGTTTTGGACACTGCAGTCCTGTTACCTCCCTCCTGCTGAAGAAATGAGGATCCCTTTCTAAGCAAGCAGGTGGACCAACAGGAGTCGGCAAAGTTTTGGAAGCTGGGAATTTAGGTCAATTATCGTTGTCGTATCACTAGATAAGGCTGATGGGAAAAGGAGGAGTAAGTGATGGTGGAATGGTTTGTTTCCATATGCTTGGCTTTCAGGACTGGCTTCACCAAGAATTAATTTGACTTGGTTCCTGGTTGCTTCCAGCATCCACGGATGCGGTGTGTGAAATGCCAGAGCGTCAGCCTTGTACACTGGTTTGGTATTTCTGGAATGCTAGAGCTCTGAGACTGGACGCAGGTTTTAGAGGAGATGATAGTGACTTCCGTGCAGGAATGAGTCATCTGAAAGAGCTTCTGTGGAGCTGAAGCTCCCGGTGTAGACAGAGCCAGAATGACAAGCAGAAATACTTCTGCAGCTTCTTAATCCAAAGGGACATAGGTGGTGTCAGAGCCCTAAATACTTCCTTCAGCTGCCCAGCCTTTGTGTTATTCTTCTAGGTTATAAAAACCCAATGAAGAAACAGATGAAAAGTAGAAGTGAGCAACCATTTTCATTGAGTAGGCTATTTTTATCATTGATGTGAAATTAAATATACTGAATGACACAAGCCATGCGTAAGAGCATAAGAAGAGCTGTCTCTGGGCAGATCAAAGGTTTGACTAGTATCTGCAGCTCGACGTGCATGCATAGTAAAGTATACAGGAACAGGGTAGCGCATATGGTCTTTTTTCCTACTACTCTCCCAGCCTCCAAACACTTTCTGCCTAGGGCCTTTATGGTTTCAGTGTGGTTTCTGTGCTTTTAATATCCTCTGTGGGTTTTGTTCCTGTCAATGTGTTCAGTCTCCACACTTGGATTTGTTAAAATATATGAGGTGATTTTATTAACACCAGAATGACTGTTGATCTAAAAATGAGAATGACAGTGGTTCCAGTACTAGAGAGGTTGTTTCAGGTGAACGAACCACTCTGGCCTGTTTATTTTCTATAGTAATAATCATTAGTGTTTGTCATTCCTTCAGGATAGCAGGAGGAAGAAAATCTCTTGGCAGTGCCAAAGTACCGGTTAGTGGGAAACTCCAGTTTTCTTTACCTGGAAATTTCTCAATTTTCCATCATTTTCACCTGTAAAGTGGCCTCAAGCGGATTCTTAGGGCGGAGGTGGGAGGCTTTTTATCTGGATGTTTTGGGTCCTAAATTATGATTGCTGACATCCAGAACATTTGTTTTTCTAAGTCTCAAATGAAATGAGCTGAAAGCTGGGGATTTGGTCCCTTTTTCACAGATACTGAACTCAGCAAGGCTTTGATAGAAATGTTGTGATGGAGCATCACAGAATAAGATAACTGAAATTGCCTTCTCTTTCTAGTGTTTCTGTGTAAGTGTTACAGTTTTACAAAGCAGTTTTGTCTGTGAGTTAATTGCCTCCCTAGTAATTCAGAGTTAATTACTTAAGACTCATTCAAATGGATTAATGTTTCATCAGTTTTATTTCAGCTTCATAATTATGGTGGCTTTAGTCCCTTCAGAGGTCACTGGATACTCTTAACTTAGTTTATAGTCCTGGTGGGAAAAGGGTGTTGACATGTAGGTGGACTCCTGTATGCATTTCAATATATAGTCCATTTTCTGAACTTAAGCAGTGAATTGTTCAGGATAAGGACATGCAAGGACCTGGGGCTCCTGTCTATACATGGGGGACAAAGTGACAACAAAAATCTGCACAAGAAAGCAAAGGACATGACTAAGAAAGAAGGCTTCCTGACAAGAGTGATGGGGTGTACTGGGGGTGACACTGGGATGTTGGGTACAATAACAGCTTCCCAGAGCAGAGGACTCCAAGTCTGGAAGGCAGGTGCCAGTAGGGAAGGAGTGGACAAAAATGTTTCCATTAATCAGAAAAGGTCGGGAACATGTGGAAAGGGCTGAGAACTGCTGGCTTGTAAAGATGTGTAAAGATCATGTAAAGATCATGAAGAAAAGTAGGCGTGTTTCCAGTTCTACACCACATACCTAGTGCCTCTGCTTCCATGAGATTCAAAGATGATGGTCCAGAGCTTTAAAAGGCCTTTCAGAAAGAACCTGTTCTCCATGTGCTGGCTCAAGTGCATCATCTGTCTTAGAACAGGGAAAACTGAAATCAGCCTCAGGTAGAAAACTCCTATCCCAGTATGTGATTTGATCCCACAGAAGGAAACATGGCCGAGTCCCCACTTCTGCACCTCTGCTTGAGCAGGCACTGGTGTTGGCAGCCCAGGTCTCTGCCACAGGGAGTGGACTGGAGGAAGGAGCAATGCCCTTCTTTGTGGCAGTGTTCCCTCTTCCTCTTAAGTCAGGGGCAAAGTTTAAAGGAGCATCCCTAAGTTTTGGTTCTCCAGCATACTCCCTGGTTTGTCTACAGCCTGCTGATGACACGAATGGTGCAGTGCACAGTGACTGCTCTGTGGAACAGCACTTGCCCCAACACAGCATGGCCAGCAGATCATGTAGAAGGGATATAATCACAGGCAGAAGTAGAGCAGTCAAACCAGGGATGAAGAGATCTCCTTTCACACAATATGGGCCCTGCATCGTTGCCCTTTCTTACCTCTAGCTGACCAACAGGATGGGTTGAATTTCTCAGTCTCCAGTCACGCTTCCATAGCTCAGCTCTCAGGGTAGTACTGGCTGTTATTCCCACTGCAGGTCACATCTGGAGATTTTTAAAAATATGTCTATCTGTATTGGGTTATGGAAACCACAATAAGTAATGGCATCTGGTCCACAGACCTTATCAGCAGAGAGCTGCTGTCAGCTCCACTTAAAGGAACAGTAATACTTAGGAGTAATTTCCATGTTTAAGTGGATGATTTTGAAGCACTGTAAAAATGACAAATGAAAGCTCAGCTTCTCTATGAGACTATGGTCTGTGTGGTGGGCAATGCTGTGATCAAAAAGATAATATTCCAGTTCTGAATTCTGCTACTGACCTTGGACACATCCTGTCACCTCTCTGTGCCTCAGGGTGGTCACTTCTTTCTGCATATTTCAACCAGAAGCTGTTTGAGCAGGAGCTGCTTTTGGACACAGTGGTTTTCCAGCAGCAGTGTATCTTCTTCAAGAGCTTTCTTGCTCATTAACCTCTGCCTTCTCTCCCACAGGTGTGCCCAGCTGAACTGTTCATACTTTAACCCAATTCTGTGAAACATCGATGAAATGATCTGGCTGGGAATTCGTGAGGGAGGGTATTTTTTTAAACCCAAATAATTTCAAGACTGATTTCAGATTGTGGCTACATAGTTATACTGGACCAGCTGAAAGAGTGGTACCCCAGCTGTGGCTGGGGACAGGAAGGAGGAAGGAGACAGGAACATCTAAAGCCAGACCAGGCCAGGACAGTACCATGGTGGGACCACAGCCTTGCTGTGTTCCTGTGCTGCTCTTAAAGCAAGCCTTAATGGGGATAATGCAGTACTACAGACAGCTGATGTTGACATCCCCATATTCTTCTGGGAAGAAGAGGTCTGGGGTGGGTGGGTGAAGTGTTGCTTTCGAATCCACGTGGCAGGGAGTTAGCACAGCAAAAAGTCAAAGCCAGGAGCCTGCTGTTACCAATGTGCCATTGCTGCGCAGCTGCACCTCAACTCTTAATTTGGTAAATTCTCCAGTAGTGTCAGCAGGGACCTGGAAGCAAAAATGGAGGAAGATGAAAAAGCATTAGCTGGGAAGTTGCAAACCAACTTTTCTGGCCTGGCAATAGAGCCAGTTTAAGTTCTGGGAAACTTGCTTCCTCTTCAGCGATTTCAGTGTTGGCTGATGGTTTCCCATCAGAGCCAAGCGACATTCAATGTAAGGAAAATGCCCATCTGTCTCATATGTTTGCTTGTAGCTGGCAGTGTTGGAATTGCACATTAGCAGTGTGATCTTTCAGTGTAAGTTCACAAGTAAAGCCTTTAAGAAGCAGATTTTTGTGGTGGGAGACTTTTATTAAGCATAAAATACACACATAAGCTGAAATGTGTTCTAGACATAGGCTTCTTCTATGTGCAAACATCCATATCCAGTCCTGACAACCTTTCTTTTTAAAGGAATCCAACCACATAAAAACTAAGTAAACCCAAAAGGAAAAAAAAGTAATATTCTTCCAAGCAGGCTTCATCATGCATGGAAATAAGGTATCTTAGAGAGTCTGTAAAAAAATTGCATCACAAATAGAATCAAGAAGTACAGCCTGTCAACTTCTCTGTCAAGTTAGTGGTTTTGCACCAGACTGTGTCTGTCTGGAGAGGTGGTGTTGTCGACAGAGAGGGGAACGTGGGGTTGGAACAGGCTGCCTGGATCAGCCAGGCCAGGCCCTCGTTAACACCAGACAGCTGTGGTTAAGGGCATCCCAGAATTGCCAAGTGAGAACAACAGACTCTGACAATCTTTTCAGGACTCTGAAGTGCACCAGAAGGCCTGATCTTGAGTTCACTGAAAGCAGAGGGAATCTTTCCAGTGGTTTCAGCAGGCTTGGGATCATATGAGATGAAAAACAGAGAGAAAGCTCTTTTAATCCTCTAATCTCTTCAAAGTATTACAGATTTTAGCAGGTGATTTTCTTCCAGATGAGCAATATCGTTTCTGTGTTGACAACATCTCTTTAAATAGCAGCAAATATGGATATGGCCTACTTAGAGGTTTTTCTGGTCCCTATGGGAGAAACTCATGCTTTATGGACACAAAAATGCCCTATGAACACCCGAGACTTGATATCCCAGACTAATGCTGGCATGAGTGCAATTACCCGATTTGCACTGCTATAATTGAGCTGTGTTTAGAGCTGCTGAAACACACGCACAGCCATCCATGCCAACCAGCCTAGGTTTCTGCCTGCACTTTCCGTGAACTGCTGTGGCTGGTTGTTTGAACCTGGACTTGCTGCTCAGTCTCATCTGTGTCAGGAACAGCAGGTGAACTGCATACGTGATGTTCATCAGAGTCTGCTTCTTCCCCTGCAGCTGCAATGCTGAGACTGCTGCCAAATCCCCCTCCAAGGGACAGTGTGATCTGAGGGAAGCTGATACCCCACCTCCAGAAGACAGCCAGCAGCCCACAGCGATGTCCATGGCAACAGAGACCTGGGAGGAAAAGCCAAGCAGTGAGACATCCAGTGACACTCCACCTGCAGGGAATGTAAGGGAGAGGAGTTCCCATCTAATCTTGGGCATGCATTTAGGGTTTTTTTCATGTCAGAAGTTTTAAAGAAACCTTTCGTTGTAGGAACTGGACAGACTGGGAGGCTGGGATCTGAAAACACACCAACTCCCATGAGGGATTAAACTCTGTTAGAAGATTTTTCTAGTGCCTTTTTTATTACAGTTAATGAAACAGGAGTCAGTTTTGTGCCCTTGCCTATCTGTCGCTGCATCTTTTGCAGGGAATTCAGCAATAACCCCTTCGTGGCTTTCAATGTGCCACCAGCCCCTCATTGCTGCACTGCCTGGGAGATCAGACAGGCTCCCTCCTAGTCCCCACTTGGTCAAACTGCTAATGCAGGTAAGGCACAGAGGCTGGAGTTCCTGACCCTGCAGCGCTGAACTGTTCACAGAACAGAGACAAACCAGCTCAGATGCCTGGAGGATAGACCCAGCTCCCCATGAGGCCCTCAGCCAGCGCTGTGCTATTGCTTTCCTCATGGTTGTTTGACTAATGTGATCCAGCCACCACGGAGCCACTGAACTCAGAGCTCTACAACAAGAAAGGGACAGGGGTCCTTGCTGTTAGGACTTAGCAAGACAGAGGGACCTGGGGGGACAGATTTCCTAATGACCATGTAGTGGAGCTGCATTTACAGTCCAACTGTTGATGACTTTTCTTTTCTCTCCTTTGGCAACTGAAGTCTGGTGGCTGCAAACCAGGTGCTGCTTTGACCACAACCTTGCTCCAAACCCACTTGCCTTTCTTGCAGACCCCCAGTCCTGGCTGCCGCCGATCCAGCTCCGACATCGTCCATGAAAGCACGGATGGTGCCAAGGCCCAGCGGGAGTGCCGGCTGCGGCCGCACTTCAGTGACCCTATGCCGACAGACTCGGTGAAGAGGAAGCAGCTGGAGCTGAAGATTGCAGCTGCAGCACGGCAGCACGCACAGAAACGCCGGCAGGAGCGAGACTACGGTACATTTTGCGCACTCAGAGGGGGCTGATGGGCCAGATGCTGAGCCCTGCTGTGCTGGTGTAAATATCGAGTAATTACTGACCTGGGGGAGGGAAGCTTTCTGGGATTAACCTAGGTGTGCAAGATCAGGATCTACTTTGCTGTGTTTCTGCCCGTGCTTGGCAGATGGCAGGGGAAAAGAGAGCCCAAATGAGTTTACAGGTATGGGCAGTGCAGGGATGACAGGCCCCAGGTGTGACCTGAGAGCCATTTACTTCTGACTCTCTACTCTCAGTAGCAACTCAGAAGGGGAGACAGCTAACAGCCCTGCTTTCACCAGGTCTAGCTTGCCCCTTCTGGGTTCCTACTACTCATGGCTGTGCCAGCTTGAGCTCCCCAGGTGAGCTCTGTGCTGCTGGCAGTGCCTGTAATGGTTTATGTCTGTTCTCAGGTCCAGTTGTAGCAAAAGCCAACCTTGGTCATGGTGGCAGCTTTGATGAGACCCGCCGTGCCCCACGTGGTTCCCTCCGCTCCAGACACCATTGGAGCAATGTCAGCAGCCTGAGCACGGACAGCGGGATTGTTGGCGTGAACGATGTCCGGGATGACCCCGATCCCAGCGAGGCCACTCGGACCAAGTCAGCAGATGTGGAGAGGGCAGACAGTGGCATTGGCCAGACACCAGCCAGAAAGTGGAGGAACAGGGCATCTGAAACGCTGAGCTCCCTGCAGGCTTGGGAAGCCCACCGTCCCTGCACCGACTGTGGAGAAAGGGACCTCCCAGTGGAGACGGATGTGCAGAACTGCAATCAGAGGCGGGCTGACCTCTGCGAGAAGTGCCGCAAGCGCAGGACAGAGCGCAAGGAGTCTGTGCTGGAGTTTGTCAACACAGAGGCTAGCTATGGAGAGGACCTGCGCATCATCAAAGAGGAGTTCTACCTCCCCATGCAGGCGGCAGGGTTGCTGAGCCAGGAGCAGCTGCTGGGCATCTTCAGCAACATCCAGGAGCTCATCGACCTCAATGAGAGCTTCCTGGAGATACTCCAGGAAGAGATCGATCAGGCCTTTGACCAGGTATGATGCTGCATGCTCTAAAGGAGCTTGACTGGGCAGACAGGAATAGGTTTTATATGAGTGAGGCAGCATAGGTGGAGCAGAAGATCAGGAGGTAGGACACCTGGGTTCTGGTCATCCACTTAGTCCCTTGCTCCCTCAGATACTGTAAACCAGTCATTTCAGTAGGCCTGTACCAGGTCACAGCTGCTGGTCACTCTCTGCTGTGGTAATACAGGATCCAACATGTGTGGTCAGAGGACAGAGAAATAGAAATAAGACTCTAGAGCAGTAGACAATGACTGCAAAGGACATATAAACAGCTCCACACTCTCTTTTCTTCAAGAAACCAAAACCCACTTGCTGTGTCAGTTTCACTGGGACGTTTTCTTCTCCAGGAAACACATCCCTCCTCTCCCTCTCTGAAACCCTGCATGTCAGATTGAGCGACGCATGTCTCAAAAACTGGCAACTTTGACAACCACTCTGATGCACCTGGCACAGTGAAGATAGATGTGCACTGCGGGTGTGATGTCCTCTGTGAATAATTTATTGAGACAATGGCTTCTACAAACAGCCATGGGTTTCCCTGTCTCCTCCTCCATGTTGCCTTTGCAGTCGGAGCTCAGCACTGCACCAAAAAGCCACCAGCAAACAGAGAACTGCTCCCTCTCTTGCTCTTGAAATGAGTAGCGACTGCAGAGCATGTCAGCATACACCTCGAGAAAGCTAAGAGCGTTGTGTGGCACCAGATTCTTACTGTTCATCCAGAGATCACAGGACAGTTTACCAATAAATTTATTTTTCATTTAGGTGTCAAAGTAGCCAGTAGGAGCAGAACCAAAGGATACTGCTTCCCAGCCAGGCCAGTTGCTGGGATCAAGTGCAGGAGTTGTTCAGTGCCCGTTACTGAGTTACCTGCCTCACCTGCCCATTTGCTCCTAAACACTCTCTGTTAATTTATGCAGTGCTGCATTAGGCTTGTGGCAGAACTCCCAGCAAGAAGGGCCCCAGTACACCCTCCTGACTAGCAGACTCTGGCCTCTGGGTCCCTGCTCTGGTAAGCTGGCTGAGCCCACAGAAGCAGGGAAGACAGTTCTTTATGTGTAGAAGGGCAAGCAGTTAGACCAGCTTTCCTTCCCCTCCCCACACACTGCTCCTCCCCAGACCTGCAGGGACTGACAGGAAGGGAGAGCACAGTTCTACCTTTGGTCTGGTGTTCACCAGCTCCTGCAGCAGGTTGATGCTGATCGGACTGAAGGCAGGTTCTGTGCTTGTGCTCCTCCTGAGCTAACCCAGCAGGGCTGTATTGTGTGCTTGCAGGGTGATGACGACCTGATGACCGTGTGCATCGGAGAAGTATTTCTAGAGTTTGTCAACATGCTGCCAGCCTTTCAGACCTACTGTCTCCAGCAGTCCTCCTCCGTGAATATGCTCAACGCACTGGAGAAGGAGAAAGAGTTGCTCAGGTGAGAAAAGGGCTGAGCGTTTGCTTCCAGGCTTTGGGGACAGGCAAGCACCAGGCTGAGGGTGAAGCCCTTGTCAGCTCAACTGGATTAAAGTTTTGATGATAATGTTCTTCAGTGATGAGCTACTCTCTCTTGGGGTGAGGATTTATTCTCCAAAAAGGTACTCAGTTCTTGATATCTCCACTGAGGCAGCCAGTTGGTCCCCAGCTATATGCTGTGTTTTGTGGTAGCAGCGTTTGCCTACTGACCGCTGGGCTGAAGTGTCACCAGATAATGTTCAGCCGAGAGCATTGCTCAGTCCCTGTGCCAGAGCGCAGCTGGGATTTCCACTGGTGGGGAGCGTTCGTGACTTGAGTTTGTTTCCCATTCCTAACCCTGGCCTGTTGGGTAGCATCAGGTGAGTCACTTCTCTTTCCACTGCAACAGCTTGAAACGATGACAGTAACACATTGTGGTTTAGAGTGCTCTGTAATCTGATGATGAAAGGAGCTCCAAATTAATGTAATCTGATATAAGCTGCTGTATCTGCCTTGGGCCTACGTCAGTGTGTGCCAGGGAGAGATCACACACTCCTTGTTTTACGATTTAATAGAAGACTGATAGGATGTTACGTGCTAGTGTCCCAGGCGTCTCCTCACTGTTCTGCAGCTGAGCACAGCTGCAGAAATTGTTAATTTCTGAGAAGACTGAATTCACAAGGCTGTTAAAACCAGAGGGGGGGCTGCAGTGCCCAGCAGCTGTCACACCACACTGTTACTTGCATTTAGGATTGCAGCATCTCCTGGCAGAACAGCCACCATTTAATTCCCTCTTCTTAAATCCCTGCAGAATATTCCTCAATGTCTCCCAGAATGACAACACAGCACTGCGGCGGATGAACTTGCGGTCCTTCCTGATGGCCCCTTTGCAAAGGGTCACCAAGTACCCACTGCTGCTCAGCAGGATCATCAAGGCCACCACCGAGTACCACCCAGATCACGGCAGTCTGCGGGAGGCCAAGAGCCGCATCGAGTCCCACCTGGAGCACATCAACATGAAAACCAAGCAGGAGGGGAACACATGGACCCTCCGTTCCTTTCGCCAGGACAGCAAGAAGAAGAGGGAAGTCATCAACATCGAGATGAGAGAAACCGCCCTCAAAACTGTAGGTTGGCTGCGGGAGGAAACAAGATTTGTGATGGAGGGGTCTCTGCAGCTGGCCCAGCCCCCCGATGGCCAGTGGGTGAAGAAAGGCAGCAAGACCCTGAAGTTCCAAAACATGCAGGTCCTCCTCCTGGTGAACATGAAGCGCGTGTCCGAGTCCAGCCTTGAGTCAGCCGAGCCAGGGCCTGTGAAGGATGCTGTGCTGGTTCTCATCAGGGACAAAAATAACGGGAAGTTCCATTTGCTCAGGGAGCCCTTGAGGCTGAGTAATTGCATTGTCTCCACTGATCCTGACTGCGATGACACTTTTGAACTCATTGAGATCAGGCGGGAGGCGTTTGTGTTCCGAGACAGCGACCGGGCACGGACTCACCACTGGTTCAGGCAGATCAGGCGGTACTCAAGGGAGCTGGGCTCCTGGAAGAAGAGGCGGAACGCGCTGCCCAACATCATGATCAGCACCCCTCACACCAGGCCCTGAGTCCTGCACGGGCAGCACGCCCAGACACTCGGCTTGACCAGTGCCACATGCAAGGACCGTTGAGAGCTTTGGTGGCTTGAGCTTGCTCTGCTCCTTGGACAACACAGGGAGGAGGTTGGCCCACGAAGACTCTTAGCAGCACCGGAAGCAAGCATTCCAGCCTAATTCTGGTCTCCAGCCTCAGGACTCACAGCCTGATTGTGGCTGATGTACATACAGAGACGGGCTTCCCTTGTGGAGCAAATCTCTGGAGGAAAATACTGAGTTTAACTTGTTAATATTGCACTGCGGGAGAATGAAGTATGATGCTTGCCATTGCATGGATTATGTTGAAAGCCAGTCTTGACAATATGAGAGAGGTTTCCACCATTGACTATATTTCATCAGCATTAGGAAAAGTCAGGGTCAAAATTAGGTGCAGTATTATGCAGAAGGGGAGGGAAGTTGGAGAAAACAATGTTTTCCACTGCTACTCCTAAGGACTGTATTTCATTATTCACCTCTGTATATTCAGTCAAAATACTTGTTGAAAAAGAAAGGTCTTTCATCTTTAATCCAAATCAAGTAGGTATCAATTTGCTCAGATACAGCTGCATGCACACAGCATAAAAATCCCAGACAAGAATAAAAGGACTTCTTGCTCTCTCACACAAACACTCCAAATACGTGTAGAACCTGTGGAAGAGCAGCGTACCCTCACTGAATGTCTGTTATTTAACTGACTTAGAGACTGGAACATAACGCTGCATCTGAAATATCTCAGAAGTGTATGTAAATATAGCTCTGCTACCACTAATAGTGAACTTAAAAGTTTGCAATTATTTAAATGATGTAATCTAGTGTATTTCAAAATCTAATTGACAGGAACAATTTACATTGTACTGTAGAGTAACATAAAAGGTTTTAATAATTATATTTCAATGACTTTAGGTGGGTATTTTTTTCTTTTTCCAGTGTTTGTTTTCTGGAGTAGATACTTCATGTAAGTGTGGGTGGCATTCAGGTGAACAATGCGCCTACGTCTGTTCTTTGGATCCCCTGAACAGAATTCAGGGGCTACTCCTAACAAGGCCGGGAGAACAGTACAAGCCTGCTCTCCTCCTACTCCCCAGACAACAATAGACTGGCACAAAATCTTATGCTCTGGCCCCAGCCCTGCCTGGGTAGGTCAGGCCCCAGCACAGCAGACGGGAGATCCAAAACTGGGGCGCGACAAAGCTCTCCCCCATAAGGTCCAGCCTCTCTCAGCTCTACAGCAGGGAAATGACTGGAAGCTGAACAATGTTGAAAAGGCAAACAGGGATTTAACCTTTTCAGCCTGACGTTACCTCTGACCATGGCCTTGCGACTACAAGAGCAGCAAAATGTCACCTTGTGATTTACACAGCAAAGGCCAGATTACAGCCCTAAAGGCTAAATTAAAGGAGCCTGAATTTTGGTTGGTGGCTCTCAGAGGATGGCCCATAAGTGTTCTGTCAGTCCCCCCAGGATAAAGACAAAGCAAAGCGGTGTTATTCACTCCCAGGAAAATATTTGTTAAAGGCATTTATTTTGCAGGAGGATTCACACAGGGAAGCCTATTTGTGTATTTCTCCAGAGATCAACCAGCATAGGTGAGTGCACAAATGAAGCCAGGCAGAGGCTGCCTTCACGTAGGTAGCCCTAGTCTTGTGAAGTCACAGACTTGTGACCCAACACCTGAGGGGGCCTCAAAACTATACCCAGGGCTTCGTCCTCCTGCCACCGCTGCCAGGGCTTATTATGCAGCTCCAGGCACTGAGGCAGGCACCAGCAGAGAGATGTGTGCATACTCCCTGTATTTGCTCTTCACTTGCACCATCCAGCATTTTAGTGCTTCATTTTGTCCTTGAGGAAATGTGAGGTCTTGCGTCATCTGGAGGCATTACAAAGACCCCCCAAGACGCAAGGGTGGCAGCACACAGCTGAGCGCTGCAGCAAGCGATAGCTGGCAAAACGCTCACTGGGGCAGCAGCCTGACTCCCTCGAGTGAGCTGGGATTCCCTCCAGCTATTTCTAGTCACTAGACAATAAATTGTTTGTTCCCCTCAAAACACACTGGAGAGGCAGTGAAGAGCACGAGGCGTTGCTTTTATAGTTTGCTGTTTTGTTTTTCAAACAGATGGATGCCTGAGCAGAACAGCTGCTGGAGGAAGATTTCTCTGACGCTGTCGTGACAGATTGGCATCAAACAGCCTTCAAGCCCCGGTCACTGAACACCCAGAAAGCAACAGCTTGTAGCACCTTCGTTTTCTCTCCCAAGACCAAAATGGCTGCCTTCTCTCCGTTACTGCTAGTGGAAGTTTTGGTAAGAGAAGGCAAAAGCAGAGTAAGCCTAACATTAATTTATCCTAACAGCGAGTGGCTTTCACAGCCACAGAAAGCTCCTGCTTTCTGGAAAGTTTTCAATTACTTTCCAGCAGAGTGGTTTTTTCTCCACACCAAATTCATGCTCAAAACCAGCCATGGGCTGTTTGTACAGCCATATCTTTAAATCAAGATACCTTCAGTCAGCCTGGCTGTTCAAAAAGGTTAGAGAACAATATGTATATGTAAAAGCGCTGATATTTAGCATCAATCTTGCGTTTGGGTGATTGTTCAGTTTGTCAGATTCAGACGTTTTCTAGGTATCACAGGAAACACCTGCCTGCCAGGCTCCTACTAATCATGGCCTATTTCCTCTGAGCCGGGCAAACTCTCCCTGAAAGAAGGTCCATAAATAATCGCTGAGTGTTGAGTTACGAGCAGGACGTGTACTTGGTGCCGCAGCCCCGGCCTAAAAAACCTGCGGCCAAGGAACAGAACAAGCTCTTTGATCTGGGACAGTCTGCTACGGGAAGCGCCAGCCCGATCGTTGAACCTGTCAAACGAGACAGAGGTTGTGCTTCCAATGGTATTTATCTTGTACGTACCCGGTGTCTGCTCAGCTGCTCTTCCCGCCCTTAAATTACAGGTGTTGAAAGGGAGCACGAGCGCAGGACAGTCCCTGCGGCCCCGCGAGGGCTCATGCTGCGGGGTGGGCCTGCACGGGAAGGGCAAGGGGCGTCAGCAGGGACGAGGGCAGCAGGTTTCCGTAATCCTCGGCCACCTTTCTGAACTGGATCATCCCTCCCCTCCTGGGCAGTTCCAGGTCTTTCGGTATCACATGTACACATCTTACTTGGCAGCCCTGGAGATTAGTTGTGCTGTATTTTTCCATTTCTGATTAACAAACCTGACAAAATGCTATTGTAACCCCGGGTACTTGGGAAAAGGGTTGTGTGCAAGCCAAGAAAGCAATTATTTGTTCCAAACTGGCTGTCCTAGGGCTCCGTAATATTTTTATACCTCTCATTGTCATGACAGACAATACTAAGATTGCTTTTCAGGACTCCTGCCCACTGAACTTACCCAGCTAATACAAGCAGGCCTCTCTGGAAGTACCATGTTAGGGGAAAAAAAGAGAAAGTCAGTTACTCCCTTGACTTATCAGAACTCATAAATGACCTTTAACAATACTTTAGGTTGAGTCTTACTGGTCATTTAGTAGGAAAACACCACCACCAACAAGAGGCAGCCTTCAATCATGGAACCCCTGTGGTTTTGAGCTCACAAAGTAGACACACAAGAAGACACACCACTGCATTAAAAGCCCCCTGTGAGTTCAGATCCTGAGGAAATAACAAATGGCTACTTTGAAAGTCAGCAGGCTGGGTGGGAAAAGCCTGGAAAAACCACAGGGAGATAAAGACCAAATACTTTAGAGGGCAGAGATTTCTGCTTTAGTGAACAGGGATCTCTTTTATGGTGTTCTTGTACATTCCTGGTTGTTCTTCACAGAAGTGGGAATGGGGAAAGGGCCTTCAGTGTGAGTCTCTGCTACACGATCAAGAATACAACTGAAAGCAAGCAGCAGCTTTGGTCTGACAGCAATAATCTATTGTAACTGTCATTGGAGAGCAAGAGATTGACTTTAGCGCATCCCAAATCCTGAAAAAAGCTCCATGATCAGGCTCTGTCTTGGGGAACTTCAGTCCCCTCGCACTCTCTTGCTTGTTTCTGACATCCTCAAAGGGAAGATAATTCAAGTCTCCTAGTGCCATATGTCAAAGATGCCCCTTCAGGGCCCATGGGTGAGGCAGCTGTGGTAACTCTCCTGTCATGATACCTGCTGTGTATTTCAGTGTATGCTGGGGAGCCAGGTGAGATTCAGTTGGAATTAGGCTGATGTTCTCTGACTTGAAATTGGAAAAACCTGGAACAAAATGTGATTGGGGAAACTGTCCTCCTGACAGAGATCAAATAAATTTTCAGAGATCTTACCATCACCACTGAGTGACCTGTCACGACAGCAGAATACCACAGAGCAAAAAGTCTTACTGATCAGGCGGAGAAAGGAACTGCCTGATGTCTCAGAGAGGCTGTTGCAGAATATCAGTATGACTGCATGGCAAGTAATTAAAGGAAAAAAAAAAAAAGTAAGTTTTGATAATGACATTGCACAGTCCAAAAACTCCAGGCAAGCCCCAAGGGCACTCATTAGAAAAAAAGACCTCTCCCTCAGGAAGCTGAAGGTGGTACCCTAGGGGAAACCTGTCTACAACACAGACAGAAAAGTGATAGGAACTCAGGAGTGTCCTTTTCAGCAGAGAGGGAAGAACCCTCACAAGGATCCAAATCCAGGCAGAGAATCCTCCAGCACCAGTGTCTGCCCAGGCTTGACTGGAAGCAGTTACACAGCTGGGAAAAGCTGAAAAGCTGGCATTAGGCTGTAGGTCCATTAGCTGGGATGGATGTAATGATTATCTGCCTCCTCCAGCTCAAATCCTGCCCGAATGTGGCCTCCACCGGTGCAGACTTTGCATCCCTGAGAAACCAGCTCAGCTGCAGGGGAGAAACTACAACTGCACATGGTCCTCCCAGGGAAGGTGCCCTCTGCAGGAGCAGGCAAAGGAACCCTTTGTTTCAGCAGCAGTGGAGCCCCCAGGTCGTTTTGAACTCTCCCTTCTATCACAGGAATGTCCCTAGCAGTGCCAGGGTCTCATCCTCAGGAGGACCCGCATCACATGTTTCTCTGTGTGTTGCGGGGATGGCTGACAGATGGGAGTGGGAAGCCTGGAGGTCACGAGAAGGTCACAGAGCAGATCCCATGACTGATGCTTGGGATAACCAAAACATGCAAAGAGCACAAGGCCTTTATAGCTCTGGACTGTTTCACAGGAGCTGAAATCTCAGGCTTTTCCTTCCCTTAAGGCTTTGTGCAGACCCTGTTGAGTCTTCAACAGGCTGTAGTGCTCATCAGGCTTCAGGGAATCCCATAAGAGCTGCACAGGGAACCTGCAGATCCTGAGGCAGCCCGACAGCTCTCCCCTCCAGGGTGGGAGCCAGCAGGCTTCCCACTGAGCTGGCAGTGCCCTTGCAAGGCTCAGCTTACATTTTCCCTGACAGAAGCAGGTTAGATGTTTGCACACCCATAGCATGAACATGCAGATGAACAAGTGCTCAGACAAGGAGTGTATTTCCACCTTCTTTCAAGAAAGGACTGGTTTTAGGAAAAGACATTCAGGAAAAGACCCTGCCTTGGGTAGGTCAACCCTCCAGTGGTGGCAAACCAGTGCCAGCCAGAAGTGCCACAGTTTGAAGTGACAGTAACAGAGAGGCAGAGAAACCTGTAAGGAGACACCCATCTTTACCTTATCATTACCCTAAGTAACTCATGCCTGACCCACACCATGCATACAGGAGATACAGACCATAATAAAGGACTGTTCCTTTCAAAAATGATCACTTTCTTACTGACAGTCTGTGAATGCAGCAGGCAGGAGGCTCTGAACAGCCCTCCACACACGGCAGTACAGCAGGGTATCCAGCAACGGACGCTAATTAATGAGGAAGGATGGACTGCTGATGAGTAATGGGTCAATATCCACGCACAGACCCCAGCGGTCATCCATGTTCACTTTCTGCTTTCATTAATTGCCTTTGTGTGTAATGACCTTATCGGCTGAAAAACACGAGTGAGGTTCTGTAGCACCGAAATCACCAGTTTGCAGTAAAACGAAGGTAAATTATTTACCCAAAGAGGAAATCCTTGGTGATTCTAACAGACCTGGAAGCAGTTAAATTACTGCAAGAAAATCACAGAATCACAGAATATCAGGGATTGGAAGGGACCTTTGGAGATCATCTAGTCCAATCCCCCTGCCAGAGCAGGAACACCCAGATCAGGTCACTCAGGAACGCGTCCAGGTGGGTTTTGAATCTCTCCAGAGAAGGAGACTCCACAACCTCTCTGGGCAGCCCCTTACAGTGTTCCCTCACCCTCACTGTGAAGAAGTTTTTCCTTATATTTAAGTGGAACCTCCTCTGTTCCAGCTTGCACCCATTGCCCCTTGTCCTATCATTGGCCATCACTGAGAAGAGCCTGGCTCCATCCTCCTGACACTCACCCTTTACATATTTATAAACATTCATGAGGTCAAAATCAGACAGTTCACCATGCAGCATCACAGCTGAGTGAACATATTAGCAAACACGGCTGAAAACTGAAGATGGTTTCAGCTAGATCAGTTCCTCGATCCAGCTCACTGCACAAAGACGTGTGCTGGCACTAGAAAAGGGCAGCCTGGAGGTGATAACTTGTCCTTTAGCGAGTGCCAGTGCAAAGAGGTGGCTGGTCTGGGGCTGCAGTTAATCAATTCCAGCAGACAGAGCTCAGTTCCAGAGCCAGCCCCCCAGATCTCCTCTGCATCCTGCGCCACCGAGCTCTCTCCACCCCCAGTTCCCAAACGGTTTCAGGTCAGCACTTTCATTGATCCGCAGGGGTTGAACAGGCAGCGCTATAAATAGAAAGCAGTTCATCAACTACCTCAGTGCCCTTTTTACTGAAATAAAGAAAACCCTCAGAAATGTCGTCAGGATAGTTGGGGGGGAAAAAAAACCCCAAACCAGTGAGTGAATATGGAGGTGATCCGAGAGGGCGCTCCCTGGAACACACTCCAGGCTGATGCGGCTGAGGGAAGAGCTGTGCTGGCTGTTGAGTCAGATTCCCCAGTGCAGCTGCCAGCGCAGGCTGCGCAGCCCATCCACTGCCAACGGGAGGTGTTTGTTCACAGCTCAAGTGCATGTGATTCATGGTGAGCCACCAAGCTTCTGCAGTCCTGCGAGCTCCGTCTCTCACCGCCATTCCCCCTGGCTAACCCTGGGAAAGGGAAGGGTCAGAAGAGAGAGACCCTTTCCCCACTCGAGTCCTTCTGGGTCCTTCCCTCTGCTCCCAGCTCTGGGACAGAAACACAGCTTACAATTTAGGACCAGAGGAATGTGCAGATTCCAAATCAAGGCCACAGTGTCCTACAGGCTACCTCTGCACAGGGGAAGCCACACAAAGCACGTCCCCGGCTTTCCCTGCCACAGCCTAGAGAGAAAGTCTGTGGTTTTCTTTTCCCTCACCCAGACCTGGCTGGAGAACACACTGTGCAGCCTGGCTCTTGCAGATGATGCTTTTCCAGAAGAAGATGCTCTGCTCTCCCAAAACCGAGGAATGGGGAATAATGAGGCGTTTGCTGAACATCCTCCAGGGACACAACACTGGAGTATCTCTTTCTTGGGCACTTGCTCTTCCCAGGGCCTTAGACAGAAGGATCCCACACTTTGCAGACTTTGTAAGCCCTAAAAGACTTGTTCTTCTAGTTGTCTCTCCCACAGTATCTGCACCTCTGGCGCAACGCTGCTGTATCTCCACCAGCTCTAGGATGTGTTACATGATGCAAAAGGTGGTGCATCCAGTATCTACTGAAAAGCTCCATTAGGCACACGAGACCCTGTCCCAGGACACACACCTATTGCCTGACCAAATGAAACCAGAGCGCCTGAGAAACAAGTCAGCACAAAGCCTTAACAAACCAGAACCCTGCCCAGCCATGTGGTCTCACCTCCCAGTCCCACACACTGGAGTCCTCCAGCCCCAGAGACATCAGACTGACGCTCAGGAAACCTTTCTTTAATTCCCCTGCTCCCACACATTTCCTGTGTGACCTTGCTCAGAGCCTTTGGGTGTTGCTTCACGAGCCTCTGGTTTTGGCAGCAGAACTGGCTCAAGCTTCTTCCTTCCTCCCACCTCCACAGGGTTAAAGAGAGAGAGAGGAGCAAATGGTGGCATCAGGCAAGAAAAGAGAGTTGGTCTGAAAGCTGATCTCACTGCTACAGAGCTCAGGAAGTTACACCCGCATTTTCCTCAGCTGTGAAAGAGGGATATTACCATCTTCCTACATTATGTGACATGAGATACAGAGGATGAAGACAGACATCACAGATTATGTGATGCTCTGAAGATGAACCTTGCACATCTTGGATTTGGTGATGATAAACTCCTCCATACCTAGTGGAATAGGTCAAAATTAAAAGTATAAAAACAAAAGCCTATGAGATCTGTTTGCAGCTTGACTGGATCCACTCACCAGCACCAGTGAGTGGGCCACTGGAACAGCCAAAGTGAGGAGTTCTATTGTTGTCCAAGCACAGCTGAAGGATGAACTTAGATTATGATTTAGGCAGGTTCCCAGGAAGGGAAGCAAGTAAGAACAGATAATCAGACAACAGGCAGAGTTACCAAATGGCCAAAATCAACGAACAGCTTTTATTGGCCAAAATAACCAAGAAAACGATTTTCTTCCAATAAACAAAATGAAAACTGAACTGAAACAGTGGGAAATCTTTGCTAACAAAATGAAACACTAACAAACCCCACAGAAACTTGGCTCTTTGTGTTCAGCCTCTGGAATTATTCCTCCTCCCAAGCAAGTTTGGTTTTCTCCTTAACCCTCCTGCACCACCAGAAGTAGAAGAATGGCAGAACTCAAAGTCATTTAGGACAAGGGAACAAACAACCTGGGAGGTATTTACACAAATGAACAAGGCCATTAGTGTTTGCAAACACCTTACATGCAAATTATCTGAAACTAGGAATTTCCCCTTTTCTGAACATACCAACATTTTACTACAGGGACTATAGTTTTGGTGTGATTCTGTGATTCTTTAACCCCAGGACAGGGATACAGTTGTAACCTACGTAGGGTGTTAAAACTCAGACACTCCCTGCAGTTTATCAGTTAATACTGCTCTATTTGGAAACTTTGGTAGTTTTAAAAAAAAAAAAAAAACAAACAAAAAAAAAATTGGTTCTCAAGGCAAACGATTAAAAAAAAAATCGTTAAAACTCAGCACTTAAATCAGTAAAACAAATGCCAGCCATTAAAGGCAAATGTTTGAGAACACCTTGCTCTCCCTGGCAAAGGAAATCTTGGAGGAAAACAATGGAGAAAGAGAGAGAGAGATGTGTCTGGGTGCCACACACCAGTTTCAATGGAGAAATTCTTATGAATATTTTCACTAGTTCCTCAATTAAGGGGGATATATTAACGGAAGCCATTTAAAAAGATCCAGGGTTAATAAACAGTTATGCAAATCTGTTCCACTTACTGATGTAAGTGAACATTTAAGAAACAAAAAGGCAAAAAACCCAGTATAAGTGTCTTAAAAAAACTCATATAGATATTTACACACTGTGTTTTTTTAAAACACCACACGTATCCGTGCTGCGCTGCAAGCCGTTGCACGCCTCTTTAAAGACGTGCGAGCAGGGACAGGACAGTGGAAACACGTCACTGCCAGCGCAGTGAAGCAACAAACACTACACAACTAAGGAGAATTTCAGCTCGTGGGAGTCACTGACTACTAATTGCTGCTCGGAAGGGCATCAGGTTTGACAGAGGAATTCCACTGGAGGCAGGGAGCCTCCCGCCCTAATCTAGACATGATTTTACAAAACATTTTGAGGCCTAACACCCGTAACTACACCTTTTGTAAGAAAATAGAGAGCAGCTTTCGGCTGCAGTTCTTCTAAACTACTGTAGGAAGGCTTCGCTAGCACACCCCCGAAATTGGCAACCATCTGAGGTAATCAATGACGCTGTTGAAATGAGCACCCTTCATTCCTCCCCGCCCGCACTGACTGTTGCCTCCTTATTGAGTCCTCTGATCGACAGGTCGTAAACCACTTCCTCGATTTTCTTGACATCGTATTTCAGACCATCGTAACGTTTCCTCAGGGAGTCGTTCTTCAGGTTGAGGAGACGGAAGCCAGAATCCAGCTCGTTGATAAAAGTTGAGATGCGGAGAGGGCGAGAATAGTCTCCTGCCGTCACACTGTTCACTGCCAGTCTGGCCTACGAGAGGAAGACACAGGGCACATCAGCAGAGGAACCCACCCAAATCACATCACTATTCCCATCCATTACTTTACCAAATGAAGCAGTTTTGTTCAAGGCCAGGTTGGGTGAGACTTTGAGCATTCTGGTCCAGTGGGAGATGTCCCTGCCCATGGCAGGAGGGTTGGATCTCTATGATCTCTAAGGTCCCTTCCAATTCTAACCATTCGGTGACACTATGGTTAATTATACTTGGATCTACTTCTTTGTGGGAAACAATCCTGGATTTTCAATCAAGTGACTAGTTTAAATCTTAAAATAGCAGTGAGGAACAGTTCTGGGTTACAGAGAGATGCTCTGCTAGAGTTCAAATAGAAGTGATGTGTATCATAACTTCCAGGAACAACCTGGGAAAGTTGGAAAGCACTATTCAAGTCAGTTTCAACCCAAGTACACACATGAGTATCTTCCTTACCAGCTCACTGGCGAGAGTTAAAACACCAGAAAGATAGTCTTCGATGTCCAGGTGAAAGCCCCGCTCTCGATCAGCTTCAACTAGGATGAAAACCAGAGCAGTAATCAGGTGGTGCTGAACGTGAGTGAAACCAGCGAGTTGAAATTGCATTTGTTTACTGGACCTAATTTGAAATATCAAATTTATGAGCTATTATTATAAAATAAAAGTCAAGTCTTTTCCTGTATGTGATGCAATTACTGCTGCTGCTGCTCAGTGGTTCAGTTTGGCATCTCATACATCCATCCTCCCACTGGACGTGCAATAGGTTACAGCTGATCCAACAGAGTAACTGAATTTACATTAATATATAGGAGAGGGGTCTGCAGTCCTTTCTTAGAAAAACATTTGCTTGATTTTTTTTCAAATCCTTTGCTCTGTGAGGACAGAGTTCTCCTACAGCATACGAATTTCATCTGTGTTCTGCACTTTTGAAACACCAAAAGCATAAAGCAATTAAAGTAAGTTCTCATCTTTGTATTATTCTTTTAGTAAATGTAGGCAATTTGAATGAACAATTTTCATCGATGATGGACTTATTAATGAATAAATACTTTTGTTCACATTAGGTTTGCCGTTTTCCACCTTCTAAAACAATTTGTTGTTTATAGAATGAAATCAAATGCCAGATAAATTTTGGAATCGGTTTCTTGAGAAGGGAAGTTCTGGACCTCTCAAAGTTATGACGTCTGAAAATGTCTCAAGGTTTTTCTCTTCAATTCCAACATTAACTTACTCCCAAGTATTTCTGCAACAGCCTCCCGGGTCACTAATGTTTCTGACTCCAAGTAGACTACAAACGCTGCCAGAAACACCAGCCGCTGGAGCACAAACCTCCAGTGCTCATGAAACCTGTGGAAGAAAACACCAAGTCAAGGTGTAAGTAACTAACATCTGTTCCTGGTGAGTTAAGCAACAAGATTACATGATGTATACATTAAGTTTTTGACCTTTACACATAGAACTTGCAATGTTTTTGGCTTATCAAAACGACACCAACTTAAAGTCATCTCCTTGGCACTCCACAGCTTCCCCGTCAGGACATTACATCGGGTGCTGGCTCCTCTCGCACCTCCTTGGTTCATGGAGTCTGTCAGGTTGTCGAGCCCACAAGGGCACCCAGGGCTTTCCCTCCCACCTGCCCTCAGCAGATCTGAGCTGACAACATTCTTGTTCTTTGCAGTGTTCTTGCCAGACACTGTCCCCTTCTGGCAGCAAACAAAACACACAGGTGACAACTTCACTTAGTACCTGCAGTAGCAAACAGCCATTTCGTGACAGATTGACAGCTCTGTTTTCAGAAACAGCAAAAAGGGCAGCTCCCGTAGAGCACCAATTTCTTAAACTTTCATTTTTCTTTTTTTAAAAAGTTTCTAGAGAAAGCATTAAATACTGGGTATTTTTAGTGAAAAGTTAGAAATCAAGAGTTTGAGCAGAAGCATTTTTTATCAGTGCAGATAAAAACCTCACACTTCTCAAACAGAAAGAAGCGTTGGGCCCATAAACTTTTAAATCATTCTTCCAAAATAATGATGCCACATGTGCCCAGGCAATTCCTGCATCCACCTCTGGCTGTGTGTGATCCTGCTCACCTGTAATACTGATCAGCGGGAAACTTGGTCTTCAGAGACTCCATCTGTGTTCTCACGGTGCCAAAGTGTTCACGAGCCTTCTGACACTTCTTTGGTACTGAAAATGAAACAGTGCAACACTCAGCACTTGACACAGAACAGGGTTTTGCAAACAGAGCGTTTTCTAGTGCAGGCAGTGCTGTGTGTGCTCCTTTGTTGTCCAAGACAGCCTACTCGCATTCAAATCAGTCTCAGAAACACCCACCGTCGCACCAAGAGTCACACAGGTAGATAAATAATCCCAAGTTTTGTGCTGTCAGATCTGCTCTAGTCCTTGGTTTTGAACTTAAGACAAGATGCCCCAGCGTCATTTAAGAATCACTGCTAATCGTCAATAATTACTGCTGCTATAAAACTTACATCACAGATGAAGAACCCATTCCATAATGGGCACTGACAGAAGAAAAAGCCGGAAAGGTCACGCAACGTACAGACCAAGGGGCAACGGGGGATACAAACAGAGGGAGGCAGGAATGGGGGAACAGGGAGTCGATGTGATGCTTGTCTCAGGCAACGCTGAAGGATGGAGAGATGACGAGCAGAGAAAGGCTGAAAAAGGCACTGAGTGTAGAACCTCATCTGAGGTAGCAGAGAGGCAGTTTTGCATGAGGGTCTGTAAACATAGAAGAGCTGGGACTATGGCAACAGATACTGGGAGCAAGGAAGGGAACCAGCAAGAGCAACAACGTGGTTAAAGCCCCTTGGTACAAGCCCACCCACAGAGCAGCACTCTCATGTGGCAGGAGGAAGGACGCAGCAAGAATCAGGCGTGAGCTGATAACGGGGCATTTTTAGTCTTAGCCGTGTGAAAGGAGTAAGAGAAAGGGGCGGCCAGCTGGGCTGTACAGGGGTTAGAGAGAGAGCAACAAGGTGTTCTGGAGAGCGCCCATATGCAGTGGTTTTATCAAAAACCAGCAACAACCAGATCACAAGCAACAGAACAGCACTGCACACAGCTGGCCCAAAAGGAAGCCCACAGACCAAGCAGCGCCCCCCAATGACGCGTACAGTCAAAGGAAACGCAAATTTCTCCATTGTAGAATCTCCTATTTTTTTCTTATTGATCTGAGTTAGGTTAGATGAGGTGTAACATCCCTTCAGGAAATGACATTTCCTGCTTTCACATGATGTATTCGAAGAAACTGGGTTTTAGCCTATGTACGTTATACTCATCCAATGTATGTTATCCCTTGGCAGAGAACAAAGTCTTTCCAGAACTCCATTGCAACAAATAATCCTCTTTTTCAAAGTTCTGAGAGTCGTCATTTATCCCTTTTCGATCTACTGAGGAAGAGTCATTCTAGTTTCTTAGTAAAAATATAGCACTGACTCAACAAATGAGACGCCGTAGTAGCCAAACAGCCATTGAAGTGCACTACAGCACAGAACTACAACCATTATCAAATAAAACTGTAGTCTAAACATGTGACATCTGACAAGTGCTATTTATCCCCCTAACAATCCTTCTGTTAATTGGCATTATATCATTCTGCTGTAAACCTTTATTAATCTAAACCTTTATTGATTTTCTTTATTATGCTTGGAATTTATGACAAACTGACAGGTCTATTATCATGAGTTAACTCCTAAACTATTAAACATGCATTCATGTGCTCTGGTATTACAAGCATTTTAAGATGAGATCTATTTTCTGACTCTGCAAGTCCCAGAAGGAGCTCTCTCCCTGAATTAAAAATCAAGTGTGAGAAACAGTGAGCCAGACACAGGTCTTTACTATTAAATGCTGGAAAGCAACCCCTGAAGTTAACACCCACCCAAAACATCTGTCACAACATCCATGGGCTTACTCAGCTCAGAAAAATGAGCGTATGCTTGTGTAAATCAACCAATTAGCAGTTGTGATTTTTAGCATTGCCAGATTTCCTAAATATGTGGAAGCTGCACTTGCCAGCAGAGGTCAAATCTCTGGTGTTGCACTTTGCTAAACACATACCCTCTCGGAGGCTGGAGAAATCTCAGACCTCCAGCATGAGTGGCTGGTGAGTGTCATCAGGCTGATGACAACCAGTCAGCTCTGCAGGTGACTAAAACATCTGGGGATGTTCTTTTTCCTGTTCACCTTCAGAGGGTGGCCTGACAGATATCTCCCCTTTCCAAACTCAACTCCTCTCAAGAGTTTCCAGGAAAGTCAGAATGCATCAACTTGAATAAAGAGCTTTTAAGTCACGTATTTAAGGGGAAAAAAACCCCACCTGCTTACTCCAGTAGTTTCACCAGTAAGTCTAAAAATGAGGGTGGGTGAACCTAAATTTGATTGCAGCATCTAGGTCTGTTCTGATGCCCTGGAGGAAATGGGTTGGCCCAGAAACATCATGTCAAACATCTTAAACAAATCTGGACTGAAAGCGAGGAACCAGGCCAGCTACAAACCCAAACCTCAAAAACAGCAGAGCAACTCCTGTTGCCACTCAAACATACATCAAGGACAGCTCCTGCTTTGTCAATTCTTACAAATTTCCTTTAGATTTTGCAACATTAAGCAGATTCTATACACACATACAAACACAAAGTCAATCTCATACAAACCAGACTAAAATTCTCCCCTTACAACAGCATCCTGAACAGCCCCCAGAGCATCCAGCACCACAGGTTTTTAGGGGGTGAGCTGAAGGGGTGAGGAAGGGGATGCAAACACAAAGGCCCAACAGATGACAGCAAAATTACCAAGATATAAAAATCTACACGCATGTCGTTAGAGGGAAACCTGTGAGCCAAATCAACAACTCAGAAAGAGAACACCCGCAAAAAGACCAAGCTTTTGCTCAGAGACACTGAAACACCAACCCTGTGATGGAAGAAAGGGAAAGAACAGTTTCCTGAGGATGAACAGCAGCTTTTCTGTTTATCCAGCTTGAAACCCCCCAGCTGGCCACCCTCACCACCAGCAGCCTCTGAGAAGCCCACGCAAAACATCCCAGGAAAAGGGGCGCCAGGGACACTGGGGGGGTCCTTCCCACGTCCCGCCCTCAATCATTCCCCGCTCCCCAGCGGAGGCGAACTCACTATCCTGGAAGCCGGCTCCCTGGTGCACGCCCTGCAGCAACGTCAGGATCTCCCGGGCCGTCTGCTCCAGCGCCTGCACCACCTTCCGGATCTCCTACGGGGACAGGCGGCCGTCAGCATGCAGGCAGGCAGGCGCCGCGCCGCACCGCGGTCCCCAGACACACCACACCACACCACACCACACCACACCACACCACACCACACCACACCACACCACACCACACCACACCACACCACACCACACCGTCCCATTCTCGTTCCCGTCCCCGTCCCCAGACCGCTGCCCACCTCGCGGATATCCTGGTCGGCCGTAAGAACGCCCTGCAGCACAATAAACATGTCGCTCACCGACATGATGCCTGCTGCCACCTCCCGCCTCTGGGGCCTTTCGCGACCGCAGGGGTCCTTCTGCACGGCCGGCGCGAGGGCTGCCCCGCACGCTGCCTGACCGGGCCGCCGCCGGGCTGCCCCGCGCAGTGCCTGAGCGGCCGGAAAAGCCAGGAGATGGCGGAGGGGGAGGTGCAAGCGGGTGCCCGTCGGGAGCTACTCGCCCCGGTGTGGTTATACGAGACTCAAGACCGCTTCTCGGTGCGGCGGGGCTCGGTACCGTGCGGCGGCAGGGCCCCGCCGCCTGGGGACGGCGCCACGTTGCTACGCGACGTGGTCCGGGTGGGGAAAGAGAGGGAATACGGCGGTGCTACCCCCCGTTGCTAGGAGACGGCGCTCCGCAGCACTGCGTCTGCGCGACCTTGCCGCCGCGTGCGAGGGGAGTGACGCACTTCCGGCGGCGGCGACGGGCCGGCAGCATGGCGGCGGGCGAGGCCGCGGTGGTGGCTGCACCCACACCGACGGTGTCGTTCCTGGCCTTGGAGCCGCGTCTGCAGCGCGAGTTCCAGCAGAAGGTGCAGCGGGTCCGCAACAAGCGGGCGGCCAAGGTGAGCGGGGCGCTGAGGCGGGGTGGGGGCGGCAGGGTCGGGTCTGGCCTGGCCTGGCCCGGCCTGGCCCGTGGTGACGGGGCTGCCTTGTACCCCGCAGGAGGAGTTGACGCCAGGCGTGGTGTACGTGGGGCACCTCCCGCGGGGACTCTGCGAGCCGCAGATGCACGAGTACTTCGGGCAGTTCGGGACGGTGAAGCGACTCCGGCTCTCGAGGAGTAAGAAGGTAACAAATCGCGCCGGGCCCGGCCCTTCGCCTCCGCCCCTCGCTGGGGAACCGGGGCGCGCCTCCTCTTGCCCCGGTTACTCGTGAAGCGCCTGAGACAGATACCGACTGCTGCAGGCTGAGTCCTGCGCTCTCTTAGAGGTTCTGAGACTTCTCACACAAGCTGCTGATTCAACAGAGAATTAACTCCTTTCCGGTAGCAGCTCCGTGTGTCGTTGTCGCCTGTCTTGTGCTCCGCCTTCCCTGCCACCACGTGGAAAACGTCGTTGCAGTTTCATGAGTGGGCAGAGGGGGGCACCGTGCGTAAGGTCTTGTCCTAAAGATCATACTTGGAAAAAAGGAGTATCGGGCTGGTGGCGTGCGAGGCGTTGTCTCTGGGCTGCAAATAGCTTCAGCGACAGTTAACAGAGCCCCCTTTCTCCATAAGTGAATACACTTATGTGATGGGTGTTGGCAGAATACACTAATTCAGGGTAAAGTGTGAAATGTCATACACTTTTGTTGCTTTTGTGCTTGATAAGTTCAACTTATTGTTCCTGGATATTATTACCACGTTATAATATTGCAGGACGGTAGCGATGCAGGACAGTTGGTATCAGTGAGCAGTTTGTTTCATATGCAGATATATATTTAAGAACAACATCCTACCAATTTAGGACTACATTGGCTGCTTTTAATGATTTCACAGGACTTTGTGAAATTGTGTTTAGCTGAAAAAGGGCTATGACTCCAGAAACATAAAGTTTAGTTTAGCTCTTCAGGTATCGAAGCATCATTTCACGTGTCTTTCCATTGTTGCTTGCAGACTGGAGCTAGCAAAGGCTACGGATTTATAGAGTTTGAGTCTGATGATGTGGCTAAAATCGTTGCAGACACAATGAACAACTACCTGTTTTCTGAAAGACTGCTGAAGTGTAAGTCCTCTAACGAGCAAAGGAGATTCGTTGTTATTTGTATTAGTTTTGTTTGCCTTTTTTTTTTTTTTTAATGAAGTTTTGCCCCCAAAGACTATTCTGTGGAACTGAGCTTTTCTGCCTTTTCTTCCTGCGTAAAGGACATCCTCAGCAGCCTTCTGGTCACTAGTACTGTAATTTTTTCCTCTAGGCAGATAATGTTTGTTGTGTAATTGCATAACATGAAATCTCGGGGAGCAGTGGGGTTTGCTGTGGAGACAGTTCCTTTCACGTGGAAACTCTTTGTAATTTGTAACTGTTGCAGCTGCTGTGTGCTTTGTTAGTTGTAAGGGGCTTTTTTGATTAAAAGGTGAATGAACCTAGCAAGTTTCTCAGATATGGTGATATTAATGCCTGTTTTGTAAAGGATTATAAGTATCAACTTTTGAAAAATAAGTTTCTCTGGCTTTTTTTTCTGTGTGAAAATTTAAAATCATTCTTCTATTCCATCCATTCATGCTCCATCCATTATCAGCTTTCTTAATTAAATTACTTTCCATGAGAGAGAACTGTTCACAGGATGCCGTACTAGTGCTCCGCTGCAGTAGCGGGTAACGTTCTAATGAGAACTGAGTATCATTACGTGAGTCCATTTGGTGAGAAGAGTAGCTCTGCCATAACTTGCTGTCTTATGTTTACGATACAGGTCAGTTCATATCTCCAGAAAGGGTCCATGAAGACCTCTTCAAAAACTGTAACAAAAGGTTTCTGAAGCCTTCTCATCCAGCGGTCAGGCGGTACAATCGGATACGTTCCCTTGTTCAGAAGGCAAAGATGACAAAGCGACTGCTACGAAAGGAGAAACTTTTACGGAAGAGGCTGGCTGAAAAAGGGCTCAATTATGACTTCCCAGGATTTGTAAGTTTGGCATCGTTTTGTTGAGTGGTTTGTGCAAAACGTGTTTTTAAGGTTGTGCTAAATACAAGAAAATCATGTGTTTTGTGTGTAACTATTAAAAGAGCTGGAGTACAGGGAGGCTTCCAGGTGTTAAGAACTGTGTAGAAACTCCTGGAAGTTAACGTAGCCTTGTTGCTGGGTTGCATTACATTTACGTGTGGTTTTACCTTTAGAGAAGTGAATAAGTAACAGCAAAGGGAAGCCATTCCTTTTCTTCTGTCTGTATAAACAAAAATATACATCCTGTGGTTTTCACATTTGTCTTTAGATTACAGAAGAGCGACAGGGGAGGCTCTGGTGGGGGTAGGTATTTGAAGGCAGGTCCCAAGGCTAGAGCTTCCATCCCTAGACCTTGCCCAATCTAAACAAGCAGATTGTTCATTTGCAGAGTGCTTGGATGAAGTAAGTTGAAGTTAAATCACTGCTGTTTAACTGCTATTTAAAAAAAAAAGCACAGTAGCAGTTTTCTTGCATTGCTTTGGGTGGGTTTTGGTGTGGCATTGTAAGTAAATTTAGCAATTAAAACCTAATTGTTGTAGCAAAGATTTTCTAGTTAAGAAACAAAGAAACCTATAGACTCTTAAGTGACCATTTGTGCCTTCCCCCAAGGAAGGTTGTAGTGATCTAGTGATCGACCTGATCTGTCTTGCTTCCTAGGCTGCCCAGGAGCTTTCCATCAAGAGAAAAAAAATGAAAACGTCCAAGAAACCAAAACTGAATGCTGCTTTGAGCAGCCAGGTAAGACTGAACAGCCCTGGTAGCACCCAACACTGCGCTCCACCTTTCACACTGGGGCAGGTGTTTCAGATCTGCAGCTGGTTTCTTCCCATTAATTTCAACATCTGAAAACTTTGATATTGTTTGCTTGAGAGATTTTTGTGCCAAAAGTAGCTACTTTGAGATACGTAAACACTCTTGAACAGGGAATGTTGGTTGGATCCTCTCAGTCTTTTCTCCTGGGGCAGTATTTAGCAGCAAAGGTTTCTGCTCAGCATGTTGTAACTGGCAGTGCCTGGCCTGAGGTGCGTCCAGGCAGCACTGGCTTGAAGCAGGAGAAACACAGGGTGCTGGGGACAGTCACTTGTATGCCATCTGTATCTGTGCTTTAAACTGGTATGGAATGATCTCCTTGCTGGCATCCTTCTTTTGGTCAGCACTGCATTATGATAGCAGCCTGTTTTGACAAAAAGGAAGTTGAACCATTAATACAGTCCCCATTTACATACTAGAATATCCCTCCTCCCTCGTCCTTTCCAGGCATGGTATTCCAGTATTTTGAAAATTAATGCCAGCTAAAACTCTCAATGGGATGAAAAGAAAGCTTGGGTTGTTAGGACTGAGATTTTGGGCACTGACAGTCTGAAAAGTCCCTCGAGTCTTAACATTTCTGTTTTGTTTCATCACTGCTGTGAGTTGATAATTGGGACAGGGCTGATTGTGAGGAAGACAGGATAACTCATACATTCAGTCAACAGTTCTGAGAACTCACTGGGATAATGAAGCTGGGATGTTTCAGCTCTGCCTTGGGCTTGAATGTGGCATTTCTGTATGCCAGTCTCAAATACTCTTTTTTTTTTTTTTTAACCCTCTGATTCTTTTCCTCTTGGCTTTCTTTGTGCTTTGAGTCAGGAAAGATAAAAGTTTAGAAAGCAAACGTGCATAATGACATATTAGAATATGTGAGTTAATTTACATTTGCCTTTCACATACTTTTTTGGAGCTGATGCTTTTGTCTACAGAAGTGCTGTCTACAAAAATAGCTAGTTGTAAAAAGAAAACAATTTGCCCTAGTACGTGGAAGTTCTACAGGAGAGCTGGACTGAGGTGACTTGAGGTACCACAGAGGCAGTGACAGCTTCTCTGGCAGGTGCTTTGCAATGAATCATATCTTTCTGATCTCCTCAGGATCCTACTCCGGTCTGCACTCCAACGGTGCTCGAGCGCCGAAAGGCTTCCCAGGTGGATGATGATGCAGAAGACAAGGAAATAACTCTCAGACTGCCCCCTGCCAGTGTCAAGAATGCTGTGCAGAGACCAAAGAAGCAACCAAGAAAAAGACCAAATCTGAAGAAACAGAAATAGACTTAAAATGTTGGTGGCTGTAGCCACATTTTTCCTCAACTCAAAAACCGTTGAGGTGGAGCTTCCAGTTGTTCCACTGTGCTGGCTTGGTTTGTCTTGACTAGATTGTTCCAGTCTTTCCTAGGCAAGGAATCTCTTCATAAATCCTCCCGCTCCTCTTTAGCCACCAGGGGACCTGTGGTCTTCTCTCCCTTTGAAGATATTCTTGACTTTATGCTCACTAGTGCCTGTGCTGTGACACGCATAGAGTCGTGCCAGAGCCTTCAGTTAACTCTGTAACTTGTTTCTAGTGTTCACTGTTCTGAAAGGCAGCGAGAGGCTGTCCGTTCAGAGCTTACTGAAGCAGGCTGTACATTACATTTATAATTAGTGATGGGTTATAAAAAAAATTATAACTTTTCAACTCTGTTGGCTCTTGGTATTGGTTCTTGTGTTTAACTGAATGTCTGTGTTTTGTGCAAGTTCTCACATAGCTACACAGGACTTTTTTTGTCCCCAAGGAAGACATACATTGAATGTCATCTCCTGTTTGTGGTTGGTGAAGATGTGACCACACTGTGCAGGGCAGAGGCAGAATATATCGCGCTGCCTGAACAAGCCAGGGCCTTTCAACTCTGCTTTCAGCAATGCCTGGGAAACTCACCTTGGCCAGGATGTGGAGTGGTTGCAGAGGACTTAGAAAGGATGGGGATTAGGAAGATGGTAAGAGACAGAGGAAAATGGCCTTGGTGATCTGTGGAGAGGAGCAAATGGTGACAACTCTTATGTCCAGCTGTTCTCAGAGTGAGCAAGACTCTTTTGGAAGATTCACCCAAAGTAGCAGTCTTGGTTGTATGAGGAGTTCTGTTGTCCTTTGGGCCCTGCTGCACCTTATCCCTGTATTTTAATTTCACTGCCTGTGTGAAACAAGGGTATCTTTTGCTTCAGAGGGAGATAAGCACGTTGCAGCATTGTAATAAGCCTTTGGGTGGGTGGGTGAACCAAGAATGGGAAGGCAGGGGCTTGTCACCAGTAGTACAAGTTCAGAAAACTGAGTGTACCTTTTTGTTGTGTGTCAAGATTTATTCTTGTTCTGACATAACCTGTCATAGCTGACTGCAGATAACCAGTCCTGTTTGAAAATGCAGTTTCACTGTGCAATTAGAATTTGGATTTTATTATAAATCAGACCTGCAGAAATTCCAGTTTGGGTTTTGTGGCACTTACTTGGCTTTTATCTTCTATTGTCTGAGGTGAAACATGCTCTTCTGCTGCCCTGTTGGCTGTAGGTCAGGCTTGGCAGAGATTTCAGAGGAAAGCCCAGGTGACGTGGGCTGCTCAGGTGGGTGGCTGGCGCTAATTCCTTGGTTATTTTAGGAGTCGGAGTCCTGGCAGAGGAGAAGGAATCTGAGGACTTGGCCTGGCTATTTCTGTCCTACCTGGCCTTATCACTTGAATAATCATGTGATCGTGATGACATTCTCTCTGTGACTCGAATTAGATCATTCTACTTTGTTGCTCTGAGCTGTTGGGGAAGCCACTTGGATGAGCACATCTTTATAGCAAATGCTTGTCATCTATCCCGGGCATGCTGGGGAAGGCTGCTCACCAGCCCAATGGTCACCAACAGTCCTTGCCTTCTTGTAGCTGTGTTGCTGTGTACACCTGCAGGGTTTCTGTTTGATGTGAAGCAGGCAGTGTTTACACCTCAAACCCACGGAAAGTACATCCTTAGCTAAGGTTAGAGATAAATGTGATCAGAGTGGTCAGCAGAAATTACTTACCTGTTAGTAACTGAGATCCAGCTCTGAAAAATCTTTTCTGCCTTGACTTCATATGGCAGAGAGCAGCAGAAGGGAAGTGTTACGGTGCATCTCTCCAGAATGGACAGTGTTCTTTGAAAATCCATATTCCTGACTTTTGTGCAAATAAAGATGGTTGTTGGGTCAAGATGAACTAGAAAGGTGGCTGCACTGTGTCCTATCTGGAGCCGAGTCTCTCGGGTGCAGTGTGACACCAGGGGGCAGCAAACTTCAGTTGTGTGGAGACACAACTCTGACAAAGGGAGCAGGAGCTTTCCTTGCCTCCCAGATTGATAAAGGAACCTGTCTAGTTTGGAGTCCGTGGCTGCATTGGTGGGACTAATGCACGTCTAACACAATTTAAGAACATGGGAGAAACCTGGTACAGATCTTACTCCAATATGTCCATTTCTTTGCTGCTGCCACAAATAGTCCTTCCAAACCTGCTGAGTTGAAGCTGCTCTTAAAAAAATGTAGTTTATCTAAAGCAGCCTATCCAGTGCCATTCCATGTTCACCAAAGCTTGAGCAGCTCCTTTCCTCTGCTTCCCATTCTAACCCCTTGGCCTGCATTTTGAACCTGGAGTTGGTTCTTTTTTTCTAATCTGCTTCTGTTACTGTGCTCCTCTCTGTGTCTGGTGTTTTGCCCCTGCCTGGAAACCTGTGTCTGCTCACTGCTTTCTTCCACCTTTGACTCTGTGGCTTCTTTCTTTTCACACTACTTGCCGTGCCTGGGCTATCTTGTCTGCCTGCAAGAGCTTCCAGGAACTGATTTTTTCCTGCAGGTCTCTTGAGAAGGTTTGTGCCTTTAAGCCAGCACCCTGGGTGCTGCTGGCTCTCCATACTCGCATGGCAGCATGAGCCATGGTGGGAAGACATTCAAGAAAGCTGTGCTTACAATAAGGTTTGCTTCCTGCTGTAATTTTCCTTTCCCTTCCTTGTGTTGATTGGTCTTCCTTCATTGAGGTTAGCTTAGATGGCAAATCTCAAAACCCAAGGAAACAAAATTCAGCGCTGTTTGAGCGAAGCACGACAACAATACCCAGGCTACAGCAAGGAGCTCTCAGCAGAAGGGTAGTTTTTCTTGGTGACAGTTTCTGTTTTTAGGCTGCCTGCGTTATTAATACACTGCTGTCCTGGGAGATGTACATAAGCAGAAATTCAGACACCTGATACTTGCCAAACATAGTTTCCGTAGCAAGTGGACAGACGTGCTGTGTCATGAGTTATGCCTCAGTCCTTGCACTGATTCTTATTTCTCAGTTCTTCAGTCGTTTGTTCGTTCATTTTGGACAAACACAAACCTCCTGGCTGCTGATTTGAGGGCTGGCTGAGAGCTCTTTTTACTGGGATACTGAGGAATGTTGAGGCTTTGGTTTCGAGGCATAACTTGCAAGTTTATTGCCTTTCTGTAGCGAATGGCTGTGGAGCTGCTTTACTGAACACCTACGTATGTTGTGCCATTTTCAAGCTTCAGAAACACTTAGGTGCTAGCAACGTCTGCTAACCTACACTCGTTTGTTCTGATTTCTCTGTTTTGCAGGGAGGGAAGCTGGTCTTAGGAGTGCATAGCATTCACCAGCATATGAAGCACTGGAAGTAAAAGAGGAATGGGGTTGGGGAGAAAAAGAGGATTGGCTGCAAAATAGAGGGGAGAAAGGAATGATGAAGCAAATGCTTACCTCTAGAGAAAAAAGGCACTGGTGAATTTGGCAGTGTTAGACTTCTTGAAATTAAAGGTGCAGTTTGATGTTTTACTTATTTGTTTTGCCTGTTAGATGGGCTGTGGGATACCCAGGCTGCACAGCACATTGGGAGTGTGCTGCAAGCTGTGGACCAAGTGCTAGTGCTTGCTCATGATCCCTGAGTGGAGGAGGAGAGCAGGCTGGGCAAGTGACACTTGCTCTTGCCGGTAACAAGCCTGTTTGCTTGCATACCTGGCTTTTGAAACGGCTGCAGCCCCGAGGAACAAGGCTAGACCTTGTCTGCGAGTAGCTCATGGTGCAAGGGAGGATTTGTGCGTGGCTCTTAGGTGTGCATCTTCTCCAAGCAAAGCACCAGCAGGCAGAGAGCGTAGCTCTAGCAAATTCTTCTTCTCCCAACTTTCCCTTCAGAGTGCTGGGGTGTTTGGTTCCCACTTTGCCTGATGCAGGCGGCCAGGGTAAGGCTGTGCTGTGGGTGTTACAGGTGAAAGCTGGGCAAGTGTGTAACAGGAGTATGGTGGATGTGATCTCCATTAGGTGTTTTCCAGGAATGCCTCCTCTTGGACCAGACTCCCTCATTGTCCAAGATGCTGTTCAAATGCATCCTGTTTTCTGGAGTTTACAATCTAACCCACAAAGCTTTGAAATGCTCAACTCCAGGTAGCAGTGATCTCCACCTTGGCCAGAGATAAGCAGGAGACCACCCCAGGGTGCTGCTGGATCGGAGGTGGTGGGGAGGGCCATTCTGCATGTCAAGGTGCTGCCTGGCTCCACAAATCCAGGCACATCCCTCCCTATCCAAGGCCAGCAGCTGTCAGGTAACAGTTAACTGCATGAGTGAGAACTGCTAATAGTGAAACGTTCTGTCCTATGCAGGGTGCAGCAAGGGCTTTCATCACTTCTCCCACCCAGCATTAATTAAACACATGGCAGGGACAGCGATGGTCACTGTCCTCGGAGGCTCGGACTAGTTACACATCTGAGTGTCTGTGGCTGGTAAGGATGTGGATCTCCTGCGCTGGGAAAGAATAAGCAACAGAGAAGCTCCTGTACAAGTCTTGGCTCTAATCAGGGAAGAAAATGCTGGTTTATAATTTTCTTCAAATACAATATTGAAGAGAGCAGGCAGGGTTGTGAGGAAGAATGCTGCAGGGCTTTGGAGACAGCAAGATCTCACTGAGTCTGCAGTGAGCCATGGGGTCACCGCCTTTCTGTGGCCGCGCATTTGACCCTGTGCTCGACCCATCATGTGGAGTCTAGGGCCTGGATTTGAAGCTTGTTGTTTTAAAGAACAGAGAGGAGAAAAACAAATTAAAACTGCTTTTTAGGATAGTGGTTCTGGAAAGCCCTGTATTTTTCTGTGTGTTTTTCCAGTGCTGACTGAGAGGAGGGGTTGGTGGGCAGATACAGAACTGGAAATTGCGCTGATTGCTCCACAGCATGACATTGCTGTCAGTTTCCCACAAGTGCTTGTGCCAGCTCCCAGTTCGCATGTGTTTCGGTGTCTTTAAAATGAGCAGGGAAGTAGAGTTCTGCCAGGGTGGCTTCGCAAGGCTGAAAGCATCGCACCGTTTTGAGAGTGAAGGCAGTACTTTGCCTCCCCGTCTTGCTTGCTGGGTGTACTCAGAGGTACTGTTTCTCAGCTGCTTTGTCACCTGCACCATTTTTATTTCTGTGGATGTGAGAGCTGGTAGGGACCTGGCGTGACTTTCAGGTGCTGGGCTGCATTTGCCAGTCTGACTTTTCAAAGGGCCAGGTTCATCTGCCCAGGAGCTATGGGCAGAGGAAACGTAAGACAAATCTATAAAGCTTTGCTTTTTTTTTTTTTATTTCCCAGCTATCCCACACAAAGACATGATGCTTGTGGTTTTTAGCTGAGCGATGCTTCACGTGCATTATATTGAATTGTGTCCTGCAAAGAAAACCAAACCATCCAGCTGTGGAGCTGCTGGAGCTCCTGCCAGCACAGGCACAAATCTCTGGCAGCTTTGTGAGCGCAAAGGGCGAGTTTCAGAGGTGGTGTGAATTCTCCTAAGGCAAACCTGTCCTTCGGTGTAATGTCACATCAGATGAATCACAGCCCAAGTTTTTATGCTGAGAACTACTAGCTCAGCTTTTCCCCCTCCGCTCCCCGCCCCCCCATCAGCTCATAATTTTACAAGATTAAATCCTGCCATGTTAATACATAGTATAGATTCAATCGGTTGGTTGTTAAGAACCATTTGGAATCGGTGCTTTAGACAATGGGTTTTGAGTGGGCTGTGGGGAGGTATTTGCTGTGTTGCTGTTCAACGTCAGCCCCCCCGTTGCGTTTTGTAAGAGCTTCCATTAATTTTGGAAATCTGCATTTGGGGTGAAGGGTGACCTCATCTTTAAAAAGGATCTTAATCCACTTAGCCTCTCTTGCAAAGCTCAGCATTTTTTCCTTGTCAGGAGCAGACTGCATTCCTAACCTTGATGTGTCACTTTCCAGTTGGCTTGATATTTGGGTGAGGATAAAAAGGAAATGTTTTTCAAAGATTAAAAGAATCCATGCTGCTAAGGTATGTGCATGAGTGATGTGCAAGTATAAAAAAATAATAATAAAAAAAAGAGACCTGAGCATAATTAAAGTGTTTGGGTGGTGAAAAAAAGATAAAATAACACAGATAACTATATAAAATAACAGCAGATGACTATAGAGAACAAGCACAGGAAGAGGTAAACCCATTTGCAAAAGTGTAAATGGGGATTTATGAGGGAAGAGGAAATGGGACTGAAATGTTGTTTAATGTAAATTTAAGTGCTAGACAAAAATAGGACTCATGTTTCTTTGACCTGTAAATGTCTCTTCCCAGAGGCCTGGGAGCAGTGAGGAAAAACATGGTGTCTGATGCAAGTACAAGTGCCTGTGCCTTGTTCAGACCAGAGACCTTCCTCTAGGCTACTACATTAAAGAAAGGTCAGAAATGGTGGAAAGCTGTTGCCAGTGGCCTGTGTTCAGTTTTGGGGGGGGAGGGAGGGTTCTGCTCAGACTCCAGTCACAAAACAAAGAATGCCTCAATTAACACTAATTGGTACCTTCCTTGGTGTTTTGGCCAGGGTGAATGAACTGTCCCCTGCCACCCCTTAGGCAGTCACTCCAAGTCAGAGCAAGAGGCCTGTGGGGATGGCTCACAGGACTTCCATGCCAACAGGAAATCTCAAACCAAACCCAATTTACAGTGCATGAAGGCTACCTGCTTTGTATGTGGTGTTTCTCCCTGGGTGGCCAAATTTCTGCCAGAAGTGAACACACGCAGACGTGCCCGTATGTGCACGATGAGCCTTGAAGCCATTTGTTCACTTCCCTTTAATCAAACCCTTCTGCTCTCGCGTTTTCTTTTCTGTTTGGTGACCGAAGCGGAGCTTCATCTGCCTTCACGTGGGAGTTAAGTGGGTCAGCGGGCTGCTTTGTTTGTGGTTTGTGGCAGCTCTCACGTGGAAAAAGCCCGATGTGAAACGCTGAGGCTTGGCAGGAAAGTGCCAATTAAAGATAGCAGTGCAGAAGCGTATTGCCTGAGCTGAAAGTGCTCGAGTCTGGGGCTGTAACAAGTGCCATGTGCAAAGGGAAGAACGAGGAATTATTAAATTTAATGCTGATCTGAAGTCAAGTAGTCAAGTTGGGATAGCACATAAAGGAAATGCGGCTTCTAAGTCTGCATGGCAGTGTTCTCGACTCCAGGGAAGCAACCCAGGGGCATCCAGGCTTTGACGCTGCTGCCTCTGCTATCATGGGCAACTCCATCATCATCCTGACATTCCTAAATGAATGCATTTCTCCTTGGAGCACTCGGCCCTTAGATTCGTGAGCAGACATTGTGCAAAGGGGCCCTGAAGGGAAGGGAAGAGCCAGTCGCTCAGGTATAGGCAGTGTTTCTACTGCAGTAGAGCCTCTCTCCCTCCTGATCCATCCCTCTGCTTCCCACTCCTGGTTTATTGATATGTTTTTGTTTGAAGGAATAGTGTTGGGAAATGACAGGATATCCATACATTCCTGTGTTTAAAAAAAAAAAGCTTTCTGGCTTTCCTTTGCCCTTCCTTTACAGCTTTCTGTGCCCTTGCTGCAGATGTCCATTCAGTGATCTCCTGTTTCATCGTGCAAATGGACTGTGCTTTATTTTGCACACAGATAAGCACACACCTCCTACCCCTGACGAATCAGACCTTTCTCAACAGGCGGTGACCAGTGTACTTTGCAGGTGGACTGATGAGAGAGATGTGCTGCTTCACTGGGAACAGTGTCCTCTCAGGAGACAGGTGGTCCCACCTTTCTGCTCCGTTACTCAGTTTGTATTGCAGATCCACGTGCAAGATAGGTAAGTAAATGTATGTCTTTCAGAAACGAGAGCACAGTAAGAAGTACCTATTTCAGGTATGTTATTTAGAAGGGTAACATAAACTGTTGCTAGTGAAGTCCTTGTCAAGCACTCATGTGTGATGGTACCACCTACTCCAGTATCATTCATTTGGAAGGTCCGTTCTGCACCCTGGGATGAATCCCTGTCGACTGGTTAGAAAGCTGAGGTATCTCTGCAGATTGGATTCCATCCAGAAACCTGGATCTGGTTGCCCTTGGGATATCCTGTGGGTTTGTGCTTTCATGGTGGGTTTCCATTGTGAACTGTCACAGGCAATGGACACGCAGGTCTGTCATAGATGGTGCTAGAACTCATGAAGATCCCTGTGAAAGTTGATGGACTGCACAGCATAATCAAGAGCTTCCTCTGAGCAGAACTGCAGAGCACTAAAATGCTGTGAGACTCTAAAAGAAAGCTCAAAAAGTATCTGTGAGAGGACAGTGTTCTATTAAGGAAAGCAGGATGAAGGGTGTGATTTAGTGCAGTATTATATGCATTAGCAATTAATTTTAAGAAACCTAAAGGGCAAGAGACAAAGAATTAAAAAGTCTGAAGAAAACCTGCAGGTTACAATGTATTTCAGAGTTCTTTTCCTAATGAAAATGAGGCTTATGTGATCAGTCTGTCTGTCTACATCTATTCAGCTGTTAGGCTAACCCCCTCCTTTCTCATCATGTAGGGAGGAGGAAAGAATCTCACATTTCATGAGAATAGGAGGAGAGAAATAATGATTTCCAGCCTCAGGGAAAGGCAGGAGAGAGCACTGGCATGGTGTGGTTCTTTTGGCAGCAGCCTGCCAGTTGATCTGCACATGGGTACAGCCCTGGACTAACCGCACCTCATGCTGCCCATGTCTCCTTAAAGGGGAGTGTCACAGGACACACAAAGGAAGGTAGGGCTGCTGAGAGAGCAGAGCAGATTAGAGGGACAAAGAACATGGGTCTGTAGGAAACCAGGCATCATTAATACCGCTGCCCACGGAACAGTTTGGTTATCTTAAAAATACAGGTATTAAGTGTTTTAGAAGTCTCTGCAAGGAGCCAAGTAAGTTGTCATGTAGTAAGAGAAATAACACAAAACATTAGATAGAACTGATTAAATGACAGAGAAATGTAATTCTGTGCAGAGACTGTATCCATTTTTTAATAAAAATGTGAAGAAAACACATACAGACTTAATTTCACAGTGAATAAGCTTTGAAGTTTCATGCAGTTGACACCTGAAGTCTTGCAACAAAAGAGAAAAGAAACCATATTTTCTGTGCAAGCTCCATCTGGGGGAGGGAGAGGGGGTACTTAAAAACCAAGACAATTGCATCTCTTGGCATTTCCTTACAAAGCTTTAGACTGCTGAACAGTGACCCTAAATTTGCCAGAAGTAAGAATCTGTGAAAAAAAGGGCAAACACACAATTATATCATAAGGCAGTATTGAGAGATTTCCAAGGTAAATGCCTCTTTATTGTAACACTGAAGAGGGTGAATTCACAGCAAATGTGAGATATGCAATTATTGATTTCTTACTGAAGCTAAATGAAATATTGGTTATCATAATTCAGCTAACTTAGAACTATTGGATCAATTTTTATCTCATTTTCTTGCTCAAAATGGAAAGTGACGGTATTTTAGGTAGCAGGGAAGGAACTATCTACCATCTCCAAGATAACTTTGCCTATATTTCTAACAGATTCAGCAGAACTGGAACAATCTGTGTTTTACTAAGGTACTGATGATCCTACCTTGTCATCAGCTGCTGTTAGGAGACTGCAAAATGAGAGAAGGACAAACAACTGGAGTCCTGGTTGCAGAACTGCCCAGCTAGGGAGGGAGAGCACCCAGCACTGGGACTGGCCCTTCCCTGAGTGCACACACAGGTAGTCCTGCTGGGCCTGGATAGCCACAGTAGGTGAACTGGAGCTGTTGAGTCTCTACCGTGGGTAGTACTTAGCTAGTTAAAGCCCTTGGGAGATTAGCTCCTGCCCTGGGGGGTGAGAACCGAGGTAATATCTAAAGCTGTTTTGTAATCACCTGCATTTAGTTTACACAGAGCTGGCATCCCTTTAAGCACTAATATCCCCAGCTTTCTCTTGACATCTGTGCAGCCTGTTCCACTTTGTACATTCCATTTATGTTGATTCCTTCATGCAAACCAGCAGTTACGTATTACTCTGGTGGTGGGAAAAAACAAATTAGTTCATTTAGGCTTCTTTGAAGGGGGCTTGCCAAAAGCCATTCCTGTGCCAAAACCATGAGCCATGGAGAAGGGTATTATTATTTCAAGGAGATGTTACTGAAAAAGAAACTGGAATATTTTCTACAAAGAGTTCTTCTCTGTGAGCTGTTTCTATGTCTCGAGCTACATACTTGTTGGAAGCCGCAATGTTATACCACCTTATGGAGGTTGCCCGCTTCCTGCAGTGCGGAGAACGAGGACAGCTGGGGGTGTTTGAGGCTAAATGAAGGTTCCCTACAACCAATATGACAGGATCAGTCATAAACCTAGGGAAGAAGATGGCCAAATGCATCTTGGTAAAGAACCTGCGCACAGGGAGTTTGTTTCCTATTTTCACTGCAGTTGCAGCAGGGCTGCAACTCATTCCGCTTAGGAGAATTAGTTACTTTGAAACGCAGCTTTTTTTTTTAACTACGGCTGGACAAAACACTGTTTCCCTCAACAGGGAATCATTAAAAGGGTGGAGGGGGAGGCCGTGCGCTGACACACAGCCTCAGGCCTCTTTCCACACGGCAGCACTTGGCCCCCGAGCTCTCCCTGCCCAGTATCAGGAATTCCTCTCAGCCCGTTTAAGCCTGGCAGAAGCTGGGCCCACTGCGGGGAGCGCTGCGCTGCTCGAAGCCGCCTGCTGAGCCGAATCGGTCGGGACCGGGTTTTGAGCCTCCCACCTTGCCCCCGACAAGACTGGGAATGGGCTCTCCGGCCTCTTCACAGCGAGCTCAGCCCCTACGGCACCCGCCGCGCGCGCGGCGTCGCCATGGCGACCGGCCCCGCCCCTAACGGCCGCCGTGGGGGGGGGGGGAGAGGGCGGTGCCGCCCTTGCGCACGCGCACGGCGCACACTGACCTCACCGCCGCCGAGCCGGGGGGCTTCCTTCATGCCCCCATCCCCACCTACCATAGAGACCGGCCTCCGCCTCGCACTCTGTGGTACGCGCAGAGGTGGGGGGGAAACTGTGCCTGCGCGCATGCGCCCTGCCTGCCCGGGAGCCTTCTAGAGGCGCGGGGCGGTGCAACGCCGGCGCGGAGGGGCCACGGTGGCGCATGCGCACTGGCTCCCATTCTTCCCGTGGCAGCGGGGCGGGCGCAGCCATGCAGCGCAGCGGGCGCCGCCGCCGGCACTAAGCGCCGTCCGGCCCCCGCCCCGNGGCTGCCGGGGCCCAGCCGCTGGGGCGGTGGGGGTCAGCGGGCGGCGGGGGTGGCCGGCCCCGGCTCCCAGCGGGCTCCACTGAGGATACGGTTTAGGGCCGGCGGGCGCTGGGCGAGCGGGAGAAGCAGCCCTGCGGGCGGAGGGGCGGTGGTGCTCGGTCTGTCGCAGGGCAGAGGCCTCCCACGAGGGTCTCTGCTGGTGCCGGCCCTCGCTGAGTGGAGGGGGGTGAAGCGCGGCTTCATCAGGGTAGGGTCGTGGCAACGTCTGGGGGCTGCTTTGTTTTTAAAACCATCTTGAGATTCTGGGTGGATTCACCTTGTCGTTTGGCTGGCCCTTTTGTGCCTGTGTGGTGCTTTACTTCATTTATTTCTGTCAAAATTTTTAATGCACGTTGGGTGAGGTCTGAAAGTTTGTGCCTGTACAAAGAGGTGGGTTGATCGTTGGGCAAATCCTGCAAAACTGCTTTGGAGAGATGCTCGGTCTGAATGAATAAAATGTAGTTATTTGCTGGTGTGTTTATTCAGGCCTGTGTAGGCTACGCTTATGGTATTTTCAGTGTATGTGTCTTCATATATCTGCGAGGAAGGGAAAAGCTGCCCCCTTTTCCAATCACCCTGCACAACGACTTGAGAAAGGTGGGAAACTGAGGCAGGGGGACAAGCTCAAGGTTGGTGGAGTCAATCAGAGACTTCCCAGGTGTGAGGGTTGTCCTGGTCAGTAGATCTCTGACTTATTTCATAAATCAGCATTTAGTAAAGGAGACAAGGGTTAAGCAAATAAGTATATACTGAGCCAGTGTTGGTAGGTCAGAGATACGGTCTCCACTACGGTGCTTGTGCCAGCATCTCTAGCAAATATGTTGGGAGTCCATTTTGCTGCATATTAGTGCAGACTGTTTCTCTGCATCGTTTGAGCAGTTGCATCTCCATCGTGTGCTCCTCTTGATGCCACCTGGGTGCTGTTGAAGGCAAACCAAAGTATTGTTACTTGATACCTGGTGATGCAAATCCACCATTTGGATTAGTAGTTCTCAAACTAGATCGTGCAAAGGCATTAGAAGTGTGAGTGTTTGGTTCTGTGTGGGATTCTGAACTGAACTTAAAAGAGGTTTGCAACTGGAGACGGGTCTGAAGACGGGATATGTTTGAGAACTTCAAATAGTGGTGAGCTTTTGCTAGAGCAAAGGACTACCCTCGAGGGACAATTCCCTACGATCAAATGAGCTTGTCCTCCAGTCAACTTTGAAGTTCTGTAGGAATCTTAAATCTGAGCTACGACTCGGGTGTTACGAAAACCAGATATGTAAATGGCAAAACTGAAATGGTTTATCTGATTTTCCTCTGTGTTAGTCAATCCTTCCCTATCCATCAGGGAAATTGGTCAAGTGCTGTTGGTTGGTAGAGGGTGAGAGCTAACAGCAGGTCTGACCACTTCTGTAATGAGTTACAACATGAGGAGCTAGATCTTGCCTTTAATTTCCCTTTGTGTTTGGGGCAGGTGATGCTCTTTTATAAGAAGTGTCAAAGCGGCTGGTCATGATATGTCCAGATGGATAAAGTCATGACCTCCCCACTTTAACATACAGGCAGATTTTTGCAAGAGTAATGTGGCTTTTAAGCTTGTGGACTGCCATTAGGGGTAACCTTCTGGCCTCAGATGACTTTGGATCAGGCTCATGTGTCACCCTGAGTCTCTCATCTCAGGTCTTGCCTAGACAAGGCCTGGAGATCTTGTTGGTATGTCTCTGGGTCAGGCTGGCTGCTGCTGCTGCCTCCTTGGCTGGCAGTTGTCATTGAAGCTTCCTCCTGGATTCTGACAGTGCACCTTCAAACACCACTTGCCAGCACATTTAAAAAACTGCTGGCAAGTATAGAAAGGTCTCTCAGCTGAGTGAATAAAATAGACTGGTTTTGTCTATTAATTCTTCAGACAGTGACTTTAGTAAATCGTAAGCAAACAGTCTGACTCTGAGGAAAGGGGATTGGCTTCTTTCCTTGAGGAAGGGTTGATGTTTGTGGCAGCCTTGTGCAGACTGGCCTTAGCTTTACCTGGCTGTTTAATGGTGTGTGCTCCATGTTGCTCTTCAGTTTCTTCATTTTCATCAACCTGAGTGATGTTGAAGTTTGTGTTGCATGTTTCTCTGGAGCTCGCTCAGTGTTTTGGATGTTGTCTATTGGACCAATCTGTTGCCAGTCCTCAAAGCTGTCTGCAAGCCTGATGTGAGCTAGTTAAGAGTTTTTGCATGGTAGGATACTGAAGAGCTAAACACACAAAAGTTCCTTGGCATCCTGTGCTGCATTAGTGTCTGTCATAATCAGGAGAGATCACTCTCTCCTCCCTTTGGCAGTACTAGCACTTTTGCACAAAAAAAAAACCCCAAACCAAAACCCAAACGAATTGGGTGGAATTGTAACTGTTCAAATTACAGGAGGGCAACAAATGGGTTTTGTGGTCTGACAGGCTGCAGGTGCTCTTCAAGAGATTTCATCTCAATTCATGGTTAGTGTTTATCTGGTTTCCTGTTCTGTCACTTAATCAAATTTCTGCATGTTTGGCTCTGCAAGGAATATGTCCATTCTCTATCTAGAAACAATATGCCAAGTAGGAGCAGCAAAATGAATTGTTAGAAAAATGTTATGATCATTAGTTTATTGGAAGTGAATGGGCAGATTTTAAAATCTCTAATTTGTTTATCACACCTGCTAAAATAATAAGCTAAACAGCCTAACCACTTTGGTCTCTGGTGCAGCAGTTCTGTGTTTCAGGTCTAAGCTGGGGTACTCTCTTTACACTTGTAGATGCTTTAGACTCCAAGATATTTCAGAAAGCCGAATTGAATGAACAATGATTTGCTGAAGCAAAGATCTGATCAAAACAGAGTCAGATTCTGACCTGTGCTTCATGGTGATGCTAAGAAGGAAGGAACTGTAGATGTGTCTCTGCCTGCTAAATTGTGGTTTCTTAACCCAGCAGTCTCTTAGCTGCCACTAGAGCTCAGCCCACTTCATGGTATTGTCAAAGAAAACCCCTTACTACTCCTCATTGTCCTGTGCTCCATCCACCCATGGTTTATAAACCTTAAATGCAGTGGTGGCTTTCTGCCATCCCTTGCTGCCTCTGTTGGGGGATTTCTTTGGCCATCCGCTTATGTGTGGTTGCAAATGCCAGGCTGAATAGAATCTGCTTATGCTTGAGTAACCCTCCTTCACCTCCCTGGAGCTGAACTGGTCTAAGGTGCTTGTGTTCTGCTGGCCCCTGTCAGCAGTTGAAATCCAGCTGCTGTTGAGAGTTCTCCTGTCCTTGGCCAAGAGTTTCCGTGAGGGCTGGCAGCCCTGGAGAACAGGGCTAGGTAAAGAGCACTATTTTGCCATGCAGACAGGTTTGTGTTTAGGCGAAGAGATGGGCATTTGCTGGGAAGCCTGAAGAGAGACCAAGAAAATAAACTTTGTCCAAAACTGTTGTCTTAGAGGCTGCTGCATCCCATAGCAAGTCTCATATAGGCTCCTGCCCAAGCTCCTGTCTTGTTCAGTGTTGGGAGTCTGATTGTTTTTCATATCAGCAGCATCTTGGCATGACTTGTTGTCGCAGGTATGTGTGTAAGTCATTGTCTGTACTATCTGCTTCTTTGCCTGAGGCTCTTATGTGAATGAACTTATTTGGGGTGTAGACTGTATGAAGTGGGTTTCCCCCCTCCCCCCTTCTTTACTGCCACATCACANGGTGTTACGAAAACCAGATATGTAAATGGCAAAACTGAAATGGTTTATCTGATTTTCCTCTGTGTTAGTCAATCCTTCCCTATCCATCAGGGAAATTGGTCAAGTGCTGTTGGTTGGTAGAGGGTGAGAGCTAACAGCAGGTCTGACCACTTCTGTAATGAGTTACAACATGAGGAGCTAGATCTTGCCTTTAACGTCCCTTTGTGTTTGGGGCAGGTGATGCTCTTTTATAAGAAGTGTCAAAGCGGCTGGTCATGATATGTCCAGATGGATAAAGTCATGACCTCCCCACTTTAACATACAGGCAGATTTTTGCAAGAGTAATGTGGCTTTTAAGCTTGTGGACTGCCATTAGGGGTAACCTTCTGGCCTCAGATGACTTTGGATCAGGCTCATGTGTCACCCTGAGTCTCTCATCTCAGGTCTTGCCTAGACAAGGCCTGGAGATCTTGTTGGTATGTCTCTGGGTCAGGCTGGCTGCTGCTGCTGCCTCCTTGGCTGGCAGTTGTCATTGAAGCTTCCTCCTGGATTCTGACAGTGCACCTTCAAACACCACTTGCCAGCACATTTAAAAAACTGCTGGCAAGTATAGAAAGGTCTCTCAGCTGAGTGAATAAAATAGACTGGTTTTGTCTATTAATTCTTCAGACAGTGACTTTAGTAAATCGTAAGCAAACAGTCTGACTCTGAGGAAAGGGGATTGGCTTCTTTCCTTGAGGAAGGGTTGATGTTTGTGGCAGCCTTGTGCAGACTGGCCTTAGCTTTACCTGGCTGTTTAATGGTGTGTGCTCCATGTTGCTCTTCAGTTTCTTCATTTTCATCAACCTGAGTGATGTTGAAGTTTGTGTTGCATGTTTCTCTGGAGCTCGCTCAGTGTTTTGGATGTTGTCTATTGGACCAATCTGTTGCCAGTCCTCAAAGCTGTCTGCAAGCCTGATGTGAGCTAGTTAAGAGTTTTTGCATGGTAGGATACTGAAGAGCTAAACACACAAAAGTTCCTTGGCATCCTGTGCTGCATTAGTGTCTGTCATAATCAGGAGAGATCACTCTCTCCTCCCTTTGGCAGTACTAGCACTTTTGCACAAAAAAAAAACCCCAAACCAAAACCCAAACGAATTGGGTGGAATTGTAACTGTTCAAATTACAGGAGGGCAACAAATGGGTTTTGTGGTCTGACAGGCTGCAGGTGCTCTTCAAGAGATTTCATCTCAATTCATGGTTAGTGTTTATCTGGTTTCCTGTTCTGTCACTTAATCAAATTTCTGCATGTTTGGCTCTGCAAGGAATATGTCCATTCTCTATCTAGAAACAATATGCCAAGTAGGAGCAGCAAAATGAATTGTTAGAAAAATGTTATGATCATTAGTTTATTGGAAGTGAATGGGCAGATTTTAAAATCTCTAATTTGTTTATCACACCTGCTAAAATAATAAGCTAAACAGCCTAACCACTTTGGTCTCTGGTGCAGCAGTTCTGTGTTTCAGGTCTAAGCTGGGGTACTCTCTTTACACTTGTAGATGCTTTAGACTCCAAGATATTTCAGAAAGCCGAATTGAATGAACAATGATTTGCTGAAGCAAAGATCTGATCAAAACAGAGTCAGATTCTGACCTGTGCTTCATGGTGATGCTAAGAAGGAAGGAACTGTAGATGTGTCTCTGCCTGCTAAATTGTGGTTTCTTAACCCAGCAGTCTCTTAGCTGCCACTAGAGCTCAGCCCACTTCATGGTATTGTCAAAGAAAACCCCTTACTACTCCTCATTGTCCTGTGCTCCATCCACCCATGGTTTATAAACCTTAAATGCAGTGGTGGCTTTCTGCCATCCCTTGCTGCCTCTGTTGGGGGATTTCTTTGGCCATCCGCTTATGTGTGGTTGCAAATGCCAGGCTGAACGCCGTCTGCTTATGCTTGAGTACAGAGGGTAACCCTCCTTTACCTCCCTGGAACTGAACTGGTCTAAGGTGCTTGTGTTCTGCTGGCCCCTGTCAGCAGTTGAAATCCAGCTGCTGTTGAGAGTTCTCCTGTCCTTGGCCAAGAGTTTCCGTGAGGGCTGGCAGCCCTGGAGAACAGGGCTAGGTAAAGAGCACTATTTTGCCATGCAGACAAGTTTGTGTTTAGGCGAAGAGATGGGCATTTGCTGGGAAGCCTGAAGAGAGACCAAGAAAATAAACTTTGTCCAAAACTGTTGTCTTAGAGGCTGCTGCATCCCATAGCAAGTCTCATATAGGCTCCTGCCCAAGCTCCTGTCTTGTTCAGTGTTGGGAGTCTGATTGTTTTTCATATCAGCAGCATCTTGGCATGACTTGTTGTCGCAGGTATGTGTGTAAGTCATTGTCTGTACTATCTGCTTCTTTGCCTGAGGCTCTTATGTGAATGAACTTATTTGGGGTGTAGACTGTATGAAGTGGGTTTCCCCCCTCCCCCCTTCTTTACTGCCACATCACACACATTTTAAGATTGTCTAAAATACACATGTGTGTTTTGAGAAAATGATGTGGAGTGCAGAGGGAGGAAATCTTAATGAAAGGTGCTTAGTTGGATACCCTGTGTCCCTTGAGGGCTTGTACCCGAGGTTACAACCTTGTGTATTATTTTCCCATTCCAAGCTGTCCTTTTACAACTTGCACTTGTCTCTCAAGTACTTCCTTCCAGGCTAGTTCTGGCTGGGACTTGGTACACAAAAACTAATCTACTTCTGTGTTGCTAGCCATTATACATCTGTAGGGATAACAAGATCCTGGAGGATTAGTTGAGTATGAATTTATATCAAACCCACTGATCTCTTTAAAACTAGATTATCCTGATCTTGTACCAGCAAGTGGTGGTATGGGCTTTTTCTTTCCCTAAGGTGTTATCTTGCCCTTGGTTCCCACTGCCATTGGAAACTTGCTTTGCAGTCACTTTGGGAAAGGCACTGAATTTCTACCCTATTCCTGCCTTTAAAATGGGAGGTTCCTGGTATTCCCCCACCCTTTTCTTCAATTAATATACATTGAGGTGCTTTCCATCTTCAGGACCAGCTAAATTAGTGAACTTAGCCTAAGGGACTTCATCTATTGCAATACAAATAGAAATTACAAGATTGAGATGCATGCTGTGAAGCCACTTGTCCTGCTAGCAGCCTGGCAAGTGATGGGCCACCCTGCTCTAATTCTCAGTAGTATTCTACTTCCAAACCTTGCTAAACATTGTATTCACATGAGGCTACAGATGAAAGTCTCTTTCTTTTCCATGTTTTTTCAGATGATCCAGTATTGGTACTGGAGTGTAGAGGAGAGGGTTAGGACATGACTGTGGCAAGGTTTGTCCTGCACTCATGGTTGCAGTATGAAGGGGGACTGGGTGCCACCTCCGTTCTTCTGGGATGCATCGTCACATACATTCTGGGGCCTTTGTGCACCTTTGGCTCTGACACTTTGCAAGGCAGAGCTGGAAGTCACAGAGAGCCAGTGCCGTGTGGCTTGCTGGCCAGGGTCCCACAGGTGCCAGAGTTGGAGGCTCTAAAGTAAGGTTAGGTCTCTAGAATGAGGTAGAGAAAGGATATTTTTGCATGTACAAACCTACAACTTGGGTACTATTCACATTCCCTAGGAGGATATGGTTGGTTCTCCTCCCACCCCCAGCCCTCACTATGGTCCTGCAGGCCCCTAATAAATTGCTTGTAGTATGATACCTTGGAACCATGAACTGAGATGTCTATGGGAGGGAGCAGAGCAGCTCCTAACATTATAGGATTTTGATCTGCATCTCTGTGCTCAAACTGTTAGAAAGGAAAGAGACCTTGAAAGCTCATTGTAGACTTGTCCTTGATCTCAGACAAAGTTAAAACCAAACTAATTTCAGAGAGGGGTTGTATTGGAAAAATAAAGGCTGTTAAAGCTCATCTAATTTTCTACCCTACTCTTGAAGGGTTGTTCCCACTCTGCAAAGTGATTCCATTAGTGTAGGGTATTGGGGTCACATTGAGGTGACCTGCAAGTTGTCTTGATTTGCTGCAGCTTCATTACTGTTGAGATTTTTTGAAGAATGATGCCTTGCTGAAATCAGTAGCTCTGTATGAGGTGTTCAGTTACTGAGGCAGCAATGCAAACCTTTAGCAGAGGCATAAGAATTGCTGTTATCTGAAGCTTCCCTGTCATTTTACCCAGGGTAGGGTAGTGCAACTTTCATGGTTAGCATCTGTCCTAGAAGGATTGTGTGGGGGCTAGAAAGCTTTAGTTAGCTAAAGCCCTGGAAATCTTTCAGCCGTCTTCACTCTAGAAATCTGCCTCAGTTGAGATCATGGAAGTGAAGTTGTGCCCTGGTGTAATTGGTTCCTGTCTGTACTTTAAACATGAACCCCTTAATAGACTCCAAGCAAGCCTGAAGAGCAGCTGATATTTAGTGGAGTCCTAGGAAGCCTTCAGCCACACATGGCTCTTCTGAACTGCCTGCAGCAGTAGGTGGTTCACAAATGCTTCCTTAGCGTTTGGAGGAAGAAACCCTCCACTGGAGACCTGATAACACTTCCATCAGGGAAGCTGCATCCATATGGGCAGTGCTTTGCTTGTCAGCAATGCTGTCCTGGTGAGTACTAGAGGCGTGGTGGCTGCCCTGTGTGAAGACAGTTGAAGATACTGTATAGGGGGTGTGGAAGGAGTCTGCATAAAGTGCAGTCAGAGGCACTTACTACATTGAGATAAGCACAAACATGGGGCTGTCCCCGTCAGCTAATTTAAAAAAGCATGAGTTGTCAGGCTGGAAATCAAAGATACCATCTTTGGATTAAGGGGAGGCTCAACTACAAGGCAACACTAATTACTGAGTTGTAACAATCAGAGTGATTGAGCAATATCCAGGCACTAAGGAAACATTATTGCTTACTTACAGAGACAGAAGAGCTAAAGGGAAGAGCCCATCTGTCAATTGCTGGGTGAGTGTCTCCTGCAAACTGACTTTAGCTCCAGAAAAAGGTTGCTTTCTTCAAGTAGGACACTTGATGTTTTACTGGCCACCTCATTCTCTTGGAGGGTGTGAACTACTAAGAGTACTTTGAGGTTGGAGACTGTACAGCTGCTTTGTCCACTGCTACTTGCACATGGAGGGAAGAATAGGTTTGATCGCTTAGTGAGTGTCTGATTCCAAATACCCTCTGGGCTTTACCAGTTGAAGCAAAAATACAGGAGAATGAGTGGACAAGAGCTAAGAGTTTCCACCCTTCCTGCAGAGCTGCAGTTTGACGCTGCCTCGCTGATGAGGTCTCCATCTCATCTTTGCAGGACATGATTTCTAGGTGCTGTTCTAGTTGCTCTGAACTTCATGCCCAAGGGGGCCTGGCTGTCAAATCCAATAGTTAAGTGTTTGCACTGCCCACCTTCCAGTAGCAGTGAACTACTGCATGTTTAATGCCTGGTAGCTTTTTATACTTGAAAAATTGCTGCATTTGACTAGAGTGGAGATCTCTTGAAGGAAGAGAGAAGCTCTTTATTGTGGAAAGTCAAGGTTCAAGGAAATGTCTGTGTAATGTACCTTGAACTAATTTTAAACTGAAGTTTGCATGCAGTTAGGTCCTGAGACCTGTGAAGAAGGAGGCTTGTTGATATGACTGTTATTTCTACAACTGCTGGGCTACAGCTATTCACATAAAAAAGAAAACAACAACAAAACAAAGACACCAAAGAAGTGTTGTCCTTTATATACAAGCATTTGTAAGTTAGGTTACTGTCTGGAAATAGGTACAGAGGTACCTTCAGGAAGGTGACTGGGAAAGCCTGGTTATTGAGTGGCACTGGCTCTTACCTACGGTGATCATGAGTGGCAAAAATACAAGCTTGTGTCTTGAATCATCTGTGTTAGCAGATTGACTGGGGAGGTTGTGGACTGCACTGGTTTGCTGGCAAATGAAGGTGGCAGTGAAACATGATAAAGGTGATAACCTGTGGACTAGAGCAGAAGAGTGGGGCATAATACTTCAAGTTGAAAAGCTCCCAAGTATAGATCTCCCAGGAGAATAGTATTGAAGTCTTTACGTGCTTCAGATTTCCTTCCTCATTGCAAGAGGAAGAAGATTTAAAATTTCCTGTAAAGTTATCGTAAGATAGAGTCTTACTTGAGAATTGCCAATAACGCAGTTTCCCCTCGTCTGGTGTCAGTGGGCTTCTCCCAAGCACTTAAAAAAAGTTCACTGGCTTATGTACTTGGTTTACTGTTTGCCACAGCATTTTAGGTAACAAGTATTTCCTTATTACTATTTTGTTTGACTTATTTTACATGCTGAGCCTGTAGCTTTGCTGTGAATAGTACCAGCTCTTATGGTGGTGTGGTGGTAATATCTAGGCTGAGTAACTTTGGACTGTTCAGTCTTTGTCAACTTTCTCCTTTAAAACTCATCATTTTGAGCTCCAAGCTGGCATTAAACATCAACCTCTAGTGGCTTTCTGTTGGGTAGCTCTTGATGGATAATTTAGGAGTCACTGATGGACATTAATAAGCACAGAGTTTAGATGGCTTATTGGTGAAAGAGGGAACTTTATTTTTGCAGTGACAGAGTTGGGATGATAGGGAAAATAGGTTGTTTATTTTTCCTCTTGGATTATCCTGTCTACATGTTGACATTATGTCAGATGTAGCATAGCCTGCCTCCCCGCATGCAAGCCACAAGCCTAGGAGAAGAATTTAGAGAAAACTCTTGCTTTGGAGCCTATATTCGCAACCCTTCTTGAAACTTGGAAGACCTCCAAGCACAGGCCCTGTGTGGCTGAGTTGTTAGTTTTGAATTCTGCTTGACTGTACTTCTGTGGGAAGATGTTGTACTCAAATCCTAGTCCTAAATTATTTGTGTCTTGTAACTTTGGCTCCCCAAACCCCATGGCATTTAAATGCTACAGGAGCAGAGGTGGACCACTGTGGCTTTGTTTTCCAAACCTTGTTACGTGGGGAGCATCTACCCAGTTGATTTTCAAACCTGATGGGACATAGCAGCCGTATTCTTCTTTTTTTTTGTCAGCTTGGGTCTTGGTTTTCTCAGATGGTATTTTTTCCACTTCCTCCTGTGAGGAAGAGGGGGAGTCAACAAACTTCCTAACGTGTGGAAAAGCTTGCTTTTTTTTTTTTTTTTAAAGTTAAAAAAGTGCAACTTAAACACCTGTTGGCTGGTAGATACAAGGTGGCTTGAGCCTTTCCTCTGGGCTTACTATTACTGTTTTCCCCAGGTTTTAAAGGTATTTCTGGCTCCCCTGTACGTGTTTGATAGTGGCTCTGTAATGCATAGCGGTTCTTTTTTTAGACTACAATCCTCAATTACAATACAATTCTGTTCTTCTGTAGTACACTGTAATTTTTATCCTATGCCTTCCTGCATGTGTTTGAGAAGTGAAAAACTTGGAGAGAAATTTGATTATATTAGTTTGCTTAAAAGACTGTTTCTGTGCCTGTAGGCTGAGACTTACAAACTCTTACATGAAACCCACATAGAAGAAAGACTTGGAACTTCGAATGTTCTTTTCTCATGGCAGGATGGCCAGCTAATGGTTTCTTGGATGTGTTGAGACTTGTCTATGTGTGACGCTGATAAAAACAATGGCCATTCTGGGGTAACGAAGCCATTCACACCCTTGTAATCTGAATTTTTTGAGATAAATCAAGTTCCAGGTTTCCATTTGAAGAGCAGTGAGAGGGACTTTCCTCACCATCTTCTACCCAGTTTAATGGAAGAGTCCCCTTTTGAACACGTGTGCAGCTTCATGTGTCCAGAAGCAAACCACACAGCTGACTTGAAAGGTTTCAACTAGAACGTGATGGCTGCTAAATATCACTTATCTGCCCCTTCTCTACTCGCTCTCTGCTAGCGAGTTAACCAGAGAAATGCTGCCCTACTGTGTGAAAGCCCTTCTGTTAGATGCTTAGAGTCTCCTGTGTGTAGTACTGGCTCACATAACTGGGGTGCCTGTAGCAAGGAGCAAGACCAGCTCATGCTGGAGGGCAGGGCAGGGGCCAATATTCAAAGGTACAGACAGGGAGACTTGGAGGAAAATTTGTTGTGCTTTTACAGTTGCTTGGAGCAGCCATGGTGTTTTTGTCTGATCTGCCACGGGTAGTAGGAGCCATGTCATGAACAGTTTTGGTTGAGGACAAGAAAGCTCAGAGCACTGCTTTTAGTGTTGATCTTTCAACTGAAAGAAGTGAGAAACTAGCTTCAGCAATAACAAAAGGCATGGCTTTCCTCTGGTTTGGAACCAGTATCTCATGGAAAAAAAAAATAGTTTCTGTGAGGCTGTTGTTTAGGGTGTTGTTGACAATTTTACAGGTTGAAGTCAAATCAGTCTTGAAGTGACTTGAAGCAAAATAGTGAGAGTTTGGTGTGTTCTTGGATGGTTCAGGTTGGGGTAGTCACAAGCCACAAGCAGGAAGAAGTCCTGGCACTAACCTAGAGCCCTAAGTGCTGTGTGTGCGTTTGCAGCAAATGCTTCTTTGCTCCTCTGGAGGGTGACATTTTGCTGGTGAGGAGGGATTTTAGTCTACAGGCACACACAATCCCTTCTCACTGTTGGTAGGTTTTGCCAGGCAGTTGGTTGAGGCGAGTCCCTGGATGTACAGAACCAGTTTTGGTCACAGCCACAGCCTGTGGGGATTTGAATCTGGGGCTGCTTGGATCTGTGGTGACTCCTCCTGCCTGATGAGTAAGTGGTGCAGCCAGTGTGGGCAGCTGGGACACGTCTGGCAGCGCTTGTAGGGGTAGGGAAGCTCAAGACCACAAGCTTCTATACTGCCTCTGGATGCTGTGTTTGGTATTGGTAAGATGTGGCAGTTCTTTAGTCAGGCCAAGGAGGATGGAGGTGAGAAAATGAACTGAAATTGTCTGCTGTGTGAGGTGTGCTTTTGTTTCCAGGCTAGGGTTCTTGTCTGCATCTTATCTGCTGCCAGATCCACTTTGCTGTATTAAGACTTCTGTGAAGGCTTTATTTGCTCAAACAGAAGGTATTTAGATTTGCTGCCCCAGTGCTTCCAATTAGTGAACTCATGCCTCCAGCTTCCTTCCAGTTGTTTATTAAACCAGGTGTCTGCTCCACAGCCTCTTCCCTTGCTCTGAGGTTGACCTGCTTTCCTTATGCTGGCGGAAAAAGTAGGGCAGATTTCTAGCTTCAGATATTATTAGACAGGAAACAAAAAGACACTCTGGATTTTTATCACACCCTCCTAAAATACCTAACCTGTGAGAGGGAGTGCTTCAGGAAGCAGTGTGGTGATGCTGGGAGCCCTGGTCTGTGGGAGTGTGGAGGACAGGACTGGGGTCTGTTCCCTGGCTGCTTGGAGGGATTCATTGGGCTGCGGATGGAGACACAAATAAAAAAAGGTGCAGCTGAGTCCCTTTCTCCCATGGACAGGAGAGTTTCTAGGGTTGGGGAATAAAACACTTTTTACATGCAGGCCAAAAACTTACTTCACAGATGATCCTGTGCCTCTGAGTGGCAGCAAAGTTTTGCCTGGCCTTTCTTTTGTGTGGCCTTGGATCGCAAGATGCCACAGTCACGGCTGGTTGAACTGTGTTTATGCTATTGCACTAGGCCGGTGCTCTTTCCTGGGAATATATAGTTGGGATATAACAGGATTCAGCCTAGAAACAGCTTGAGCACCTGGTTTTTGAAAACTGCTTGTTTTACATTCCTGGAGCCCAAGGCTAGTTTTGTAACTTGGTGGCCAGCTGATGGCATTGATCGCCATTGGCCAACAGTCAAAACAGGATCCAGACCTCTTCCTGCTTTCACTTCTTACAGCAGATGTTTTCCTGGTGACCTGCCTAAGGATTTTGTCTCTACCTTTGTGGGTGGATGGTGACGGTGGTAGTTGCAATAATATTGATTACTAATCAGCTCTTAGTTAAGCCCCAGATCTGCGGTCACTAAAGCTTCTAGGGAACTGATGGGTAACTGCTGTTGTAAAGAATAACCAAAGGTTTTTGTCCTGACCTACCTTGTCTGATTCCTTAAAATAGAACAATGCTGCATGTATCCAGCTTATCACAGCTTCACAGCTGTATATGAATAACCTATTTTGTGACATGCTTTCAATCTTTTTTTTTTTCCTACAGTCTTAATTTAACCTATAATACTGTTCTTTTTCTTTCAGAATGGACTGCTGAATTGGGAATTATTGCAGACTCAACAGTACAGCACAGCTCGTTGCTTCGTCTATTACTAGTTATTTAAATTGGACTTTTAATATCCTGCCAGCTGCTGTTCACACACACATGGTGCATTGTTGCCATTCTCAGAATTGCATCTTTGAAACCCAGACCCTCAGTAACCTTCATCGAACAAAGAGGCGACCTCCTGCCTACGTTTATAGAGGGATTTTTCGGACCTACTGCCCTCTAGCTTTCTTGCTGGTGCTGTATTTCTAAGACACTATGGAGCCCAGTATGGAGTACTGCTTAGCGCAGGTGCTGCAGAAGGATGTTGGAAAGAGACTTCAGGTTGGCCAGGAATTGATAGATTACTTCTCAGATAAACAGAAGTCAACTGATCTTGAACATGATCAGACTATGCTGGATAAAATGGTTGATGGACTGGCCACTTCTTGGGTAAATTCCAGCAATTATAAGGTAAGATTTGTCAGATGACATTGAAACTTCTGACTGTAATCACATTCCAAGTGATACTTGATCTAACGGAAAGCTGTATTGTAGACTTTCTAGTATACTGTTCTGTAAGCTGATAATTACACTGAATCAACCATTTTTGACCATTGCTTTGTAGTTGGTATCTGATACAATACTGAGGTCAAAAGGCAGTAAGAATTCAGTAAATAGGGTTTTAATATATGGATTTACATTTGGTGTTTATACTTTGTGATACCCTGGTTTCTTTGTGTATCATGTTAGCTGGTGGCATGCTTTGATCATCCTGGTAGCCAGCGATGTTGATAATTTCCTGCAATGTTACAAAAGTTTATAAAACTGCAAAAAGCCTGTAGAAACAGCAGTATTTTTCACTGTCATTAAATCTTGCTAGGCTCCTCCCCCTCCAGTTTTCTGTGGGCACTTAAGTACAATTTTGATCTGCTGCACTTAGCTCAGGAAAGGTGCTTATGTGTGTAAGTTCTGTTGAATTTGACAGTGTTGCAATGAACTGGTAGGACATGGAACTCCACTGCCTTGTTATCCCTGTCAAGTTGCTTCATGTCCCTCCAGGTCTTAGGAAGGAAGTCCTGCTACTGGAGTGGGGAGGGGTTCTCAGCTGTGGCTTGGAAAACTCCTGTCATGGTCCCTTCACAAAGCACTCTGACAAGTATGGGGTACTTAAGCTGTTGTGTGGGATATAATAGGACACTTGGTTACTTCTTGGCAAGTACAGAAAAATAATCTGAGAGTTTAAGTTCCTAGAGAGCTGAGCCTGAAGCTCATTAACTGAGAGTTGTACTGGAATTCTTTCCTGTGGAAGTGAAGGAGAGACTAGCCATACAGGTTTCAAGTGCTCTGAAGGTGAACCTCCTCAGGTCAATTTAGACTATTTTGAGCAGAAATTTTGATTGAGAAGTGATTGTGAGTTTGCAGTGTGGTGATCAATGTGTTCTGCACAACTGCATTTTTTTCCCTCTTCTTTTTGGTCAACAGGCAGCTTTAGTAGAAGCTGTTTAGTACATAGGAACAAAAAAAACCCACAACCAAAGCAACAAACCACCAAGGCCAATACAGTCTTAGTAGGGAATCCATTCTGGCTGAGTGCATGAAGAAATCTGTCCTCTGTCATTAGCAAGTAGAGTACATATATTTTTCTGAGATCATTGCATGTCCTTATTCCCTCTTTTATTGTTAACTGGGTTTCTGTTAGACTTCCATGATTCTCAGTGGAAAGGTAGCCCAGGCACAGTAAACTTGGAATTGTTACAGAACGTGCTGTTTGCACGGGTTTTATGAAGTGATGTGGATTGGAAAGCCATGTGGTACTTTGCACTTCTAGCATCACACTTAGCTTGGAGAATTTCTTGAAGCATAACTTCTGTGTGTGTTCCACTTGCTTTCCCGGTCTTTCGTCTGCTGAACTACACACTTAAAATGTTCACTGTGGTATTAATTCTCCAATAACAAACTGGTGGAACTTCTGTACTGCAGTGACTCCATGCCAGAACTCGTGGTGCTGAGCTGACTGTTCATTAATGTGTGTGTTCTATAGATAGCATTTGCTGCGCTTAATAAGTTTTAGTAAGCATAACAGTAGCGTGTCTCAGATGTCTGGAGGGTGTTTTCTCAGTGAATGAGTATAATAGAGGATGTGAAACCTTTGAGTGGGACAAGCCGACTCTCTGCAGGTTAGTGATGTAGTGAGGTCTGCTTCAGGATCCAACCGAGGCTCAGTGCATCATATGCCAATCTCTTCCTTTTCTACATCTGTGTTACTGTTGCCTTTTTTCCTGACTGCTTGTGGTGTGGGGGTTCAGAAGCTCAGCTCGCTGTGGGAGAACAGGGTAGCTGGTGTCATCTGATATGGTTCATGGATTAGTGTAACGACCCTGGGAGAGAAAGGCCAAGCATCGCTGCCCGAGAATAGCCATCTGGAGAGCTAAATTGCAGTTGTTTGGTCATGGTTGAAAAAGCCATTATATTTGCAGCCTGTTTCTCTGCTCACCTCACTCCCCTCATTTGAAAAAGTATCAGCTTAAAATGAAGATTGAGATCGTCTGCATGATCTGAAATTCCCTGACGCTTCAGAGAGAAAATACGTGCTCTCAGACTTAGACTGAATTTGGAAAACAGACCCGTTACCTCGGGAGAGCATCCACTTGATTCATGGCTCCTGCCTGTCTAGAACTCTTCTAACTAAACACTTGTGCTTAAAGTATTATCACTGGGGAAACATCAGCGAACCAAAGGGAAGTGAAATCTCTGAGGCAATCCAGTTCGGATTAAAAGGAGCCTCAATTGATGGTGAAGTTACTATATGCATTTAGAGGGAGAGCTCAAGCTGTCTCCCTCATTGGCAAAGCTTGAGCTGTCTAAATCATGACCATCAGTGACATATTTAGGCTTTGGTGTTTTCGGTGCATTGTTTCTCTTTTAACCTGACACTATTTTATGAAGTCCTTGACATCAACACTAGGATTGGAGACAATACAATCTTCTCTTCCGAGTGATGCAGGAAACAAGCAATGGTGAAGGGGGAAGAGATGCTTCTCTCTTCCTTGGTGCTGTCCAAGTCTGTAAAAGCATCACGTGTGAAACAAACCTAACAAACTTCTGATAGCACTTGGAACTCTGAAACTCTTTAAACAAATGGCCTTGTGACCTGTTCACTGACCCCTGCTTCGTAACAGGCAGTACAGAAGGCACTTGCATAGTTCAGGATACCTTTCAAGTCAAGGAAACATGAGGGTGGTTATATGAAGCAAGGCACTGAGGTCTGGTGCAAGGCCATTGATGTATTTGTGCTTACCAGGAGCATGCTTGAATTGAAGCTGGCAGGCATTACCTGGCCTGTGTTTTCCCAGCAGTACTTAGAGGTAGGTTGAAGACAGCAGAATGGTGCGGAGTGAAAAGGTGAATTCTCTTTGAGAGCTTTTTCTCTTCTCTGGAGCTCAGTTACTTAGAGCAGAGATAGCCTGAGTCTGCGTGGGCACAAGAAGCTGTGGGGTATATTAGCCAGGTTGGGCTGGGGATGGTATTGCAGGATGCTGCAGACCAATCATAGAATCATAGTATGGCTGGAGTTGGAAGGGACCTTAAAGATCAAGTTCCAACCCCCTTGCCATGGGCAGGGACAGCTCCCACTAGAGCAGGTTGCTCAAAGCCCCATCCAGCCTGGCCTTGAACACCTCCAGGGATGGGGTGTCTCCAGCTTCTCTGGGCAACCTGTTTCTGTGCCTCACCACCCTCTCAGGAAAGAATTTCTTTCTAGTATCTAATCTAAATCTCTCCTCTTTAAATTTAAAACTATTACCCCTCGTCCTGTTGCTGCACTTCCTGACAAAGAGTCCCTCTCCAGCTCTCCTGTAGGCTCCCTTCAGGTACTGGAAGGCTGCTACAAGGTCTCCTTCTCTTCCAAGCTGAACAACCTCAACTCTCTCAGCCTGCCTTCACAGGAGAGGTACTCTGGCCCTCTGGTCATCTTTGTGGCCCTCTGCTGAACCTGTACCAACAGGTCCCTGTCCTTCCTGTGCTGAGGACTTCAAGGCTGGACACAGTAGTCCAGGTGGGGTCTCACGAGAGCAGTAGAGGGGTAGAATCACCACAATCACAGGTCTCACTGAAGAGGAGTCCTGCCTCTGTTTCTTCATATGCTTTGTTTGCTCAGTCTGTGCTGTTTCAGGATGATGGTTCTACTGGACTCCATTCCTTCCCCTGCTAAGCAAAAAGAGAGCTGTTTTTCAGAGCTTTGAATCGTTGAACTGTGCTGAGGCCTGCACTGAGCTGAGACATGAAGAAAAAACAGCACCACAATATCAGGGGGCTTCAGTGTGTCCTCTCAGCTTCACTATCCTACAGCAAGGGGAGAGAGCTGAAATCATTGGTAATTCCTTGGTGAACAATCTCACTTTGAGCTGCTTGTGGCAGTATTTAGTAAAGCTGATGTTAAGTATGCAGGAGCTCCTGACTCATCTGTGGCTGTTTTGCCTTTCTCAGTACCCAGACTATGATGTGTCCTTGATGTTTCATTTTGAAGTGTAGGGTAAGGGAATATGACAAGCATCTTAAAGTAGTTTTCTACCAGCCTGATATTCATAGGGGTAAACTGAGGGTGTTTGGCAGTCACCTTGTCTTGCCTGCTTCTCCTCCACAGGGGACTATGGTACCATGTCTTCCATCTAGCAATGGAGATGAGGTCTCTTGCGTCTGTCTCTTCTTCCCTGTGATGTGTGGTCTGTGCTGTTGGAACTGAGGTTGATGCTGAAACTAGCTCTTGGTATTGCTGGTTTGTTTCTGACTAGCAACACCCAAGAGCAAACTTGGTTTAGAGATTTGGTGGTGGCAGAGCCTTCAAGCAGGTCAGGGTCCATCAAATTCAAGAGAGTTTCTACTCAATGTTTTCTCATGTTTTGAAGTGATAGGAGGTCCCAGTTTGAAGTGGAACAAGGTGGAGGTTTGCAGTAAGGAACTGGATGAAACTTTGGTTTTTTTTACCCGTGCTTTGGCAGGTAGTGATTTTTTTGGTACTACACTACTCTTGCAGCACAGGCTTTGCTTGCCAAGGGGAGTATCTTGCCCCTGCATGGGATGATCCCTTTGCCCCAGAGCAGTGTGGTCTGTGTGAGGGCTCTGTGCCCAGCAGCTCATGGAACTGGGCTTTGCCCAGTAAGGGGAGTTAGGAGTGGACATGGTCAACAGGCCTGGGTGGCTGAGGACACTTCCACTTTTGAAGGCCTCCTGGCTGTGCTGGTAGACCCAGTCTGTCAGGGTGAGAGCTGTGCACGGCTGTGTCCTGAGGTTTGTTTAGCTCCTAGTTGATTTTGATACTTAGAGACATCATACTCTTTAAAATAAAATGTATGGTGAGATGTTACAGAGAATTTTTTTTTTAATATGGTAAACATTGTGAGGAAATTTTATTTCCCCTGACAAAACTCCTGAATGTGTTAGAGAAAGCAGCCTTCCAGTCTGATCTGTGTCTGCACAAGTGTTACAAGAGCATGCTTCACTGAGCTGAAGAGAACTAAGACTTACACACATAAATTAGCTGGCTTTCTTAAACTGTGTATTGAATAATTTTTTTTTTTCTTTTCGACCTCTCTAATTGAGGGGTAGAACAGATGGTGCAGGCTTAGTTTAAAGTGGCATCTATTAGAGTTACTTAAGCTGATGAATGGTTGTTCACTGCAAGCATACATTTGTTCTCTCTGCTATGTTTATTTTGATTGAAATTCGGTGGAAGAAGTCCCGATTTAAGAAATAATTATCATGCGTGGTTATGGGTTGATATGATAATTTGGTAAGTGTGTTTGAGTATTTAATGCACAAGGGGAAAAAAAGGCTGCACCATCTGGGGGGAAAAAGAGACTTGTAAAGGGTTTCCAAGCAGCTGCTGTTAGCTGGTGAGTGTTGGGATGCTGAGGGATACATGAGGATCAGTAATATACACATTAATTTAGCAGTTTCATCCCTGAAACCTCTTTACCACGAAGCTATAATTGCTGGTGAAAACGAATTAGTTTTGATGCCCAAAAGATATGAGAAGTGGAGTATGGAGTGGTCTTGAGATGTGGATTGTGAGTAAAGCCTTTCCCTTGCATATGCCCATATTGCAAAAGGTATTTTGGCAAAAATGGCCTCTGACTCTTCTCATGTGGGGAGACGAGCTATTTTAGAAAGGGCTAATGACTCACTGGGCTTGAACCACATTTGCAGAGTGTGCCCAGTCTTTGATTTTTAGGCTCCTGTGCTCGCATGCTCCTAATTGTTGGGGTTTCCTGCCTTAAACTTATGAAAGAGCAGAGTTTTGGCTCTGAATATCCAGTTTCCTCTAAGGGGTTGATGTTATTAATTCCCAGTCCTGCTGATTTTTCTTTTTATTTTCTTTTCCTGCAGCTCTAGTAGCTGGGACTGCCTTTCCAACACTTGCTGTTCTGTGTGGTTATTTGATTGGATTATGGTGCAGCTCTTACCTATTTGGGATCAACAGAATGGAGACTGCAGTAGAGGATGCAGTGCAGGATAGGAGATCTGTAGCAGCTGAACTAGATCAAATTTAATACTAGTTTAAGTCCTTATTCAGGACGAAAAAAGAAATACTGCTGTATTTTTCCTGTGGCTTTTTTGTCTTAACACTTAAAAGGTAATAATGAGTGCTTATAGTGGGAAAGGTGGGAGGAACTGTAGTGGAGTAGTGATACTTAGTGTTTTATATCCCATGTGGATGTGCTTCTGGTTGCATAAAACAAAGTATAATAGCCTGAGTGTACCAGACAACAATAACTTTCAGTTGTTTCCCAAGATATTATGAAATCCATGAGAACCTATAGGATCCCAAGGGAGTGTGAAGAGTGGAGACCCAATGTTGAAATAAAGAAGAGAGAGGTTTGTTTCTGTAGTGGCACACACAAGGTCTGTCTAAGTATCCTGTCTCTGGGTGGCTGGTAGTGGATTGTGAGAGATGACAAGAAAAAATAGGATAAAAAGTAAACACATTCCTTGTATATCCTTCTGGCTTGTAGAGATTTGAGGCTGTGATTTAGCTTTCTGACCAAATTTATCTTACATTCCCATCGGATTTTGGTGCTGGGACTGGCTTAGGGCAAGAGTGTTGTGCGTGGCTATGTCTTTCTTTAGAGATGTTTTCCCCAAAGTGCTCGGTGGTGTGGTCCCCTCAGCACTGGCAAGGCCAAACGTGCTCTCGACTGGGACTGAGAGTCTGATCAACACACCACAGCCTGAACCATTGTGGTTACTAAATTGAGAGGATGAAGCTATTCCTTTAATGCTGGTGTAGTGTTTCGGTTGCAGCACTTCAGTGCTTGTCACTGGGGTTTATTCAGAGGTCTAACGCAGTTTGCCAGCTCTCAGGAAACCTCGGGTCTGTTACTTGACTGCAGGCTGAGGGTCACAGCTGATGCATCAGTGGAAAAGAGAGATTATTGGGGATTTATTTCTGCAGGGATAAGGGTGTACTAATGCTATTGTACAGTGCCTTGTTGGACCCTTCTGTGGCATGTGTCGTACAGTTCTAGTTGCCTGTCTGCGAGGAAGGAATTCAAGCTGGAACAGGTGCAGGGAAGGGCTAGTGTGGTGTTGAGGGGATTGGAGAGCCTGGCTGACCAGAGGAGATTAAAAGTTTTGCTTGTTTAGTTTACAGTATGAAGGCTGAGAGGGAATATGACTGCTGTCTATAAATACATCAGAGGGGTGAACGTCAGGGAGGGGAAAGAACTATGGGAGCTAAAGGGCAAGGTTAGTGCAAGAACAAATGGGTATAAACTGGCTGTGAGTAAATTTAGGCTGGATGCGAGACGAAGGTTGCCTGCAGCAAGAATGCTGAGGGACTGGAAAACTTGGAGAGGAATAGATAAAGACAAGACATCTGTTTGGTTTTAGGATGGATCTTGTGATGATTTTGAGTAGTTCTTATACAATACAGAATAACAGGATTATGCACAGTGCTAGGGAAAGTTCATTTCACTCTTGTATGGTAGAACAGGTATGATACTGTGCCTGAGACTGTTCTACCACTGTGGATAAACACAAATAAAAGTGTACTGTTTTTGTTCCTTAGGAAATCCCAAAGTGGTTTGCAGAGACTGTTCCTGCTGTGCCTGGGGATCGTGTGTGATATCTCTGGATGAGAATTAGCAGTCGCTCATATGCATGTGTGATCCAGCTCTCCTCAAGTTTAGTAGGCAGCGGGGTGAGCAGGGGAGAATCCTTCCTTTCCCTGGTGTGGTGACTCCTGCCTGAGGATTGTTGCCTGAACTGGAAGGTGGTTGCAGTTGTGGGTTTAATGGCATCTTTACTTTTGGCAATCTTGGTGATATGAACAGAGGCTCTACGTGGTTCAGTGGAGTTCTGTTGTTCTCTTGATGCTGAAAGAAATATTAAGCAGCCGCTCGGGTCTCACGCCAACACCAGTTTCACCTGCCTGTTAGTTTCTCAGCTACAAGTACACACACTCTTCCACATCTTCTTTGTGGGATTATTCCTTCAAGTCTTCTTGAAAGCTTTTCTTACCTTGCTCTTTGAACTTGAACATGAAAAATCACCTAGTGCCAATCCCACTGGCAGTGGGATCTAGTTACCCTTGATTTTTGCCTAGTTTTAATGAAATCATTATCTTCTCTGTCAGCAGGGAAGTTTTATGAAACCTCATTTCCTTTGGCTTTTTCTATGTAGATCTGCTGGTGTCTAATGCTGTGGTTTTCCTCATGCTGAAGTCTTTTGCTTAATGAAACCTCTTTTACTTGGTTACTATATTTGGAAGAGCATAATATCATTCGGATCTCTATTTTCTCTACCACATTTAGTTGAATTTTGTTGAAATCAGTTAAGTAGTTTGGAAATTATGGGGAGGGGAAAGAATATATGAATTATGAACAATATAACTATCTTCCTTAAAAATCAGACTGAGAAATAACTGTGTTAAAGTAATAAAACACATATTTCTTTCATCCTGGCACATTTTTAAACCACGTAATGTGTCCTTAGTATCAAGTGCAGCTACGTTAGTTTAGTTAGTGATAGCCCACTAGACTGTCCTGCCTGGTGGAGGGATATTGTCTGTTTCTGATGTGTCATTCTGGCTCTGGCAGCAGTTGCATTTTGGGAATGAAAGGTAAGAATTTCTGTATAGTAGGAGGATCGGCTTATACAATCACAGGGTAATTTGGGTTGGAAGGGCCCTCAAGGGCTCATCTAGTTCCATCCGCTGTGTTATTCTTTACTTGGTTTTTTAACACAGTTTATTAGCACGTAAGTGCCAGGTGTTCCAGTGTCAGAAACGTATGCATGAATCAACTGCCATAGAAGTGCTTTTGGGATACAGCAGTGTAGCAGTTTGGGTTTGTCTTAAAGACAGGTGAGTTGACTTCTAAGCTGAACCACCCGAGATACCAGTGACAATCTGTTTGAGGCTCAGCACAGTTGGATTTGTCCTCCTGCTTGTCTCACTCAGAGCTCCAGGTTTCCGATGGCTGGATTGTCCTATATGTGACTCTGTATGTACCTCATGTATTTGTATCCCATGTGTCATCTACTCTGTGGGCCCTATCATTAAATGCAGGAGGGAAGGTGTGGATCACACTGGAGACATGTAGCCTCTGATTTTCTCCAAGTGAATGTTACCTCCCACAAATTGTTCGTTACTTTCCTCCTAGATCAGATCTCCTTTTTTTAACTAGACAAAACCTGCTGTGTTTCTCATTTGGCATTGCTTTTGTGCCAAATATGAAACTTTAAAACAAAGCAACATTTGAGTAATCAAGAATGAGAGCAAAGAGTCCCAGTTATCAGAGCGTGGAAAGCAAGATAATTTTTTGTAGTATGGCTGGGATTTTAGCCAGAGGAAAGAGTGTGTAGGATTTGGCCCTGAATTAAGAGTGAGAGAGAAATTTTTCATGCATAGTAATGCTTTTTCATCTCCAGAAGTAGCTCTTTTTTGAGAAAAGTTTGTGGAAGCGATGAGATATTAAGTGGTAGAGCCCCGTCTTGCCCTACCAGTCTTGAGGCTGGCTCTGCTCAGACGGGCAGGACGTGCCCACAGGTGGGAAGGCTGGCAGGTTCTCTTCAGGGACCAGGAAGCGTTGCAAGGTTAACTCTGGCGTTGCCACCTTGCCAGGCTGACATTGTTCACGCCTGTCTGCTGGTGGTTGAGAACCTGGTAGAAGCAAACGGAAAACCCAAAGCTGCTTCTCCCCACTGTGTTTTGAAATGACGGTGTTTGAGTAATATCTGCATTTACTGTGAATTGTATGTTAGAAACCAGCTCTTTCTGCTAATTGTCTTAGAACTATAGTCCATTAAAATGCAGTATTTTTGCCTGTATTGTCATGACTCTCCCTTCGATTAATATCAAATGATATAGTCATGATGGGTCTAACTGGAAATCTTCCTGCAAATGGAGTCATTGAAGTGTCTGCTTTTAACAGTTTAGGAGAACTTAATGTCTGACTATGGGGAACTTGAAAGGGATGATATTTAAAGCTGACTGTTACAGCCTTTTACTGCTGTGCACCCACCACCAAAGCTATCCGATGGAGCTGGACCTGTTAAGAACCCAATTTCTGTAATTTCTTCGTAAATATAAATGACTCTAGACTTCCCACTGAATAAGGAAGTGTACCTGAGTTTTGGAGGGAATCCTATGTGCTCATAGCTGATGGAGTCCGTCCTGTTGCACCAACTTACTTGTCCCACTGCTCCTCAATAAGCAAGGTACCTGCACATGTTCTTAAATCTGTTTATAGTGCTGTGGACAGAGTGATCTTTGGGCAGATGCTGGTGTATACTCCCAGCTTTTCTTGAGACCCTGGAGAAAATAGTTGTGTACCGTGCTGAAGTCCGAGACGTACAGAGGAGGACTGCAGTGTTGGATCGTGAGGAGTGAAAGGTGCCACTGATGTGCTGCTGTATGTTCATGGTTTAACTGCCAAGAAGGATTTTTCTCACTATTGGATGCTTTATGGAAAACTGGAAGTGCACACAGGTTTGAGGAGGTACCTGCTCTTGCAGATTGAAGTATTTCTTTTTCTTCTGGTTGGCTTTTCTTCCAGTCCTGCAGAGATGGCTTTTCCTGGTAGTCTACTGTCTGCCCATTCTGTCCCTTTAGGTCTTTGCAGAGTTGCTACCTATAGAATGTTGCTGAATGGTGAATGAGTAAGTGAGTGAGTCTTCTTGTGAAAGACTCTACCAGTTCCAGTCCCTATCAAGATCTGAGCTTGCTTGTTGCCTTTAAGGAGTTCTGCTGCTTTCCTTGTGTTGCTTGGGTCCCGTTCTCTCCATGCAATTTCATCCATTTCCTTCTGGACTTTCCTGCTCTAGTGAGCTAGCTTACAGTTAATGAGAAGATTTTCTCTGTACCATGCCCCCTACTTGGGGAAAAGTGCAATAGTTCTTGCTTGAAAACTTGCACCTAGAGGTGGTGAGGTGGGAACTGGAACTGCAGATGAATGGGAAGGCAAGAGCTGACATCTCAGGCCAAATGACTGTGATTTGAAGGTAGAGAGGTAACTCCAATGTACAGAACTGCTAGAGAGGGATGGGGGTGTGTGAAAAGCATCATTCTAGCCAAGGTACCAGGGTAAGGCAATTTCCTCTGCAGCAGCGGTGATGTAAATGGGGCAGAGCTGGAGTATTTGGGAAAGGTGGAAGGAAAAAGGTGTGTAGTAATAGAAAGGCAAGCTACTGAGAACCAAGTGAGAGCTTTTAGTTGTTTAGGACAAATGGGAAAGGCTGGATTTTAGGTCTGCATGAAATACTGCAAGATGAGAGACTTCATAAACTTGGTAAGTATCCTTCAAATTCCTAGGCAGGGAGAAGTTTTAATTGAGTATTGGTTACATGGCCTTCTCTCGCTGTTTACCCTTCACTGTGTTATCACTGAGGTATCTGGGGCTGATGTTGCCTGTAAGATAGCAATCAATTACCTTTCAGAGAGTTTTTTTGGTGGCCATTTTCAGGAGAAAGTAGTGCATGGGAGTTAGAGCAGAAGACTGTGCTGTAGCTGGACAAACACTTAAGAATAAGAGTTGATTACTTTTCTAGGTGGTAGCTCTTATACAAAGCGAAGTCATGTGAAAGGTGGTGTGAGGGGTGGTTTGCTGACTGTTTTGTCTGTGGAAAGCAGGTTTCTCAAGACACAGTAGTGAGGTTGCCTATGTCACGTGGGTCTCATGGGTTCACCAGTCCTTTTGGCTAACATAGAGGGAATTGAGATGAAGGGAAAGTTGATTTGGAGAGGAGAGCCAGGATGAATTGCTGGAGTAAGTACTCAGTGTGGGTACTCCAGATTTCCATGTGTTATACATTTTCAGGTTTTAGCTAGAATCCAAATTTATCACGATTGTTTTGCAAGAGTGTGTTTTATGATGCTCCCAAGATGGTTGGTCCAATGTCAATACAATTCTGTTGGACTAGGCGTGAGGGGGTGGCTGGGGTGGTCCTATTTCCATGCTCCCAGCCAAAGGGGCTCATTTGGTGCAGCAGCAGCTCTCGGACACTGCTGAGCACTTCAGATATATTGTTGGTGTACATTTACTGAGAAAGCATGGGGAGCTCTGTGAGTAGCCATGTCTTAAATAATTAGCCATGCAGATGGGGTAATGCTGGCAGTTCAGAAGGTCTAGGTAAAAGCTTCTGAGCAGGTGTGCATGAGCCAGGAGTTCGGAGGAGAAGGGAGCTGCTAATCTGAGGAAAGATGGGGCTGTGGGGAAAGATGAGGGTGGGATAGACTCTGCTTTCCCTGTGGGGAGGTGTCCAGTGGTGACTGTCATGTGGCAATCGACTGAGAGGAACAGAGCAGGAGGACAGGTTCTGGTGTGCCTCTTAACTGGGGTGAGGTAAGCACAGGCAAAGAAAAGAGGCTGAGGGCAAGGCTTTGATGAGATGGTGTTCATCAGAGTGGGAGGTGAGCCAGGAAAAACTTCTGGGAGGTCAAGGAGATGACTTGAGCCTGTTTATCTTCCCTCTGTTTACTTCATGGCTATCAGCAGTTGTGGGTGACTGGCATCTTCAAGCTGGAGGATGGAAATTAAATGTGTCATTGGGGGTTGCTTTCTGGGGATCAGAAAGGCACTTGTGATAAGGAAGAGCAGCAGTTCCGATAAGGGAATGCATGCCAGAAAACAGCTCTACAGCCAAACTTAGCTGAGCAGAAACTAAAACAAAAATGCTCTAAAAGCTGCTTATTTTAATCAGGAAAGGTGTGGTAGGGTTGGGACAAAGAAAAATCTGGTACTTAATTAACAGCCAGATCCTGGTGCCATTAAAGTCAGGCAAACTCAAATTGACCCCACCCGCTGCAATGCGCAATTTTTGGATACACACCACAGCTAATGTTGGAAAGAACTGGGTTTTTTTTTAGTTTTAACTCTTAAAATGTTTGTAATAGCATCTCTGTCTGTTACTTCTGTGCTTGTTAATAAGGTTTAATTTACATTTTAGTTTTGATTCTTAGGGATTTTATTTTTTTTCTAGGAGACATTCCTTTGAGTCTAATGTTTAATAATTGGCAATTGGAGGGGTAACTAATCTTCTGCTTTACTCTTCTGCTACAGAAGTCAGAGTAAATGATTGAAACGTAGAATTTTGTCACTTTGGAATCGATATTTCCATGTGATAGTTCTGGTGGTTTTAAAGTAAAAACACCCTGGCTCTCTTAACGTGTTAGTTTCTTACAGTCAATCAGTTTTTGGCTTCTATGGCAGTTACTGTGTCATTGTGTGAATGCAGCATCTTCAAAAGATGGTGTTTTGTATATAAAGATTTTTACCCAATAGATAATGGAAAAATTTCTTGGGCTGTTACTGGCTTTTGTACTGCTACAGGAATTGATATGAAAGTAACCCCTGGTTGTTTGCAGTCTGGCTGGAGCACACCAGTTTCCCACCTGTGATCTTCCTGGGCTATCTAGAACTCAGATTAGTGAGCTATAAAAGATAACTTGAAGGAAGTGAAGCTCTTGCCTATTGGCTTCCGTTTGCTGTCTAGAGAGCTGCATCCTTACTGGAAGATACGTAGGTGCCTGTGCACTTCAGAAGCTTAAAAACTATTGCATGTGATGCTTGGGGTGGCAGGGTCCTTCTTTGGCAACTGAGAAAAATGTTTGTGTTTTTCTGTGTTTTACTGTGATGTAAGCAATGGTTAGATCTGTAACAAAAAATAAAATGTTGGTCAGAATTCTTAGTTGTGATCTTCTTCCTTTTATTCAATTTGAAAATTTTAAATCAGATTTAGCCCTAACACTTGCTGTTCCAGAAGAAATGATTTATTCACAGATAGTAATTGGTGCAGGAGGAACTCTTTGGGATTTCATGAACTGTATTACATAGGATATCAGATTAACTCAGACCTAATGACCCCCTTCTGCCCCTAAAAGTTTGTTATTGGAGCAAATAATGTAGGGTAAAGAGATCATGGCCTTATGCTGGCTATGTTCTTTAAAACAATGTAGCTTGATCATAGATAATGCTGTTTTCAGTCTTTTTTTTTTTAATTCTCTTGTCCTTGCTGTTTCCTTTGCCCTTCCCAGATTTTCAGTCTGAGAAGGATGTTCCCTCTGCTTCCAGACAATGCTTGTTTTGACATAGTGTCTCCTGCTCTTGGTTATTTTGGAGAAAACTTAGAATCTCATTTGACTTTAATAGAATTGTTATAGGTATAAATGTCTCTGAGGAGTGCAGCTGGCTAACCAACATTACAGGCTGGATTGTGACTTGGTGTTAAGGCTTCAGTTATGAGGGGGTGTCCTTGTACAGAACATTTTCTTGGGTCATTGCTGGGTGATCAGCTGTGGGGGTTGTGTCCCCCTGTTTGAAAGGGGTACTGTTCTGTAGGAAATAAGAGCCGAGAATTAGATGCTTAGAAGAGCCCATCAACAGATTTTTTGGCTGTCCTGGGTCTGGCAGTAAGGTCCAGATTCTTGCAAGGACTTGAGGTGCATCCTGTTCCTCTGAATTGCGGGTTGAGGCTTGACAGGGAGGCAGAGAGGGGTTGAACCCAGGTAAGGCTGGAGGGGTCCTGTGCCACACAATCATCATCTCATTCTCACTGACAGGTTCAATGTTTGGATGACACACTTAAGCTGCATATGGATATTGTTTTCATCTTTGTGCCTCTTTTGAATCTCTGCTGTTCAGTGCTCATTTTGGAAACAGTTGCATACCTGTAAGATGGATCTTATTTTTTTGCCTTTTATCTGGCATCAAAAGATTTAAAGGAAACTTGAAAAGAAGCATAGGCTCTTCATTTGACTTGCACAGCTCATTTTCTGCTTAATGCAGTGAGCTCCAGCTTTCAGCTGAAAGCAAGTTTGTGCACATGCACCAAGAGTCTGCAAGGGGAGAGTCAGGGGGAAATAAATACTCTGTTCCAGGGGAGCTCTCAATCTCCTATTTTTTGATGCTCTTTTATTAGTAACAAGCAATAAGTGATCTGTCTGCACTATGGACAGTTGAGCCTCACATGTCAGTCTTTATGTAGTTTTGTAGGCCTTGTACTGTGGTGATGGCCCCATGTCTTGTCTTCTTTCAGTAGGGGCTGTATTTGTCTAAAGTATTTGGGTTGAAGATTTGATGGACTATCAATTCAGATAATGCTATTTGGTGCCTGATATCTAAAAAACTTCTTTAGAATTGTGTATAAAACTTCCTGGAAGTCCGGCTTGTTAGGAGGAACCCCCTGTTTCTCCCCTGATTTTGCAAGGTGTGATTAAAAATATTTAATGCATGTGGTTCACTACATAGACTGTAAAGAGTTGGTTTAGAGATTCATTGCTCTTCTGATTGGCATAGTTAATGATAAACTTATCCTGAAAGTCTTTGATGCTAGATCAAAAGAAAATGTTTTTGGAAGGATGAGATTAATATAAATTTTTTAAATTCTGCAGCGCTTTTCATGCAAAAGGATCTGGATCTCATTTTCAGACGAGTGTAATGGCTAAACTCATCCTGCTTGAACAATAAAATTTGCACAAATGTATTGCTTTCTGTCAAGGGAATTGGATGGCTTTATAGATTGATGCTGTGTTCTTTAGTCACCAGGCATTAATGCAGAAGTTGTATTTAGTTCCTAGTTCACAGGTAAAGTAGGAAGGCGATCCTGCAGGGAAAACTTGGCAACAGACTAGTGAATTTTAGTGCTGTTTGGCCTCTGAACTAGTCACTGGGCAGCCAGTGAGGTGTGTAGCAGGTCTGGAAGGTCAGCTCAGCATGATGAGCTGGAGCTTCCGAAAGAGGAGTGGGAGAACAGCTTTCCTCCCAGACAGCTCTTACCTTGTGGCTGTGCTGAGGGTAGGCCTTGCTGAGCTGTGTCCCTGTTTCAGTTGTGCTGGTCCTCATGTCCTTGTGTTCCTGCCTGATGTCCTTCCTCCCTTTACAAGCAGAAGCTTCTTGTCATTCGTACTGGTAGCTGGAACAGTCCTTGACCCTCAGAGACAATGTTCTCTAAACTTTTAGCAGCAAGTCTCTTTTTTAACTTAAAAAAACCAAACCCCAAGGATAGACAGGAGGTAAGGCTGCCTCTCTTCTGCTTCCTTTGACTTCATAAACTTTCTTTCCCACTTGATACTTCTGGAGCTACAGAAACCTGACCTTGTAGGACTTGGATAGAAAGTGGTGCAGGGTATTTGCAGTGTACCCTGCCTCCGTTCTGCTCTCTGAATGGAAAAGAAACTGTGCTGAAGATACAAGACTATTTGCTGAACCAGTAGTAGAGAGGTTCTCTTCCACTGTGTTCTGCTTCATGTGGAGAAGCTCTTTCTTCTTTCTTCTCCCCTGTTTACTTCATCAGCAATTGCATTAGGTAGCTTGGCTCCTGGGGCACGTTGCTGTTGCTCCCCCTGCAGTCTGCCCACCACACCTCTGACATCCCAAAGTCTTCACTTACCAGGCTGGTTTGGAGCTTCTGTGGCCTGCTGTGATGTGACTGAGCACGAGAACCTGGTGTGCAGTATTGTCACCTCCCTTTGGAGGGAGAGGTACAGAACCAGTGTTAGGAAAGCACTTGTACCAGACATGGTGGGAGGGAACCTTCTTGTGTCAGTGTGACTGAAGCAGGCTGGCAGGCGAGGTTATGTTGTAGTGGAGAGGAAATCCCTGGTTATTTTTCACACTCTTCATTTTCTGCCTTATGTTTCTACGAAGCTGTAAGTCACTCCTAAAAGAATGGAAGCTGCTCCATAAATTCCTCTTGAGGATTCCTCGCTGTGTGGAGGAGAGGCTGGGTGGTTTGCTTGCCAGCCTTGCCTCTTTAAATAAAAGAACATGATTAAACTACTGCAGGTGGGTTTTGTGTGTGCAATTACAAGTTAGAGACCATCTGTCTGGATTGCTGAACTGTGAGCAACTGAGTGGGAACTGGGTTTCTGCTGGTATAAAGGTTTGCTGGGAAGGCAGGTGCCTTTGCAAGGGTTAGCTCCAGGGGAAAAGGTGTTTTCTCTCTTGCTTATATATGCAGGTGCTCTAGCTAATGTCACATGCAGATGCTTCTCCAGGTTAATGATGCCTTGTTCCCCCAGGTCTCAAGGAGGATATTTAAAGAAGGGAGAAGTATATTGGCAGGATTCAGTTGCTGGGTCTAGTCTGTTCAGCCAGTTCCTAAATCCACCGCAGTGAATTCACTGAGGAACCCCAGGAAGGGCTTATTTGCTGCTGAGCTGGTGGCCTTAGCAGCATTTAATTGCAATTATGCCTCCAGTATTCTGGGCTCATGGGAAATGACTGGAGGGCAGAGCCTCGCCGTTTCCCCCTTCCTGAACGTGCTGCTTAGTCTAGGTTTAAAAGAAGGAAACTTCTATTGCAGATCTGTGTTAGCCAAGTAGTACTGTTCCCAGTCTGGCCTCTGAAGGAGCTTTGTGGATTTTTTGTGTGAATAAAAAGCGAGGGTGATACTGAAGAGAAGTTAATACTGAAGAGCCTGCCGTTGACTCTTAGCTTGCAGCAAACCCTTCTCCCTCCTTTGATTGCTGAGGCTGTGAAACAGAGGTGATAATAATAAAATCCAGGTTTACAAACCACATCTTGCACCCCAAGCAAGCTTTTCTGTGTAGCTGTCGAAGTAACAGTCCAGCCTATTTGCAGGGTGGCTCACCAGCAAAATGTGTGCTTTTTTGCTTGTTTTTATCCTGCTTGCTGTGTGTGCAGGCACAAAGGTGACACAGCCCCTTCCTGCAGGAGGTTGTGCCCTGCATTAGAGGAAGCAAGAGGAGACAGTTCCAGCCGCAGCGTGGAGAGGCCCCACATGAGAGTTTCTTGCCCGTTTTGTTCATCCGTGTTCAGGGGAAAGCTCTAGAGAAAATCTGCTGGAGTGTTCAGAGACTGCATATGATTTTTTTAGGAAACCTGAACCAAAATACAGTATGTGTGTGTGTATATATATATATATGTTTTTTTCCTCTGTGATTTTGAGATGTTAATGCGCATGACTAGCCTGTGATAACCAATGTTTTGGGGGGGTCTCTGCCTTCATGGTATTCAGGTTATTATCCATAGAAGACAAAAAAAAAATCTCCTGAGATAAAGTTTTTCAAATAAGGTTTCTCTTTCCACATAACTTGGGCTGTTTAATATCCTTGCTTGTTCAAGGAGCAGTGAGTCTGTCTGCAAGGCCTTGGAGCACAGGTTGTGAACCTGAGAGATTGTATCAGTGGAGAGACAAGGCTTGTGCTACATGCAGGAGCTGGGCTGTTACATGCCCAAGTTCAGCTGGCAACGCTGCTACTGCCAGAACATATGCAGTGTCCAAGTGTTTAATGTCTTTCCCTCCTCTTAAGTCCCTTTTCTGTTCTTTTGGGAAAATAGTGTGCTTACTAAATTGAAGATAGTGGCTGCGTAAGTCTATTGTAGTGATTTGAAACTGGGGGCTGATGTCAAGACCTCTAAAACAAGAAACAAGATCAGCTTGTTTCTTGCCCCCTCTAGAGCCAGCAGCTAAGGGTGATGTGTGAAAGCTTCCTTGCATAGACCTCACCTCAGAGTTTCATTCAGTGGTGGATCTTAACTACCAAGAGGGAAGACACTTTCCGTATCGTAAGGTTTGGGAGATTGTGCAAATTCTTTTTGACACGCTTGTACAATTTAAATTAAACTTGTACCTAATGAGCTAAAATAGTACAAGCCAGAAGTGTACTTTGTATTGATTTGAGTGGCCTGGGTTTTTGACATGGTTTAGCTCACTTAGTGTTGCATAAATGACATCAATTTAATTGGCAAAGGCCTGGTCTGTGTGTTATTCTGCCACTTTAAGTGGTAGGTCTTGCTGTGGCAAAGCAGTGCAACTGAGTTGCCCTGAGATGGAAACCAGGACAGAGCATGCTTGAATATACTAACCTTGATTCCCTTTCATGTGGTGTCCAGCATGTGTGGTCTATGAAGTTAGATGTATGGGTGACTGGAAAGCTGTTCTGAATAGACAAAAGTTTATTAAGACCTATTGTTTTGCTGTTGAATAATGAATGTCACAAGTATGAGGGGTTTATTTGGTCTTGGAGCAGCTTTAGCATGATAGAATCCAAATGCCTCCTTGCATCTTGCTTGCAGCAAGGAGGAAGCTCTTTCATGTTCTCTGGGAGTGAGCGCTTCCCGAGTTTGTTCTTCCAAGAAATCTCATGAAGTGCATGCTTCAAACTCCTCAAACCTGGGCTAAAGTAAGTTTTGTGAAGAAAATTGTGTTTAAGTTGGGGTCGTTGGTGTTGAGTTAGTTAAGGATCCTGCAGAAAACGAAAGGATGGAAAGTTTTGTTAACCAGGGTGTCAGCCTTACCCTGCGGAGTAACTTGTATTTGCCAGTGTAATTTATGTCTACAGTGGATTGCTAATGGGAGTGTATTGTCAGCTTGCCTTCTATTGTTCACAAAGGATGTTTACCACTAGTAACAACTCCTTTTGCTGATACTGTATTTCTAATTGCAAGGAGGAAACTTTGAGGCTTTGTAGGTATTGTAATATAAGGAACTTCAGGAAACAGTAAAATCCAGTTTCTCCTTCACAGAAGACGGCCAAATGTACCCAGATGTCTTCTCTCAGACGTTTATCCAACTTATGCTTAGAATACATCCTTTGAAGATTTCACAGCCTCCTGAATGAGTCTGTTCAGTGGCCCCCTGCTTTTCATGCTTAATTTCCTTTCCAGCTAATCTAAGAGGATTTATCTTTATCCTTCTCCTGGAGGATATGGGAAAAGTTGATCACCACCCTTGCTCAAGTCCATGCTAGCAAAATCTCTTCAATGTAGTTTCCACTCCAACTATTTACCTGTCTGCCAAATGTTGTTAGTAGTTTGTGCTTTGTTCTGCACTGTATTGGCAGGGTTTTGTCTGTGCTAAGGCATCCTCTGTTTGCTAGATCTGGCATGATTCCGGGATAAGGGCACAACACTCTTTTCATCCCAGGAAGGTGATAAGTAATTGAAGGGTAGAGAAGAACCACCTCACCAGCCTGTAGATAGACCTGCACTGAGGCTTTGCTTATGCCCTGCTTTGAGGGATCACTTGCCCTTGGAGCCGTAACATCATCTTTATTTAATGAAGACCTTCTGAAGGAATCTTTAGCCATTTTACACTAGCTGCTCTGCTTTCCAGCTCCAGTTCTGTAGCAGTGTCACTATCAAAGAGGAGGTGGAGGGGGGTAGATGTGGGATGAAGCTTTAAATGCATTGTCGTGGGCAGAGATGCTTTTTGTAATCTCTAGAAAGGCACAGCATGTGGCAGGGAAAAGAGCACGCTGGCAGATGGGGTGAGTGCAGCTACAGTCATTCCAAGGAGACAGTGTTGTGAAGCTTTTGTGCTGTGGCAGACAAGTGGGTCACAATGTTGATTTGTCACCCTGGGTAGGAACTTCTGCTGTGATCAAGAATGTGATGATATGAATTAAAAGCATTTCTGGGGAGGGGATTGGTAGAAGATGGTAGGAATGTGTGCACAGAGAATTTTGCCCGTGGAGACAGAGGGCTCAAGTCAGTCTCCTGTGGGTGAGCTTCTTGCATGTGCAGCCTGGAAGGCAGCAGGAGAGAAGTGAAATGGTCTTTGAGGCTTGTTCTCTCGGCTGCAGCAGACATCTCCTGGACAAGTCAGCTGGATCGTAGCTTCCCTTGGTGGTCATTGCGTCTATAAAGTGTTCTACAGTCATCTGAGCTACATGGCACAAGTGACTGGTGGTGCCAACGGTGCTTTGGCTTGTGATTGTGTCAGTTTAGTGGTCATAATCTTTCATATCCATTCTTTGGTGGAGCTACCTGTTTGGTATTCCTGGTTAGCTTTGCAGCCTGAGGAAGAGTAAGCCTTCCATGTGTGCTGAGGCTGAACTGCTGCTATACTGAGAGAGGCCAAATGAGTACAGCGAGAGCTTGAATGGAGCAAGTGACAGCTTTTAGACCTGCCCCAAAATAAGTTATGCAAGCAGAAAACTGGTCTGATTTGTGGTCTTCTGCTTTAACTTGGTAGGGCAGGAGAGCTGCAGTGTGTCTATCAGCTCCCTCCTGACTGTGGCCTGTGCTGGGCTTGCTCTTTGCTTAGCACGGTTGTGGGTGCAGTGGGTCAGGGAGTTTTGAAGTTCAAAATCCTCAAGCCACAGCTAATTGCCACCAGGCTCATCTGGGGGACCTTTGTGACATAAATGTGTTTTTCCTTGGACTTAACCAAAACCCAGGAAGCTTGAAGGTGTGGAAAGCATCCTTGTGATAGGATCCGCTTGAACTGACCTTGAGGCTTTCAGTGAGTGGGCACAGTGCTAAAATCATTCACTCAGGGCTCTTTAGGCAGGACGTAATTTGTAGCAAAAAGCTTATGTTGTATCAGCTTCTTTCTAGCAATGGCTTATGTGGCCTGGGTCATGAGTTCCCCACCCCAGAGAGTTGAATTAAAGATCTTTTCTGCTGGTGCTGATTGACCGCCTGCCAGGCTTGGTGTCCTTCTCCTGCTGCTGTTGGCAGGAGTGCTGGGGTAGAGATGGTTCAAACCCACATCTCCTGTGTAGGGCATGAAGATCTGAGCAACGGCTGGGGAGGCAAACGTGGGAGCATCATCCTGGCTTTACTGCAAGTGTGGTTTGTGGTGCCCGGAGTCAGCTGGAAGTGCACATTTTCCTCCCTGCAAAGTAGAAACAAAATTGATTTCTGCCCTTGCAGAGACAGTGTAGACTGGAAGGGTGCTATTTGTCTGCGTGCTGCCTTGTGCAGGTGAAAGGAACAATAAAATCAGTGCTGATGTTCATTACTGTTATATCCCTTCTCAAACCCTCCTAAGAAGGGATTTCTGACTCGACTCTGAGGAGCAATGAGTGAGATTTGCTTTCCATGGGTTTTTTTTTTTTTTTACCTGGGCCCTTGTATTTCTTGCTGGGGACAAGGGATAAAAGGGAGATGTTGACGCTGCCATATCCTGACTTCTAGTCCTAATTATCTAGTGATCAAGAAGAATATTATGGAAAAATAATGCAACTGAATTAATCTGTCTTGCAAAATAGTTCCCACTACCTTGGATTATTTAATGAGTCACTTCAACCATCAAGGTATACATAAGGTCAGCATATAATTGGGCAACTCTTTAAGGAGCATACGATCTACCTAGTAAAATGAAGTAGCTTATTAGCTAAAAAAATCTGTTTATGGAGTTGTTTTTCTTGACCTCATACAATTCAGGTGATCATTAAGATCTGAATTGAGTCATCAAAAGGTAAGAAACGTGCAGTGGCTGCCGGTTCCCCTGTTCTGTTTCTGGGGAGAATGATGTGAGTGCAGACAGCTGGCTTCAGGTTCTGGCTTTATGGTTGTCTGCTGGATTGGAGTCCGGACTGTAGCAGCAAATCTGAACTCATTACCTTAGGTTGATTAAAAAGTAAAGATCCATGGAAAACCAGTGCCAGCCCTGCACATCTTTTGCAATTCTTCTCTTTAAAGCAAGGGTTAATGAAGAATGTGTGCTTTGCTTCCACGTTACTTTGTGGTTTTGGCATTGTCTTTGATGTATGAATTTGAAGACAAGGAACAGAACGTATATGTGTGCTTTCAAAAAGAAAAAAAAACCCAACAAACCCAAGTCCTTTGAAGGAGAGAGGAGAAAGAGGAGAAATCTCTTTAAATGGTGATGTGAGTGTATGAGTAACTCAGCATGGATTTTTTTTTTGTGTGTGTCTGTATGTATAGATCTTAGGCTGAACTTAATTTGTAAGTGGACTGCATGCTGGCACAGTCCCAACACTGCAGGCAGATGTATATGAAGTAGCCAAATAATGCTTCTTTCCAACATACAGCCAGTACTGCTAGACCTCAGCATGACAAGTTTATGATAGTAATAATGCTCTGTAGTTCCATGTGAGAATATGAAAGCTCTAGTTTGTGTTTCCTGACTTGCTAGGGTGCAGGAAAGTGTTACTACCCAGAAGAGAAAGGCAAGAAGAGGAGTAGCTGGAGCTGGAGCCCATTCCTAATCAGTTGATGGTCATTTTGTGGAAGGCACAGCAGCAGATCTGCTTGACTCTTCTTATATCTGCATTGAACAAAAAGCAGCCACTTGATCTCTAACCTGCACCACAAGCTGTGTTATCAGGAAAGCATGTTATGTTTCTCAGAATTACCCTTGGGTATCTTAAGTCCTCTTTCTCTAAATGTTTTCTAGTCTGACGTGGTTACTATGTGTGAAACTGTCTCCCCTCATTCTGAAAGGGAGACTTGTGTGCCACAGACTGCAAAAGACTTGCCTGCAGCAATCCCTCCTTCCTGAACAAAGTTGCTGTTGACACAGACTGATAGAGGAACAGTAATTGGAGCCTATTGCTGTGTGTGACTTTGAATGTTTTACTTTCATCAGGTTATGTCAAGCTAAACTAAACTTCCTAGATAAATGTACCAAAAGCCCAGTACCAATTATTTTCTGAAAAGAATGTATCAATTCGTAGAATTATAGAATGATTTGGTTTGGAAGGGACCTTAAAGATTGTCAAGTTCCAACCCCCCTGCTATGACTGGCAATATCTGAACTTGACATATGTGTGTGCTGATCTTGCTGCCTCAGGTCCTTTACACTTGCATGAAATCCTGTTGAATTCCAAGTTTATTGTGGATCAGATCATGTAGCCAAAATCTTTGTGGGTTGTAAATTGTTGCCTGGTTTATACCACTGTACCTAGAGAAGGATAAAAAAGCAATACAATCAATGTCACTCTGTTTCACAGACTGCCAACAAGGTCTTATTGCTGGTGGCAGATAAGCTCATTGAAAAAATTCACAAATGAACAGAGCTGCTTCTAACTAGAATACATAAAACTGTTTCAGGTTTTAATGAACACTTGAAATCACTAACAGCTGAAGACCTCAATGTTACAAATCAAATAAAACAAAATGCTTTATAGAAATGGGACCAACCTGATGTAATTTTAATCAGTGGCGTGGAGATGGTGTTGAACTAGTTGGCCTTTGGATCCCCCTTCTAACCTGATTTTCTTGGCAAGGCCTACTCTTATGCTAAAGGTTAAAGAGCGATTGTGTCTTTTAACCCCAGGCAGGAAGGTGTGGTGGGGCTGGATGGGAGGAAACAATGCAGCATCTTCCTCAGGTCAGGTTAGCAATGGCCCAGTATCTTCTCCAGCGCTGTGTCTAGCTCAGTTTAGAATTCCCAAGATATCAGGTTTTGGTTCTGGGAGTTCGCAGAACTACCAGGCTTTATCCTTCTGCATTAAAGATGTTGCTTAAAACTGACAGGGTACTTGGATGCAGCTATTCTAAACTGAAGTCAAGAAATCACATCTAAAGCTACAGGAGCAGGGAGGCTTGTGTAACTTCTAACCTGTATGAATAAAAAGAAATGAGATGGTTTAGAATGAAGAGCTTCAAAGATGTAAAGGGCACATTTTTTAGAGGTATTGGTGCTGCTGGTTTTGGTCAAAGATGACATACAATATTTGCTTTAGAAAATTCCACCAAGACATCCATAGTATCTTAGGGACAAAAAAAAAAAAAAGAAAATAAAAGTAAAATCACTTTTGAACCTGCCTGTGTTTACAAGGAACAACTGAGTCTCTTCCTTGGCAAATTGCAAATGGTTCTAAGTTTTTTTTTTTTAGTTAAAAATCAGTGGGGTTCTTTTTATTTAATTTGTTTTTCAGAAGGAACAATTTGTAAAGTTGTTTTTCCCTTCCTCTTCTGAGGTAAAATGTATCTCGCATCCAGCAGATTGCATTTATTCCTCAAAACTGCTTTTCAGTGACGCTTTGAGTTTCTGTAATATTGGGGTGAAAAACCCACTTTCCCTCCCCCTGACACATGGCCCAGCCTCTTTTACTAAGCTAGACTAAGGGTAATTTTTTTTTTGGCATTTTTATGAAGATATGTTATGCTATTAACTGCTTAGATAAGTATAGGGTATACGCTGTTCAGCAGGAAGTTAGAAAGCTGTTCTTCTCAACAAGTGTCCAGTGAGAGCAAACCTCTTTGAGAAAATAACTGAATTGCAAAGCGAAGCAACCGCATCATGTAAAATCATGGTCAAAATGGCTATTTAAACACTTGATTCAGCTTATGCTTTGTTGTGTTGAAAATAACGATGGGAGTTGAAGAAGGATGTGGTAAAAGCATGGTGAAAGGTGAGTAGAAGCCTGTGCGGGAGGTACCTGCTTCATCCATCTCTGCTTTCCCAGGGTGTCAGCTCTTTGTACGGCCTGCGCTGAACCCAGCGGCTTCTTGTGTTACATCTATAGCTTCCATTCCCCTGTATTTCAGTTTAAGAGTTCCATTTGAGATAATTAATCCGAGAGCTAATGATTTAGTTGAACGTTTAATTAATTCCTTTCTTGATTTAATCCACAAGAATTTGTGGAAGCCTTTAATGTGAGGAATGCTTGTTTGTGTAGCCGCGGTGCTAGAGTGTTGATAGGGACTATTTGCTTGCCTTGTTAAAATGCGGTTCTGGAGCTGGATATAGAAGCCAAAATGTATGTTGTCCCTATAATTTTCCAATTGTTTTTCCACTTGTGCTATCAGCTGCTGAGATGGCTGGTTCTTTTCCCATAAGAAAATGTTGGATCCTTCGAGCAATTTCAGGATGAAAAATTCCCTTCTCTTCCCTTGGGGTGTTTGTGTGTTGTTTTTCTCTTTTGTTTTCTCTGAGTGTCTTACCACTTCAACAGCTCTGGAGACTGGAGTGCTTCAGCCACAGGAACAGACACCAGGAGTAGTACTGGTTGAGCTGAGTCTTACCAGTGTCAGCCCACCCTTGTGTCTCAGGTTGAATCTTGAACCAGCTATTGCCAGGGTGCTCACCTAATTCTGCCTCTGCCTGAGGGTGACACCCACGGGTGCCAATCACACCAGTTTGTGCAGCAGTGGATTTCCAACAGGACTACAAGAGCCAGTATAACTCTTGCCAGGCAGATTCAGTTGAACAGCTGTCCTGTAATGACAACTGTCACCTATTTCAGTCCTGGAACATCAGGTGAATGGTGTGGTGTGTGGTGTTACATGTATGGAATTGGGTTTTCAAGACAAATTGTTAGAAAAGCCACAAGCACACAGCTGAAGTGCAGGGCAAACGCATAGTGCTCTGTGCACGTGTTCTGCTCCAGAGCAGTTCTGTGGACATCTGCAGCCTCTAAGTGCCAAGGCAAGAAAAGTACCCTTGCCTGCATGTGCATGTGGCATCTCAGACCCCAGACACTTGTGGAGAGGTAGCTTGCCCAAGATTGCAAGACCTTTTGGGGTTTCTGACTGCATGCCATGCACCAATGTATTCCGAGGGTGTGCCCTAACTTAGATGCATTGTGCTTCACTGTGCTGTCATAACTGAGTATCTGTTGGAAACGACTGAAAAAAGGCGTCTGTTTTCAGTCTGAGGGAGGAAAACAGATGTTTTATTCTCTTGTGAGAGCTCAGTTAGAGGGATGCTTCAGCTGTTGCTCCAGATCTCAATGATGACAGCTGAAAAGGCAAAGGGACAGACATATAGGTCAAAAGGAGTTGAGGAGAGGAGCATGCTTAGGAAGAAGAATAATGCTTATTTCCTGTGTGTTGTGGCTAAGAGCTGAGTGTAAGAGAAGCCAGAGTTGTGAGAGGCTTGCATGGATTACAGACTGGTTGGACCTACTGAGCCAGAAGCTGTGTAGAGAGGTCTGCAGGGCGTCAGGCCTGGGCTGGTTGTGTCAGTTCTCAGTCAGATATCCCTGGCTCCTTGCAGGATGACACAGTGGCTCAAGCAGAATGTATGGTGACAGCTGCCCAGCTTGCAGATGGGCACTGGTGTGTATCTGCTGATGTGAAGTCTGGTTCTACCTGCACAGGCACACTCAAGTGAGCAGGACAGGACTGGGACTATTCCTTCCTGTGTTTCGGTGGCGCTTGGTTTTCTGTGGTCCTGGTTTCAGCTGGAGTCACTGGTATAGCACATAGTAAATCTCTGGAAGCTTTCCCCTTAAGCAGGCATGCACTGAAAAAAGAGCAGTTAATGGTAACTTGGCAGGGGGAATTAAGAGAGAGAAAGATAAAAGAAGAAACTGATGTAGTCAACAGCTTAAACCAGGAGCTGTGTCTTCACTGACCTGCCTTGACAGTACTGAACAGTGAGCTGTGGGAAGCAGCACGTGTGTGGGCTGTGCTGGATCTTGTGGCTGCTGGGTTAGATTTAGCTCAGGTGTATCCCTCGCTGGTGTAAGAGAGGTTGAGAAGTATTTTGACTGGTGCCTCTAGGGCTCATCTTCTGGGTTTTCCTGAATGGGTCAGAAAGGTGTTGGAAATACACTTGCACCTCTTCAACAGAATCACAGAATGATATGGGGTTGGAAGGGACCTCTGGAGATCACCTAGTTCAAATCTGGAGATCACCTAGTTGAAAGTTCTTCCTAGAGCAGGTTGCACAGGAACTTGTCCAGGCAGGTTTTGAATGTCACCAGAGACAGACACTCCACCAACATCTCTCTGAGCAGCCTGTTCTGATGCTCTGCCACCCTCAAGGAGAAGAAGTTCCTCCTCGTGTTTAGATGGAACTTCTTATGTACAAGTTTGTGCCCATTTTCTCTTGTCCTGTAACTGGGGACTACTGAAAATAGAGTGGCCCCATCCTCTTGACAGCCACCCTTTAAGTATTTATAGGTGTTGATCAGATCCTTCCTCAGTCTTCTCTTCTCCAGACTAAAAAAAACCAAGTCCCTCAACCTTTTCTTATAAGAGAGATGCTCCAGGCCTCTAATCATCTTGGTGGTTCTCTGCTGTACCCTCTCCAGCGGTTCCCTGTCTTTCCTGAACTGGGGAGCCCAGAACTGGACACAGTACTCCAGATGGGGCCTCACCAGGGCAGAGGGGCAGGATAACCTCCCTGAACCTGGTGGTCGCACTCTTCTTGATGCACCCCAGGATGCCACTGGCCTTCTTGGCCACAAGGGCACATGGCTGGCTTATGGTTGTCATGTTGTCTACCAGGACTCCCAGGTCTTTTTCCTCAGAGCTGTTCTCCAGCAGGTCAGTCCCCAACCTGTACTGGTGCAGGGGGTTATTCCTCCCCAGGTGCAGGACCTGGGTGCAGGACACCTGCCCTTGTTGAATTTCATCAGGTTCTTCTCTGCCCAGCTCTCTAGCCTGTCCAGGTCTCACTAGATGGTGGGACAGCCTTCTGATGTGTCAGCCACCCCTCCTAGTTTTGTGTTATCGGCAAACTTGCTGAGAGACACCCATCCCTTCATCCAGGCCGTTGATGAAAATATTGAAGAGGATTGGACCCAGTACTGACCCTAGTTATGGACCTCCAACTAGATTCCGTGCCACTGATCATGACCCTCTGAGCTCTGTCTTTCAGCCAGAATCGCAAATCTGTGATTCTGTGTAGCTGGGACTTAGAATTTAGGCAAGATGGAGAAGCTATTATCCCTGTGTTAAGAAGTTGTTAAGGACTTCCCATGTTGCCAGTTGGTCAGAGCTTCAGCTCTTGAAATCTTCTCTGGGCGAAAAGATTTCAGTGTGATAAAGAAGCAACTTTGCAAGAATAGGATTCCTCCTGAAGTGATGCTTTCCCTCTGTGAAGGAAGCATTCCCTTCTGCCATCTGTGGCCCCTTTCTCTACTTAGCCTCCATCTCCTCACTTGGGCTATTGTCTTTTCTTCTTCCTGCAGCCAACAGAGGCATTTTATCAGAATGGTTTGGATTTGAAGGGACCTTGAAGATCATCTAGTTCCAACCCTCTTGCCATAGGCAGGGACACCTCCCACTAGATTATGTTCCTCAAAGCCCCATCCAGCCTGGCCTTAAACACTTCCAGGGATGGGGCATCCACAACTTCTCTGGGCAACCTGTTCCAGTGTCTCACCAGCCTCACAGTAAAGGATTTCTTCTTCATATCTAATCTAAATCTCCTCTCTTGCAGTAGAAAACTGTCCTGTCACTACACCCCCTGATAGAGTCCCTCCCTATCTCTCCTATAAGCACCCTTTAGGTACTGGAAAGCCACTATAAGGTCTCCCTGGATCCTTCTCTTCTCCAGGCTGAACAACCCCAGCTCTCAGCTTGTCCTCATAAGAGGTGCTCCAGCCCTTGATCATCTTGAACCTTTCTTTTCCTTTTTTGAGTTGAGTTCTTAGTTTTGCTGTTAGGCTGTTGTGGATTATGTCTGGAGACTCTTCTCAAGGACGTAGGAGCGTATGGTATATGCTGAGCAGGCAGTCTGACTGCACAGGGCTGGGAGCTGCTGTGGAAGCTTCAGGTCTAATGGTGTTTCCAGAGCTTTATAAACGCTGTGGCTACTGAAAATGCTATTGCACTCTTAATTGTATGTGTTCTTCTCTTCCCAAGCAAGGCAAGGAAAAAAGCTTCATTAGCTGTGATGTAGGAAGAGATGTCAGTGTGTGATAACTACCCTGCACCGTACTCAACTCTGTCAGCTCTGAACTGCAGCTGCTGCTTGGCCTCCCTGAGAGGTCCCCAGCTTTTTCTCCCGTTACCAGCAGCTGGTGGGTCTTGTCTGCTTTTGCCCCTCTTTGATGCCCTCTTCCTGAGGCTGTCCAGGCAGCCTGTCATGATTGCTTTGCCAGGATTGTTATTCCTCATAAAAACTTATATGGAGTGGTGTAATCTGGAAGTGCAGGTGTTCAGAAATGTGGTCAAGGGAGGTAGCTGGATATTTGAGCATCCTCCCAATTCTTGTTACCCTCCTAAGGGAGCAGAGAGGACTGATGGTGATTACTGATGTTGTGTGTTTGCCTTGTTTTTTCTAGATGCTCATCCCTCAGAAGCACCTCTGTTTCAGGTTTAAATTGTGCTGAGCACTTTCTGTTCCTGTAGGTGTTGGTGAGGAGATGGCAACGTGGTCAGTGCTATGTGCTGGGAACTGTGAGGTGCCCCAGCTAATATAGTTCTACCTAGAGGCAGATTGCCAGTGTGATTTCCTGCTTTCTCCATGTACCATAGCAGGCTTCTGCCTCTAATGGAGGGGAAAACAATTTTATTAGGTAAACCAACCTGGTCTGTTAATAAGACACACTGCTACACAAGGAATTTACTAGTTGCTGTAATAAAGGCTTTCAGTTTTCCCATGAACAACAAAGCAGGGCATTGTAATGGCTTTTCTCCTTTCACTGACACATTCTTGTTGCTTTTCTGTAAGAGATCCTGGCACTCATTCTGTGATGCTTCATTTTGCCTTGAGCTCCCACCAGGCCTCATAAGAGCAAAGCTACAAGCTCGTTCGAGTATGTGGTGGGCCTGGTCCCCCGTTGACGCACACGGGCATGATCTCATCTGTGCTCTATTTTTCCTTACTGGCTGGGGACCTGGATCTAAGTGTAATGGCTCAGCTGGGGGGAAATATGCAGACTGGTGGCAGAGCTTGTGACTGCCATAGTTAACTGCTTTGTGGTGATGAACTGAAGGCAATAGCAGTAGTGCAGGTGTTTCGTTCTGACTTCTTTTATGTGAAGGCACTAAGCATTGAGTACTGCCATACAGAAACCAGTACCTGCAAGGTCCTGCAAGAACAGGACTACCTGCTGTACTGTCTGGAGCTTTGACCTTGCTCAGGCTTAGAAAAGCCACCTGTGCTCCACAGCAGTGACTCTGCAGCTTGTGATTCCCTCTGTGTCCTTTTGGCAGAGCCCAGCGCCTGGTTACATGCTGCTCCTTCTCATCATGGATATGTGCAACCTCTCAAGGACCAATGCAGAATCTTTGTGAAAGAGGGTGAATCTGTTATTCTTGAGAACTCACCCCTTTAATTCCACCGAGCAAAGGCAGGGCCAGGGAGCAGTGTGGTTGAAGGCTCACTTGCTCCAGTTGCTTCACCTAGGACATACTTGATAGCTCTCCTGGGAGCAGATATCCACATTTCAGAATTACTGTGTTCTTTTGAGCATCTTCCCCCTTTTCCTTTGAGATGGTGACATGGCAGAGACAGCATGAACAGCCGGGACTTTGCTGCCTTTAGAGAGGGTGGTTGTCATGAGCCATCTTCCTGGGCTGCAGGGGATGGATTCACAGCAGAGGAGGAAGAATGAGGCACCTCTAGGTGTACTGATGGGAGAGGAGGAAAAGCCCTCAAACATGAGGTGGGAGAGACTGGGAAAAGGGATATAGAGGTGAAAGCTGCTTGGTTTAAATCCTGCCAGGTCTGTTAAATGTGCTGCTGGTCTGATTTGCTGAGCAGTTGCATGCTGTGCTGTAAGGAGCCCCCTGGTTGATGGCTGATATTTCCCAGTGTACAGGGTTTGGTGTCTCTTCTAGAGAAGGACAAGGTGCCAGGGATGCTCCTGACCCACTGTGACCATTCAGCCATAGGTACTGTCTGTGTTTAATACAGTATGTCCAGTGTATTTCCCTGTTCTGGGCAGAATAATGGATCAGTTGTATAGGAGTGCAGAAAACCACTCTGAAAGGTTTCTGTAGTTCTTACAAAATCAAAGCATGTGTCTGGGCTCTCATCAGTATCTTGCAACAGAAAAAAAAAAAGCCACTATGAGATTAAATTTCCAAACAGAGCAAATTCCCACTTTGATTAGTTACATTTTCTAAATCTCATGGATTTAGAAATCCGTCTGTATATGATGAGAAAATAAAAGGGGTGATTTTTTTCTCTGGGAAGTTATTCCAAGAGACTGTGGTCTGTGTTCCAATGGAAAAACTTAGATATCTATACCAAGCAGCCGGTCTCTTGAGGCATTGCTGTATTGAATGGCAAATCAATGGGCCAGTGTCCAAAACTTGTAGGGATGTGGAAGGTGGTGTCTGTGACAGAATGGACTGTATCTCATGGATCTAGAGAAAGAGCCCAGGAAGAATTATTTCAAGTCTTTCCCCTGTTCAGCTCTTTGACCACAGCTTGCAGTCACCCCAGTAAAACCAGTTGTGCTACTATTGCTGTCTTCTTGGTTGCTAGTGTTTTTTTTTTGCAAACTCTGCTGTAAGGAATAGCTCATGTGAGCATTCTCTGTACTAGAATCGTTGTGTTGGGGCGATGCACTCATGTTACCAGTGGATGTGGTCCTGTCTTGGAGCACGACACGTTAACTGCTGGAATGGCAGAAGGAGGATGGAGTTGGCCGTGTATGGGATGAGGTGACTCACGTGCAGGTGGAATATAGCAGTCAGCATTTCATAAGTTAATCTTATATTTGTCTGTCTGCTGGGAATTTTATTACCTGTCCTGACTCAAGATACATACCTGACTTCAAAACCAAATCTGTAAATGTCTGCTAAATTCAGCTCTTGCTTGCCCGTGGGTGCTCAGTTCAGTTGTGGTGGATGCTTTGTGTCTTAAAACTGCTCCCAGCAGCAGCACTTATCATCAGTCAGTGATGTGGGACCTCGGTCTCAGGCTTCTCAATGTGTAATCTGAAGTGTTGTCCTTTTTCACAATATATTAAGTTTAATACTTAAAGTATGCAAGTGCTTTTCTGTGTTTTTTATCAATACAAAAGATTGTCTAATCAAGTATTCAAAAAACCTGGTTGAATTCTCCTACAATGTTTTCCCCTCACTTTGAGATTTAGAAGCTTGTCTTTCTCCACTTCCCTCCCCTCCTCCAAGAAGGACCTCATAGGCTCCAAAATGAAACAGCCAAAAGATGTCACCGCAGCGTTGGAGGTAAGGAAACTGAGCATGAAGCAAGATGATGGCACAGCTGGGGTACAAATTGTACCTTCAAGCATTCCCATTTGAGTCCCAAGCAGCCGGGTGTGGAAGGTTCAGCAGGGAACCAGCGAAGTGACACCAGCCCGTGGGACACTCAGCACCATCACTGATTCCCTGCAGGAGGCAGGGGATGAAAGTTCATTCAGCAGCCACCATGACTTTGCCACATGTGACACGGTGTGGAGAGTGGAGGAGAGGGCTCATCTCTTCCCCATTACAGTCTGGAGCTGGTGTGTTAGTGCAGGCTTGTTGGGGTAGCCCAAGACTGTGATTTGCTCTTGGTCACTTTGTGCTGGATCATGGAGCTTGATTTCTTGCCCTTTCATGGGAGGGTATTTAGGTGTGTCTTGTTCTTAAGCTGTGTTGGATGCATTTATTTGTCTGCCGTGCTTGCTGAGTGTTTACTGGTAAGAACAAGATGATGGTAGGCTGTCTGCTCTCTGATACCTGGAGCTGCCTCCAGGTCTTTTTACACCACCCAGGTATTAAAGGACAGATGCTTTGAGTTCTTTGAAGTAAATTTTTGATGACCTCTTAAAAAAAAAACAAACCCAAAGTGAAACAACCCAAGCCAAAACAACAACAAAAAACCCAACCAACAGCAAACATTTTGTGTATTGAGAAAGGCTGTGTTGCATCCCAGGAACTAATAAGAGCCTTGCTCACTGGAAATGATGGTGCCTTGAGACCTGTCGTTGGAGGGAGCCGGGGGAAAGGCTCGCTGACAGCCCTTAGCGCCTCTGGAAAGTACTCTGAGACACTACGAAGCAGCAGCAGTTGCCAGTTGAGCTGAATACACTGGATGGCACAAATTGCTTTATTGACTGTCTTGGGGAACCTCTGAAGTCAAATAATCAGAGTAGCAGAGCTGCAGAGCTGGAGCTGTGCCACCGTGCCTTTCTGTAGTGGGTTTGGGAGAGGCGAGATCACTCTCTTGGGGGCCTGTATAAAGTAGGTGGCTAAAAGCAGTGGCTGCTGACCTGGTATTTTCTCAGTTGTGAGGGCTGGGGTGGGGGCCTCGGTGCTCCTAGAGATACTGGTGGAGCATGAAGCGAGACCCATGCTGATGTAAAGGCCTGGGATAGCTCTGTAGCTGTCAACCCTGCAGCGTTATCTGGAATTTTGGGTGGAGAGCTGCCCTTCCTGTGCCTTGGTGAGGAGCAGTGCCGGCTGGCTTCCCTGGCAAGGGCTGTGCTGCAAGATCACAGCAACGGGGTGGCTGCTGACAGGAGCCATCACTGCTCCGGCCCTGTGTGACAGTCTTGTTGCTCCTTAAGTTCCTCCTGGTCATCCGTGTGTGTGTGAATTCAGGCAGAGCATCAGTAACTGCTTCAGCGGTAAACTGGGGTGGGATCTTCAGTGCAGTCAATCCAGTGCAACAAGGGCTGGAATTCAGTTCATTCTTCATGTGCCAATCACCTCCTGGGTTTTCCTTTTATCCATCGCTTTAATGGATCAGTTGTATCTCAATCCGTACGTGATTTCAACTTTCCACCTCTGACCTTCAGCAGTTTCAGAGGCAGGTGGCACATCAGGGGTTGATAAATGCATCCAGCATGGAAGGGAACAACACTTGATCTCCCCCCCAGCAGTTGTTTCCTCAATAGCTGCCCAAGCCACCGCTGTAATCATTGTGCTAATTAGCTCTCCATTTCTATAAGCACAACAGCAAAAAGCCTTGCGAGGCTTAGCTCATCCTTGGGGGTGAACTGCAGGGTAACTGGCTGTGTTTGCACTCTGCGTGCGTTTCCTTTCATGTCTGAGCGATGAGCTCCCCTGGCTCTTCCCAGCTCGCAGGCAGTTTGAAGAGGAGATGGATCCTTTCCTCTCCTGGGATCCGATTTATCCCCCCCGGGCACACCTCGGTAATTGCAGGCAGGATGCTGCTGTGATGGGACTCTGGTCAGACAGCTGGGAATGATGGCTGGCATTCACAGGCCTTCTCTTAAAAGCATTTCTGGGCTAACAAGGATCTTAAAGCCCATCCTCTTGCCGTACCCAGCCGGGAGGAGCCGAGCCAAGCGGGCAGTGCCAGGGGTTAAGGCAGCCGGCTCTGGAGCCGGGTGAGCTGGTGTCGATGGTGGGTTAAAATCCAGCGCGCAAGAAGAATGTGGAAACGAAACACAGCTTATAAAAGCACGGGGAAAATCCTCCCTTGGCGTATGAACAGATTCTAGCTCTTGTCGGCATGCTGCAAATGATGTTGAATGAAAACCAAATGTGATTGAAGGCTCTGGTACTGCGGTGGGAGAAAACCGCAGTGAAAGCGGAATGATGGCAGAGGATGGGATCCAGGTGGTTGTATGAAGAAGTTTTCTTTTTAGGGGACTTGCTGTGGAGTGGGCTCTTTGCTCTGTGTGCTGTTCCTAGCTTCCATCCCTATGGAGCTGAATTTGGCCTGAATCCATGTGACGAGCCCAGGGGCTATGGAACGACCTTAAGCTCGGTGTGCGGTAGGGGTTTTTCTGGGAGGGGGCGATGGTGCTGCGGGTCGCTCAGGAACAAGGGGAGGGTCGATGCGGCTGAGGACCCAGGCGCAGCTCTGACGGGCACTACGTCCGTGCCGGGTTTGGCTGTGCCGGGTGCGGGTGCGAAGGGGTAACCGCGGGGAGCGGCCGTTGTTGGGAAGGCGCCGGGCAGAGGCCGCGGTGCGAGGTTCCAAAAATTGCGCCGCGCACGAGGCGGGCGCCGGTGTGTTGTTCTAAGGCGTTAGCAGTGCTGCCCTCACCATGCGTTCATCGAGCAGCCGCGCAACCCCCAGATAAGGACGGTTAAGGGACGTTTTCGGCGCGCCGCCGCTAGGGGAGAGCTCACCGCAGCTTAGGTAACGGTGAGGGGCGACGCGGCTCCCGACCCCACTCCCCCGCCGGCCGGCTCGGGGGCGTGTTCCGCCTGGGCGCGGCGCGGGGAGCCGCGGTTCTGTCGCGTGCCCCGGCTCCGGTTTAAGCCTTTTGTCGACTGTGGCGGCGCTACCCAGAGTGCTCTGCGACAGGCGAGCCTCTATTTGCATAGGGGGCGGGCCAGCCGCGCCGGACGGCGACCGAGCGCGCCCACTGCCGGCCGCCCCGCCAGCTGCAGCGTCCGCGCAGCAGCTTCTATATAGATATATAGATAGGAGTATGTGCCTATATACGGGTGTTCGCCCTCCGCTGCCCTGTGACAGCGTCGCCGTCTCGGAACACTTCGGGTTTACTAACTTCTGCGCCTCGCTAAAAACCTGCACAAAGTGCTCCCATACAGAACTCTTATGATCTATAGGGTCTCATCAAGTATTTAGCATTCAAGTTGCACAGTATATTCGCTGGGAGAGGTATTTATTTAATTTTTGGTGTACTGTTATTAAACGGAGTTAATCAGGGCGGGGGTTCTGGTCTGCTACCTGCTTCCCTCAAACAAAGCACCTTTCCCCCCTGTTCCAGTTGTGTCATGAAAGCATTGGGTTTGATTTCTGCAAGTGAATAATTAGGCAGCTGTTAGTGCACACCGTTTTCTAATTACAAGTGTAATAATTACTATTAATTAGAACTGTTAGTTACAGCAAATACTGGAATTGTTATGCATATGGCATGTGTATGTTGCACACGTAATTGCTGCTCGATTTATAATGTATACAGTTGTTGGCTCTGCAAATTCTTGGCAGGGAATTTTGGCTTGTAAATGTCACAGGGAGCAATAATTTGGGTGCTTTTCTATTCTGTAAACCACTTGACTCGTCTGTCAGAAGCTCTGCAGGGAGGATTTGTGTGTTTCTGTGCAGCCCTGTCACTCGACCGAGCGGTGCCGGTGGCATGGGAGGGAAGGGGCCCTTCTCTTGGGGACTGAGTGCCAGCGCTCCCACCTCTGGGTGCATCAGCCAAGGTCAGGGATCAAGGGCTGCCCATTAAAACGCTGTCTGTCCTGTGCCTGCAGGTGGTTCTTCTGGGGATTGATATCCTTTCAGCGCTGGTGTCCCGCTTGCAAGATCGCTTCAAGGCCCAGATTGGCACAGGTAAGGGGGATGGTGTGTGTGTGTCTCTGTGTGAGGGGGAGATATCACCACTGCTCTGGTGGGGTTCCCTCTGTCTGCTGTACCTACTAAGCCAATCTTTCTCCCTGGGAGAGTCCTCAGGGGGTTCTTGGTGGCTTCAGGGTCATCCCTCTATCCAGCAGGGGGAGAGCAGAGAGCCTGTGCCACTGTGGCAGTTTTCTTCTGAGGGATTTGGTTGTTCCTGTTTTCTTTCCTCAGTGCTGCCAAGTTTACTTGATAGACTGGGAGACTCTAAGGACTCAGTGAGGGAGCAGGATCAGACCTTGCTGCTAAAAATCATGGAACAAGCTGCTAACCCTCAGGTATGCTTGACAGCCCTTTGCAGTGTGTGAGAAGGACTGGCTGCCTAAAAAAGAGAACTTTCTTCTGTCTGACAGAAGATTTTCTCCCGTGGCTCTGTCTGAAATAGTTCCATCTCCTTCCATCTTGTTATGAGATATTTGCTTCATCTGAGAATGCTGTTGTACATCAGGATACACATGGGAGTGTCAGTGGATTTCCCAAGGTTGGGATGGGTGGGTGGATGTCAGAGCAGTTGTTCTGGCTCCTTGGGAAGTACTTGCTTTATGTAAGTAAAGGCATCATTTTAGCTAGTAGGGAGTTACTGTGAAGTCAGCACGATCAGATCTAAAAATGACTTTCTACTTGTTGTCCTCTTCTACTTGGATGAATATGAAGCTGATATTTGAGCTCCAGAGGTGTTTCAGTGTATGTCTACTGGAAGAAAGAATCTGTCTGTCTGTTTCCCCACTTCCATTTTTTCCTGTCTCACCTTCTTTTCTGTCTTCAACAGTACGTGTGGGACAGGATGCTAGGAGGGTTCAAACACAAGAATTTCAGGACAAGAGAAGGGATTTGCCTCTGCCTTATTGCAACACTCAATGCGTAAGTCAGAACCTCCTGCAGACGTATACTATGTACATCAGCCCGCTCTGTGACTCACACCTCTGCTCTTCTATTCTTTATTCCCAGATCTGGAGCTCAGAGTTTAACACTGAGTAAGATAGTGCCACATATATGTAACTTACTTGGAGATCCAAACAGCCAGGTAAGCTTTTTGCTGTGAGTCATGTCTGAAGGTTGTGCTGATTGCCTTGTTGGGAAGCTGGGCTCTGTGTTCCACCTGGTAAATTAGCTAATCGTGCTGCTGGTGGTGAATTCTGAACAATGCTGTTCATTAAGAGCTCTTGGCTGGTTTTGAAGAGGCGTGATTTGAAGATGCCTAACCCAGCATATCAATTACCACAAGAGTTTCAACAGTTCCAACCCGCGAATCTGCAGGTGAGATGAACAGAGCAGGCGGCTTCTGTGTGAAGGGAACTCCCTGTGCCTTACAACCCAAACACAGGGGAAGCTGCAGGGGTCCCTCTAGGCTTGGTGCAGCACCCGTCACCTTCAAGGAAGAACCAGTCTGGACAGGAAAGGCAGATGGGACCAGTTGGTCAGCCTGGCCATGTGCGCTGCCAGGAATTGTATGGGGAGATTGTGAATAAGGGGTGGAGGGAAGGCAAGCTGTGTAGGAGCCTTACATCAACGATGCAAGCCAAATGAAAATAAACACTGAAAGAAATTACTTCTATGGGCTTTTTGTCCTGCCCTGGACAGCACCTAACCTGAAATTAGGTGCAAATATGAGGTTAGTGAGAAGAGGGATGTGGGGAAGTAAGATACAAACTTACGTCGTGTGATGTGTACTAGTGGTTTTTGAATATCCCGGTTGCTTTCCTAGCATGGGTGACACGTCTGTGATCCAGGTCTGGAGCGGGTGTTTCCCTGGAAGGAAGTGTGGGGAGGCCAACTGGGGCATGGGTTTACATTGGCTCTGGGGAATTGGGCACATTCCCATGGCTGTCAGGAGGACCAGGTGTGAAGTAGCCTTCCCTTGCTGCTTGTGCCAACGGAGGGAGGTAAATCTCTTACGCCCAGAAATTTCTAAGGAAGCTTAATGCTCAGGGTTCTTTGTAGTTCTGAGCCGTGACTGAGCAAGATGGTATTCTTCAAGGGGATGCTGGGTGTAGGACTTGGACTTATTGCACAGACAAGTCCTACCTTGGTCCTGACACTGGTGAGCTGTTGAATGAATCAGGAAGTCGGTGAGATGTATTTTCCTTCATCTTCCATATGCCTGGCATGGCTTGTTATCCCAGTACCCAGCTGCAGGGGGGGGATGAGGCTGATCTCTTGCTCCTTCTCCTGGGTCTCTTTCCTCATGCCCAGGGAGCCCCTGCCTGAGCTGCTCAGACACAAATCAAAGTGGCCCCTGGCTGAACCAGGGCTTCCCTAGGGCTGCTTCTGCCCTTCGAGTGCCTTCTCCTGAGCTGAGACCCGATGCTCGGCCAATGCTGCCCTCTCTTGGTGAGCGATGATGAAGAAACACAGATCGTGGTTGAGTGCAGTGTTTTTTCCCTTCTGCTGTGGACATAGACGTTCCGTGACTGGCCTCTTCAGAAAGAGTGGTTTTGTTGTTTTCAACGAATGTAATTGTATATCCAGTGAGCATCTGGTGTGACAACAACAGTTCAACTATGACTATTTTCTCAAAAAAAATTGAACATTCAAACTTTGTTATTGCTGTGGTAGACTAAACCCTGTATGATAGTAAGAGCTCCCTGCCTTACCCAACATGGGGTTTACCCAGTTCCTCTGATTAACTTTACACACACAGGTAATCCTTCTGTATCACGCAGTGAGGACCTCCACTGTCGGCAGCGCTGCCTGTTGCAGCTGGAGGGGACACGGTGTCAGGCTGGGAGTGTGGCAGAGCTTGTTGGCATGTCCTGGCTCACTGTGGGCGGAGGTTCAGGCACTGTCACATCTCCTCCCTGGCTGTTGGAGGCAGAGAGTGAGGTTGGGTTAGTGAGGCTGAATCTGCGTACCTAGATATTGGTACCACAGTCCCGCCTGAGGCGTGCCCAGAAGTCCTGAATGGTGGTATATGGAGCTGATGGGCAGAGAGAAGAGAGGCAAGAAACTGAGGAAGGGCTGGTGTGAGTGAAAACAGTTCAGAAAGTGGCGATGACCTCCTGGATGGGAAGGCTGTAGAGCAGGAGAATGGGGTGAGATGAGTGTGGGTCAAGTGTTAGTCTTTTTTTTTTTGGCTCAGAAGCAGAGCACACGTGCCTGCCTTTTGACCCCCACCTGTAGGTGTTTCTAGCTTCTGCCCACAAAATATCCCATGTCTAGTTCTGTGTGGAGGTGCTTGGGTAGCTGGCCATCTTCTGCAAAGCAGTGGTGCGTGGGTCATTCAGGTATTTCTGTGGGCAGAGCAGATGGCTTCCCTGCTCCGCCTGCTGTGGCTGATGGAGGAAAGAGGGGTTCAGTACAGAAAGGTGACGCTGTAGTCACATTTGTGGCTCTTCCGTTGGGTAAAGAGAAGGACGTGCTCAGCAATCTCTTGTAAATCAGTCTGGAAAACGTGCAGAATTCATGGTGACTTGGATGATTGATTACTCCTCTCTCCCCCCATATTTTGTTATCAACACAGAAACGCAAGTTTGTACGGCGGCATTAAAAACCCGTTTGTTGTATAACATATGGACTATTCACGTTGCTCTCCTTGCTTTTTTTAATCAGTAAATGTACCTGTTGCACCCATTAGATGGAGTTTGGTAAAGGCAGCTGAGCTCCCTGTGTGTCTCCCTGTGTTTGAAACCTTTCATCTTGCATCTTGATTGCCTTTTCAATTAAATCCCACCTGCTGGTGCTGTTAATATCTGAAATGCAGGGATGGAAGCTCCTTGGTGAACTCTGGTAACGTGTATAGTGGCGACTGTTGTTGCTGAGGAACATGCAAATATCTTTCTGCAAGGCAGGGCAGGGATTTACTTATTGTAATTATAAAGATGATTGATTTCTCTTGTGTCTCACATTCAGGTTCGAGATGCAGCAATAAACAGCCTTGTGGAAATTTATAGACATGTTGGTGAACGTGTAAGGGCTGATCTCAGTAAAAAAGGATTACCCCAGTCTCGGTAAGTTAAAAATATCCTTATGTCTTCACTATTTTTGAGCAGCTTTTTATGCCCTTCCTTTAGAAGGATTCAGAAGCTGTGTGACTGAACCTTTTCCTGAGATCCAGGGGGTTTTGTGGTTTGCTTCTTTATTTATTTATTTTACTTCTACAAACATTTGCTCAGGTTGCACTGAATGTGGTTCCTGTACCTTTGCCCAAGTTTGCCACAGCATCTTTGGAAAATAAATAAAAATATTGCAGACGTGTAGTTAACAGCTAATGGGATGTGATAAAGATCTTCTGCTCCATCAGACCTGTGAGATGAACTGGAAAGAAGTGTCAAGGCTAAAAACAAATGCATGAAGCTGTTGTTTATGTGACACCTTTGCAAACAGTTAAAACAGGCAAAGTAGTAATGAACTGGAAATGCATCTACAGTTAGGTGTGTCACCTTCGGTAATGCATTTCCTATTTTTGTATCTCATTTCTCTATAATATCAGTTGCTTTTCAGTTTTTCTTATCAGCCTTTGTGTGTTTTGATTCTTCTTTTCTTAAATTTTAAAAATTTCCCTCCACAATGACAGTTTTGACAGTGCTCTCAATGACATGAGTGTCTTCTTGCATCTTAAATTAGAAGATTACTGAACATTAAAAATTCAATTGTTCATGACATTATTTTTTTTTAACTTTAAACAGGTTGAATGTAATTTTTACAAAATTCGACGAGGTCCAAAAATCTGGAAACATGATCCAGAGTTCAGGTGGTGAGTAGAAGCATCTGTATTCTCTTTTTAGTGTATTTAACAGTTATCAATTGGTGAGGTGTTCAAGTGGGCACAGAGCAAGGATTCGTTCTGTTGGAGAAGAGAAGTATCGTGAGATCATGCAGAAACACGTAGCTTTTGCAGAAAATAAATTGATGTTTAGTTGGTCTGCTCTGTCTTCCTGGAGAATGGAACTTCAGTTTCAAGATCAGAAAGTGTTGTTAGAGCTGACCTCCTTTTCCCCTGGAATGTCATTAGGGAAATACATCTTCTGGTTTTAAGTCCATGTGCATCTTTGTTTAAATTGTTCGTAAGGTAAATCAAATAGCAATTGAAGAGAAGCAGCCTTTTCAGTTTAATGCATAGTTAAATAGCATAGAAAGTTTACATATTAGTGTAGCGATGTTGCATTTTAAGTTTATATTGTTTATGGACTGTATTTTGCAGCTCCCAGGTTTGTCGTAATTCTGGTTTTCCTTGTCTGAGAAGAGTTTTTTTTTCTTGCTTTAAAAACAAATGCCTGTTACTGCTCTTCTTACAGATAAGTTTATGAGCCAGGAAGTAGTTTTAACAAGTATCAGCCATTTTTAGGGGTAGATTCTTGAAACAATTATTGGTGAGTGGATTAGTCTTTCTGCCAACAGCCAAGCAGAGCAGAGATGAAGAACTTGGGTTAAGCGCTGTGGGTTCCTATCAAAGTCACGCCCTCTGCAAGGCCGACAGCAGGAGATTACTTCCTTAGTATTTCCCACCGTGCTCTTAGAAGCAGACAGGTATCTGCTCTTTTAAATTGGAAAAAAAAACCTTTTTCACTTCTAGGTGCTATTCTTCTTGCTGTATCCATCTTAAAATACAGTAAACTTCATGCCTGCAGGAGAAAAATAAAATGGACTTATGTGAAAGCTCTAAAGTTATACTTTGGATATGAATTGTGATCTGAAATGTGATGTGATCCTTGTGTATGTCTGGGAATGCTGAAGACCCTGTGTGGGTTCCTCTGATGGAATGTGTTAAAGCTGTGCTTTTTCATACTGTGGGAAAATATTGGCTGTATAAGTAAGACCTACAGTGACAAAAAAAAAGCCCAGTTGAGAAAGTATCTAATCCCTTAGCAAACATCATAAGGTTTACAACCTCCAGGTGTTGTGACAGACTAGCTCAAACTGAAACAAGCTTACTGCAGATCCACCTTTTCTGCTTTCCACTCAGCTAGGCTAGGGTCAATGTGTGTGCTTGTTTTGCCAGTAATAGCATAATATGGGTTTTCAAAAAAGAAAAAGTTAATTTGATGCATCATTGTACCATGCAGATTGCTGTTGTCTGGAGTTCCAGGAGACAAGCTGGTGCTCTGTGGTGAGATGTGTTGCTACAGGGACATGATAAACAAAAGCTGTGGTGGGATGGTGACTGTGGGTGGGATTTCTGTTGGTTTTCTTTAGTGGGAGGAGGAAAGATTTTGGAGTTTAACGTGCCCCTAGCTAAATTTAAGCTAAAGTTATAGAGAGGTTTTTCTAATCCAAATGAAGGTGATCTTAGAAAATCAGATGTCACAACTGATATGAAATTTAGTATGACGTAGATGAGGTGTGTAAGAATAAACATCAGTGAAGAGCAAGAAACTCTTAAATTTGCCACCTGAATTTAGCTGTAGTCATTTTTGCATGTATATGTCCCAGAACAGTACCAGAGACATCGCTTGTGAATCTTTGGCTTTTCAGAGGCAGTTCTGATCTCTAGGCTGAGCATCCCCAGTGCATGCTGTGGTGTGAATCAAGGCTGCTGGTGCCACTGAAGACATCAAGAGGAGCAAGATGGGACAATAGGGATGACTTATTCAGGGCTTAGCAATTCACAGAGTGCCATCTCTTGCTAAGAAAGCAAATCAGCTGTTCTAAATATTCCTAAGAAAGGAATCCTTAGGAACACTTTATTTTTTTTCCCCTGTGAAGTGCAAGTGACGTGTGTATATGAGGCCTGCTAGTTTTAGGCTTCACTGAGAATTATTTGTTTACTTTTAATACCCCTTCCTCTGTCACCGTTCAGATGAATTGGAAGATTTAACTTGTGTGTGCAACGTCTGAGACCTTACAAACCCCTTGTAAGTGGTGTCCTTGACTTCACTGACAGGCTTTTTGTGCTTCCAGACCCAAATGCACCCGTCTTCTCCACTCTGCTTAACCTGATCTGCTGATGCCTCGCTGTCCTTGCGCCATGGCAGGATGCAGTCCCCAGAGCCTATGTGTTAGCATTTCTTCTCTGGTGAAGTTACTGGGTGGGCACTGAGACTGAAAAGTAGCCTGGAGTGAGAGGGAGCTGGGGAGAATGGAGGAGTGTTAGGGGGTCGGAGAGCAGGGCATGGAAAGGACAGGGATCTCCAAGTGCTCTGCCAGGACCTTTTCATCTTCCCTAACAATATAAAAGAAGTCTGTAGTTGCATGAGTTCATGGAAAAATATTTCTCATTTGTGAAGGTAATAATGATAACGCTAGTTATTAATATATTTTTTGTGAGTTTGAGGGGAGGATTCAGTTTCCCATAGTGCTCTAGGCTGGTTTGTTGCTCCTTCACCCTCCAAGCCTAGCACAAATATAGCGTACCTGCTTATGCTCATCATATCTAGTACGTCAGCAGCTCTGTGCAACTCCCAGTTTATCTTTTTTGAGGTTGTACAAGCCAGTGGCAGAGACTTATCTTCACCCGTGGTCACAAGTTTATTATGGCCTGAAGACATGCTAAGTTTGTCAGGTTTTTTGTGTCCCTGACGCCTCCTGCAGCTTTTGAACAAAGGTGACACTTTCAGCAGCTGTCAACAGCACCAGGAAAGATGATGATAAAAGTATTGTGCATCTGAAAGATTTGCCTTTCTCGGGAAGTAGCTGTCTCTGTTTTGTTATTCTTTTGAGTCTGGCAGAGTATGGTATTGATTATAGGGGATGACTGTCTGTTACCATTAATATCACTCCTTTTGGATTGTGACACTGCCAGGCATCGCCTGTAATGGTGGTGAACACAATACTAATGCTTTAACCTTCATGTTCTGTGGCCTGGATCAGATGACTTCAGGCAATACAGTGGAGTTATCCTCTCCTAAAAGCTCTTGTTAGTCCCTCTCTGTAGCTAGTGTGTACTATTTCTAGCCCTATGCAGGCTGCATGAATGTCCCGGAGGCTTTGGTAGGGCAGGCTGGCAAATGTTCACGCAGACTGCAATCTGTAGTGAAAATGCATCAGTGTAAAACGGCACCGTGGAAGGAGCAGTGTCACCTCCCTCACAATGGCTTTTCTGCCTGAAGCTGCTCCCCGTGTTGGCTTCATGCTGGCTGCACAACAGACCCAGCTGACAAGTAATCCCCTTTGTCCCTCGGGGAGGTGCTTTCTGTTGTGTAGGTTTAATACTTGCTTCTGAAATGGAAAGAGTAACTGAAGACATATCATGACTTCTCCCAGCAAGCTAGCAAACATAATGTCTCACTTCTTGTTTTAATGTGATCTTCTGAGTGAAGGTGGTGAATCTACTGCGATGAATCACTACCTACTTGTGTGGTAGGTAGCTCAGGTGGGAAACCAAGAGCAGGCTAAAATGTCACTCATAACTGAGCCCTGGAGTTCTGCTAATTACAACAGGACTTGAAAGTGGTTGTGAAACCTGACTTACTGTGGCAGTACTGGGCAGGTGGGAAAGCAACTGTGGCTTCTGAAATGGTGAAATATGGCAAAAGAACTGGTTAAAGAAGAACAATGACTAAAACTGGTCTCTTAGCTCTGTGACTACTGTTTGGGATAAGTTTCCTCTACCAGCTTACTAAGGATTCAAGTAAAAGAAAGCAATTGCAGCAGCATTTTTTGTATATTAGGAGAACTTGGAAATTAATGAGTATGCGGTTAGTTGTTAAAGATTTCTTAACTAATAGCTCCCCAAGACAGTCAACTAGAAAAAGTGCTTAAAATAATAGGGCATTTCTGATCCCATGAATAATTCTAATGAATAAACTTTAATCAGAATGTGAATTTTAAGTCTGAAAATAATGTTTTATGTTTACTTATCTTTCTGTGCTGTGGTCCATTAGTGCTTCTTTCTGTTAATGTTGAATTGCTTGCTTATTTTTGTTGTTTTTTGATGCCTAGGCTTTGTTTTTATCATTTAGTAATACAGGAATCAAATGTGTAGTGGGGTGGGGGAGGTTTGCATAGTAATATGAGGCGTTTCATTAAGGCAAAGGGAGGTTTGGCATGCTGAAGTGTGCTGCTTGTTGCTAGGCAGCAGCCCTTACAGATAGAATGCGAAGTTAAAATCCACGTTGGATTTCTCGATGATTCTCAGTGCATCTCTGTTTTGTTATTTGGCATATAATTAGTCAGCCTCTTGAAGCAAAAATTATAGTTTTCCCCCCTTTGGGCTTTCAGCAAGCTAATTATTTTTTGTGTAACTGCTTTTGCTAATTATGCAGATGCCTTATTCCCCTGGGACAAATACATTTTCAGCATGAAAGAGCCAATAATTGCCAGCTAGTCAGCTGCTGTCTTCGTGTGGCATTGCGCGATGATCTTCAGTTGGATGTGATGCAGAGAGAGGCATATATAAACAGACATTCCAAGAAATTTATGCTGCACGGGTTTCCTTGGTATTATGTCTGGAAGGACTTGAACACAAAGCATATGCAGTTTTTCCATGGATTTTAATTGACTTTGGATCAGACCTGGGCTCCAGAAGACTTGATAATCAAGGTTCAGGATGGATGAGAATGAAATAAATGATCTACTGAGATACAGCTTGATGGGAAACGATGACCAAAGCTGTTAGTAACCAAAATCTTGTGGTGTGCTTTTCATCCTCTTTATCATTGCAATATCATAACGTGACATGCATTGATGTAAACCTTCCTTTTTTCATACGTATTGCGATTTTTGGGAGACACTTCTACACTGGTGTGTGCTGGTGTGGTACCTGGGGGTAGGGAGGGGATTGAACTTTCTTTTCCACTCTGAATTTTGACTTTGCTCGGTAGAGCAAGGTCTTAGGAATAGTGGAGGTGGCAGTGGTCTTGGGCTGCGAGGAAATCATAGCAGGAGATCTTAAAGCCAGAAGCCTGGAGCTGACAGACCTTTCCCACACAGATGCTTGCACAGAGTAAGGTGAGGATGCAGTTTCAGTACTTGCCTTTGTGAGTTAACGTTCTAAAAGTATGCAGGTTATTTAAAACAATGCTAAAGTAGCAGATGGGATAATACCTGTTAGTGAAAGACTAGGAAGAAGGAGCAGTGTTACTCTTGAGTAGAAGAACTACTTCTGTATTTGAGCTATTGCTTAAGGTAAATATGCTATTTATTGAATGAATTCTGTTCATGACAAAGTTGACAACTTGGAGGCGATTAGGTGGAAGCTAGAATTATTCTAGATTCCTGTGTTTTGCTGGCAATAAGACAGTCACTGAAATGTTACTATTTATTATAAGAAGGAAAAATCCCCCACATTTGCCAAGCATTGCCATGTGCCAGTGGGTGGGATATTGTTTGTTTGTCAACACACATCCAAGCACCAGAATTGCAGGCTGGAAGCAGGGAGGACTGTCTGTGATAACACAGAGAGGTTTTTGGAATTGACAGACGCTGCACTGTGACTTTTATTTTTTTGCATTCGTATCTCCTTGTGCAATTTAATTCCTATTATGGCTTGTTCTCTATGAATACTGTTGTTAAGTTGAAAATGAAACAGAAAATTCATTGAATTGACTCAGCATTCCTGTGGTGTAAAAAAAGCAAGGAAATGCCCTTTTGTCTGCATGGGGGCTGAGAGAGCAGAGCAGTAATGGCTGGGTGACACTTGAATGGGTGCTATGAACTGCTAGTGCATCCTTGTGGAAGGTCTAAATGGACAAGGCGAGCTCTGCTCCCTCTCTATTACCCAGCGTTGTAAATAAGCCATATTAGTTGCCTCCTGGACTTAAACTCTCAAATTTAGAAGTGAAGGGATGTGAGTAAGCAGGCACAGGAGGACACATGGCACTGACCTGAATGCTGAGCAGGCTTTTATTCTGGAAGAGGGGTGGAAGAGAGGTGGCAATCATCTGCCCTGTGACAGGGAGGAGAAGCTGTTTGGGAGGGTGGAGAGTTTGCTGGTGGTTAAGTTGCTGTGAGACATGTACTGGAGGGCTGCTCCCAGGGCACAGTGCTCTTCCCCAGCATCTCCCCAGCGCTGCAGATAATGACTACAGGGAAAGGTAGGCTTGCTTGTTAGTGTCTGAATATTTGCCTCTTAAATTGCTTTTTAATGGTACGAAGAGACTGAAGCAATCTTGCAGTGGAACTTTTAACAAAAATAGCCTGTAAACATTTGTAGCACGGTGGCATCAAGCTCAGTTTAAGCTTCTATAAAAAACGATAAATGATCTGTTTTATGAGATGAAGGAGGAGGATGTGTATATAACAGAACAGGTTGTGAGAGGTGAAGGGACAGGTATTTTCAGACACCCTTCCTGGTGTATGTGATGTTTTTGAGTGATTGTTGAAGCTTTCATTTCTGAACTGCTTCCTTTTGCAGCATCAGCTGGAAAAATGATTTGAATTAGTTATAAGTATTTTTGAATTAACATTGAATCACAATTCCAAGAATGTGTCAAACGGAGACATCACTGGCTTTTCTGCATTTTTGTTGTTTTAACTGTGTTTCCATAACAGAAAGGATATCAAGTTGGTAGGGCTGGAAGGGACTCGAATGGGAATGCAGAGGAGCTCTGTATCTATTCACCTGTGAAGAACTAATTTATAGGATAGAAGTGAATATTGCATTTATTTTTGGTATGTCAGAACCCTGTGCCTTTCGTCTTGCCTTTCAGAGGAAATGATTTGTTAGCCATCTTAGCAAAAGCTGCATCTTTTTTCTTCCCTCTTTACTCAGTGTAACTGTTAAAATCCTTATCATGCTGTGGATGTAGTAGGCTCAATTTAGGAATTCTGAGATTTGTTGGTATCTTTGTTGCATAGACCTTGGTTTTGTGATATTTACTGTCTCAAGAAGCAAATTAATTGGCAGCTTGTTTTGTAGTGTATTAGAAGGTGAAAATCACCTGGACAAATTGAATGCTATGGAACTGATACTACAAGTGACACTCGGTGCCATTTTTACAGGCAGCTCTTCATTTTAGGGTCTTGGATCCTTTTGGAATATTATGGTTTCACAATGCTTTCCCAAGGCAATTATTGCATGTATTTTCAGAGGCAGGGGATGCATGTCTGTGGTGTTAACTGTGAACAGTCAATAAATGTCTCCCAGCTCCAGGTGCAAAATACCAAAACCTGTCTAAGCTGGTGATGGTTCTTATCCCAAGCTATATCTCCTGTTACTGAAGAGTGTCACCATCTACAGATGAGACCTTTTCACTCTGACGACTCCTCTCAGGTCAAGAAAGGGCTTGAGAACAATATATTGTTTTTCCAAAGTTGGAATTGTTGAGTAATTAATGTTCTTATGTGCTTATTAAAGAAAACAAGCACATATTTGTTGTTGTTAATAAAGCGTGATGAAGTGGAATGAAGAGCTGGGGGCCATAGTCCAGCTGGTCTCATCTGCTGGGAAATGTCTGACCTTCAGGTCACCACTGGTTGTCTGAACTGTAGTAGTAACAAATGTCAGAAGAAAAATAAGTGTGAAAATTATTTAGCACTGTTGTGTCTTCTGGATTGCATCCAAAGTACCTTGACTTTAGGATTCCCTTGTGAAGCAGCAGTAGACCAGAGTTACTTGTCTGCGTGTGCATCATCACTTCCCTAACCCTCGATGAATGCAGAAATGCTCTTGGCAAAGCTTTGGTGTAACCAAGCAGAACCACTCCACCACTGCATTTCATGGCACATCTAGCAGATGTGCATAAAATATAGGTTAAAGGAGTGGGTAGCTAAATGATGAGGTGATGCTCTTTATTGTTGACCTCATGACCAAAACGTTTAAGTGCACAATTCTTTTAACACTGGCTCATCTGGAGATGAGCTGCTTTATGCAGGGCCTGTTATCTTCTTCCCCATTGGTAAAAGCTCAGTGTGGGTCTGAGGGACCTCAGTGGTTGTCTTAGAGAACACATGAAACTTGGAACACTTTGCAAGGATGAATCTGTAGTCCAGTGTCCATAACAAGAATTAGAATGAATTGGAAAAGATCCTGCACCCTTTCTGTAGAAACTGTAGTAACATCTGGTAAAGCTGCAGAGGCGATCACATCTCAGTAATGCTTAGTAGTCTTGCTGTTTCTCTGCTGTGGTCTTTTCCTCAAATTTCTTTCGTGTCTTTCTGTGTAAGGTTAGTTTCATATGTAAAAGAAATCCTCAAATCTGCAAGCGTCAGTGTCTTTAAGAATCTCTGGACTGGTTTCCTGGGATCTTCTGTGCTACTTTGCCCAGCTCTCTCTACTTCATAGATCTTCGGTAAGAAACAGTTTACGGGTCAATGCTGGAGCAATATTAACTCCAGTGACCTTCTCACATCAAAGAGCTAACACTAAATCTCAAGTTTTTGATCTGTCAGCTTTTTCATTTATTATACGCAGCATCTTCCACAGACAAACTTATCGATAGGATGGTTCATACACGTGTGTGCACAGGTATTGGTCATTGTGAACACAGAACTGATTTTAAGTCAGCCTTTTAATTCTTAATAGTTCTCTGATGGACGGTACAAATTACTGAAATATCCCAAAGGAAGGGCAACCTGGTGTGGGCAAAATGTGTCCCGTAGTTGTATATTCTGTGGATTTCTGAAGCTTATTTGCGTTGTGGTTGTTTATTTCACATGTTCTGTCATCAGTGCTTGTTGGGGAGGCACTGTAAAGTACTTCAGTGAGCACAAGAAAAGGTACCACATGCATTTTGCTGCTATGGAAAGAATTACAAAAATGTTCTTGATGTAGGAAACTTTTCCCAAGGCTCACAAATACTTCAGTCCCCACAAAAAGCGGTGGATGAGTGGGAGTCTTCCTTTTCCCTCTTTGTATGTTGACTGAGCGCTGGGCTCTTGAGAGTAGTCTCCTGGTACTTCTTACAAGCAAATGTGCTGGGCTATTTTTATATAGAATCCCTGTCCCAGTTAGAATTAAATTGCTGTCCTTAATCAGCAGCCTCAGCAATGGCCAAAGACTGCTTGGGGGAGAAATGAAATTTCTAGCACCTCTTGTTGGAGGTCTTTGGTGAATTCCTGTGCTACTGCTGTCATTTATTTGATGAAGATTTGTTTTCAGGCTGAGCATGTAACAAGTGAACTGAGTTTAGCTGCTGCAATTAGCAGCCTTAGAGGACAGTCACTCTAAGGTAGTTGGTGAGCTACAGGATAGGCTTTTAGGTGCAATAAGAGTACACGAAAGATGTTTGTTTCTCTCACTGGTGACAAAGAGCATCCCTGCCCTGCAGAACTGTGTATTTATAACATAACCACGGTAGCTGCAGCTTCCAAAACTGACATTTTATTCAAGTTTCTAGATTGAAGAGCACCCGGTTGATTTCTAAAGAACCTAAAACCAAATGCAGGCTTGAAGGCCTTCTCCTGTCTGGTCACTTGTCCTATTCAACTCATTGACCTTAGGCTAGATGAGATTAGACTACCAAGTCCATTTCTGAGAAAGACATACTAATACAGATGTGTATCCAGTTCTAATACACAGTGGTAGAACAATAACTGCAGTTATAGCCATGTGAGTCAGGGCCATGAAGAGGTCCTTTTTTCTAAAGGCAGGGGTGGACAAGTGCTGATTTGTTACTCCAGTGGGAAGTACAGTTGATGTATTGTCCATACTTGGCCCTGGTCTGGCCACATTGCCCTCTGCCTTCATTATGTTTGGCTGAAGTATTTTGTTAGTAACTTAGATATAGTGATGTGAAATACAGCAAACCCAAGCTATAATAAATAAAAGCGTCCTATTTTTGTAGCATTAAGACAGCAAATGCTGTATAATGACTGGGTTTCTTCTGTCTGCTGAAGGAATTAATTCTGCCCTGCTGCTCTGTCAAAGGAATCCTTTTGTTGCATTGTGCAAAGCAGTTTGAGTGTCTTTTTTGTTTATTTCCCCTGAAGCCCAAAACTGCAGACAGACCTGAGTAATCCTGCCTTGGTGTACATCCTCTGCATAGCCTTCAGGGAGCTCACTGCAGCCAAGTCTCCGTGAAGAAAACTTCTAATGGCTGCTTCTTTCTGGCTTTCAGAGCCAAGCTAAGTGAATTTTAGCACAATGCACTATGGGGGAAGAGATAAATGCCTTTATTTACTGTTTCAGTGTCACCTGAACTGCTTTTCTCAAGAATGGCAAAATCTATAGCAACTACATTTCCAGACTTGCTCTTTTTCTGGTGGCAGAACTGGTCCCCCTTCCTTCCATGAAAGACTTCTATACACTTGACATGGAAGCTTCTGCTATTAAATGCAGATGTTGAACGTATCTGAACTGCTTGGAGACCAGGATTGATAGTGGTCTGATAGAGAGTTTTGGACACTTACATGCAGAGGTAGGAAAGATAAGTTAGATAAGTTTACACTGGTTTTATTTATCTTTTTCCAAAGCATCTTCCCTCAGTGGTACTGTACTCTTTCTAATGATTTCAATGGAAAATGAACAGGACCTTTTTTAAACTGCTGGTTGACTGCCTTGTAATAGCCTTGCATTGGGTGTGTTAGGCATCATTGCTTGTAGCCTTTCAGAGGGAAGGGGGAAATACAATTTTTATATACGAAACAGTGTTGGCACAGCTTCTCCAGGGTCTCCTTTATGCAGTTGACTTTGGCTCTTACAGAGCTGGTGCTGCCTCCACCCCTGTGTAACGAGACTGTTCCCTTTGAGTGTGGTGTGGGTACAGGAAAGATGTGTACATCTTTAAGAAATGATGCATGTCTCCCACATACGTATCTCCTGAGTAATGGGACTCCCATCTAGTGCAGCTCTGGCTCGTAATGAGACCTGACACTTCTAATTAGGTCTGCTTTATGAAGAATGTGTCTGTGTTCTTGACTGTTCACGCTTCTCTCCCTGACCCCTTCAGCGCTTGCTGGTGAGCAGGAGGGAGCAGGGGCAGTGCTGGAGAGGCAGGGCTGGGCATGCTGCTCTCTGGCTGCAGCTCTGCCAGTGCCCTTCAGCTCCAATTTATGCTCCTGCTGTTTGAGCTCTGTGCTGGGCAGGAGCTGAATCTGCAGAGACTTCTAATCATGCCGAGCTTCTGTGATGTGGAGAGACAATCGTGCTCCTTTTCACTGGAGACCTAAATAAGATCTGATCTCAAGCTTCCACAGGCAAAATGTTTATATGTTAGCTCCCTGAAAGTTATTCTCTGTCCCCATCCCCTTAAAAAGCTCCATACTTGTCTCTAGTCTTGCCCCAGATTTTGATTTTTTTGTTTAATGTGCTGGATCTTGTGTCACTACAGTGGCCTTTCTCCAAAGATTTGAGGCTGGAGTGAGTGTTGCACATCGTGCTCCTTTCTTGCTGCTCCCCATTGTGTTGCTCCCTGGAGCCTATTTATTATTATGGGCTCTAAAACAGTCTTGACCCTATTTTATTTGAACTATTTATTGCTTATAGCAGTGTGGGATAAGCAGCTCTGTGCACTGTTGCCTAAGAGTGTGAGAAATGTGGTAGCATACTGGGGCACTGGGGAATTTTGTGGCAGAGGTGGAGTGTGCAAGGTCCTGTGGAATAGTTTAAAATAAACGTGAAGTCTTTATCTAGCTAGGCAGCATTAAAAATAGGATTAATAGTCTCTGAGCAACCTGATACAACCTCCTTACTGAAGCTGCCAAAGTTGTACCTCTTGACCTCCACAGGTCCCTTCCAACCTAAATTATTCTATGATTTTATTTTTCCTTTAAGAGGAAGCAGTAGTTATCCAAGCTTTCCAAATTCATAAAATGTTTTGGTTTTTTTTTTTTTTTTACTCAATACTTTTAGAGCTGTGCATATTGGGAAGCTAGAGACAAAGATTGTCAGTGTCATTTGAGATGGTGTGTTTGCCTGTTCCTGAACACTTCAGTTTATCAAGAGCGGTAACACGGCCAAAGGCAGAAGAAAATGTGACCTCAGCTGACAACACAACCTGATGTCAGCATAAAACTCCTGCAAGCCACAACAGAGACACCTCTATAAATGGCAGCGTGTATCATTTACTGTACATCCTCTGCTGATTTGATGTTATACTAGACTTGATGACAATAGTTTATTCTGGTTTTATTGGTCTGTCATCAGTGTGACTGTCAAGTTGTACATGGGCATATTTAATGAAGAATTAAGGTGCAGATTACTCTAATTTTAATATTAAGAACTTAAAGCTTGATATTTAAGCGTGGATATTGTTTATCTGAGGAGCAGCTTGCTACAAATTAGTAGGTGAGACTATGTTTTGTATCACTTAATCTTCATGCCATTCTTCAAAATATTCTTTTTAGAAGTCTTCTGAACCTTTGCTTATAATAATAATTTTATTTTGCTGGCTGAGCACTGTATTCCAGTTCCCCATGTAGAACCACTAAATGTACCATGTAACTCATGATGTTTGAATGCATATTTTTTTTCTCTCTGTGACAAAGTAAAGGTTTTTGACTCTTCTCTCATAATGCTTTAAAAAGTGAATTGGTGGTAAGCTTGGTTTAAATGTAATCTAGGCAGTTAAGAACCTTCCCCCCGCCTCAACAAACCCAACCATGTTCTAGACCGTAATTGTCCGTGATGGTTTGTATCAGTGGGAGGGGGTTTCCAAATGCTATCAGGAATTAGTAGTATCCTGGTTCTAATGTTTAAAAGCAAAACACAAAACTTCTATAAAAGAATGAGGGAGTGGAAGTTCTCTGTCCCAGCTCCTCTGTTCTGCTTTTCAGTGAAGGCTTCATCCTTCCAGTATCTGAAGAGAACCTACAGGAGAAGTTGTGGAAGCCCCATCCCTGGGGAGGCCTGATGGGGCTTTGAGCAACCTGGTCTAGTGGGAGGTGTCCCTGCCCACGGCAAGGCAGTTGGAACTTGATGATCTTTAAGGTCCTTCCAACTCTTGCCATACTATGAATTCAGTTTCCAGATTGTAAAGTGGAAGGAGTGCAACGGTAGGGACCCGTCAGGGTTTGCGTGGGAAGAAGGCAAGGCAAACAGTTCAAAATGAGACTAATTGGAGCATTGACTTCTTAGGAATACCAGTATGTAAAGGTGGCACTGAAATTCATGTTTCCCAGTTAAAACACCTGATCTTCCTTGCTTCTAGTCTCTGGAGCAAAGCTGAAAGTGAATCTAAATATAGTCTGTCATATGCTGTGCTTCACGTGTGCTGACTCCTCTGTTTGCTAATTCTTCTTTAAGTGAAGGCAAGCACAGATGGTTGCTAAAGGGAACCAGATGATTTGCCAGCATGGTGGTGTGCTTGCAGCAAAGAGGCTTGTATGGGCTTGAGGCTGCTTTGTTGTCATTGCCCTGAGTTTGAAATTTTCATTTAGAAAGTTGAAATTGCTCAGTGTAGTCTCCTTTTTTAGCTTGTGGTGGGATTCATTTGTGGATTTTTTACATTTTAGCAAGGTGCTTGTTGACCTGTCAGTCATTAATTAAGCCATTCTCATTAGGTGTGGAGGCTAAATACGAATGGGACATACACAGAGAAGTTCAAATGTAGGACGTGCCTTAATTCCATAAGAGACTTATGGATTCCTTGCTCCATACTGCCAGGAGGCAAAGGTCTCCTCGTCCCTTCATGGATTCTTTCCTTCAAAGTAAATAACGCCAAAAAGAAACAGCACAAGTGCGTAGCTTCATCTTTTTAGCTGAATTGAGTTAGCTTAGCTGGACTGAAACCCCCAGGGTGCTGGTTAATGTGCAGGCTACTGGTTCAAAGCTTGCTTCCCTGGCTGGTTTGTGGCTCAGAAGCACAGGCTCTGGATTCGGCAGCATCTAGGGAACCAGTGGACTGTGCACAATATCCAGTGAACCAGGGTGCTGCTGGTGACTGACTGCTTCAGGCTGCCACAGTGGTACAAATAGCCAGTGTATACCATTTGCTTCCAGTCTGGACAGAATAACAATAACTATTGTTACTTGGAAATACAGTGCTCTGTAATGGAAAGGAGTGATTCAGGTGGCTCAAGTGACAGAAGCGTTTGATTTCTGAGCCTCAGATGAACCAGTCTGATCCAGCTGTCATGTTCAGGGAGCCCCCAAAACCTTTTCTCTGAGTAGATTGATAGCTGGTAAAGCAGTTGGCCACACAAAGAACAATTATACCTAGACATAAATCTTTTACTTCTGGGGTACCTGCAAGGTTACAGGATTTCAGCTCTTATGCTTGTGAAAGGAACAAGGCTGTCAAGCAGATCCCTTAAGCAGTAGCTAGTACTTGCCTCTTCCAGAAATGCTGAAGGTTTATCTATGCCTTATGCATAGTATTTGGGTTTAGTGATTTGATGAGACGTTATTTTTTCCACACACTTTATTCCTATTTCTTCTGAGTTTTGGCTGCTTTGGGAGGCAGGGTGCTGCTAACTGCTCGCTTGCCCCACGTGTTTTCAGTAACAGCTGTTGGCAGACGGCAGTACCCTGTGAGTGCTTCATAATATTTGTGCCTAAACAACAAGGTACCAGCAGCCTATATTGTGTGCTAAACATTACTGAATTGGCTGGAGAAAGATTTATGTGGGTTTTTCTTCTGCAACCCAGTCTGCTGACATTTTCTAATATGCTACTACCGATACACTTTTCTGTTTTCCTTCAGTTCACATCTTCATAGACCACAGTCAGTTGTTCATGCAACTTTTTTGTAGTGGTTGTTCTTCGTACTGATTCTAAGCAGTGCCTGGAAACAGCTGCTAATAATAAAAACTTGCTAATTTGGTACTTGTCTCTGCCTCCACTTTCACACCTCCTCTGTGCTTTTGCCACTTCATACTTGATAGTGTTTGAATCACGGAGTTTGTGAGCATTTTTTTTCATGTGCCTACAGATAGTAATCCTGCCTGTCAAAGCGACTATTAACACTTAGTTATATGGAGCATAACACTAACCTGGTCACTCCTGCTTCTGATTTGTGAAAATATAAAGCAAATGCATAACAGTCTGGAGTCTGACTGTTGCTCCTAAGCAGAATTAGAATTTAAAAATAGTGTACTAGCTAGTAAAGCGCCCTTTATTTAGTGAATGAGTAAATGGAAACAGGGAGTCTCTGCTCTCAAACAGTTTTTACAAGTAGTTGAAGTTGCATGTGCTTTGGGACAGATGTACTTGCAGGGCTGCAGGTCACTGAAAACTCAGATGAATAGGTCTGGAAGTTGAAGGTTCAGAAATGAAACTCTCAGATAAAGTCTAGTTGTTGTCATTTTAAGATTGGCTTCAGTGTCTCCTTCAGGCTAGTAGAAGGAAGGTCTTAGCATCACCTGGATTCTGGATGTTGCTACACTAAGTAGTACAAATAATAAATACAAACCACCAAATATATATGTAATTGTATATAATACAAGTGCATAGCTTTGCACATCCAAGGGAAAGCCTGTTGTGCAATGAGTGATATGAAAGGAACATTACTTTCCTCATTAGACTTTGCTTTCTAAAACCTATTTCATTTTGAACAGCTTAATCTTGGTTTTTTAATTCTTTCCAACTCACGTACTCCTTTTTGATATGTGTGAAAGGAGCAGTCATATTCTAAAAGGTCTTTAATATGAACTTTTAAATATTAATGCTAGGTAGCAGACAGAAGACATCTTAGTCTTGGTGCATTCTTGTAGTGCTTGTACCTCTGACCCAAGATGTGCTCCTGTATCTAAAATGAAATGCTTTTAAAATAATTTTATTTTTTGATGTGTCAGTCTCTTGTTCCTACTCTGGAATGTAAATCCTGGGTGCATCTGGACGCCCTACAATGCATGAGACACAGTGCCTTTAATAACCTTGTACTTAGTCTGGTTCTGCCATACAGTACACAGGCACGTTACAGAGCATCATGTATTTGAGTGGGGACCTGCAGGGAGTTCACTGGATGAGCTCACACTTCTGGAGAAAAATCATCTATTTGCCTCTTGCAAGGGAGAGACAATACTTTTCTGTACCTCCTCAGCTCCGAGTTGTGCCTTTTGTCCTGTATAAGCATGTTAAGTGAGGGGGAGATGGCAACAAAAGCATCTAAAAATAGAGATTCAATAAAAATGGGGCTATAGGAAATAATACAAGCTTGAGGAAGCAGCTTCCTCCTGTCTTTGGTTTCGTAGGTGCTTGAAAGAGCTTTTCCTTCCCTCAGCTCGTCTGTCTTCCCTGTGGCCTGATGGCTTCAGACACTTACCTTGGAGTGATTATCTTCACAGCGAACTTGAAAAACAAATCTCTCCCTTCCAGTCATTGCTTATGCTATACCTGGGTTCTGGGAAGGATCTCAGCCATGGATTTCAACACCACGTACTGCACTGAAAAAGGTCCAGGAAGTAGCTGAAGACTTATCTCTCAACCTTGGAACAAGTTCTGGGGTTTCCAAGATAGAATTGTCTCAGACCTCAGCCTTGCTCATTTATTTTAATTTGCTGAATAACTTTGAAAGAAGCCTGTTTAGGATTAAAGCAATCTATTAGTTTCTATCACCAGTCCCAATTAATTAGGACTCATGCTCGAATGTTGCACTACTTGGTTTTGCGGTTTGTTCCTCACATGCTCTCTCCTATTCTGAACTGGTAGGATATTACAATATTATGAATCTACTTTATCTTGATTTCTTTACCTCTTTTCTCGTACACCCCTGAATACAAAGGTGTCTCAGTTTTTAAGTTCCAGAGATCAAATGCATCTAAAATTTTGGAGACCAGTCCAGAAGATCTTTGTGCGTTGAAGTACGTGCTGTAATGTGTCTGAACAGCAGGAAGGCTTAAATTGGTCATCCTTGATTTCATCTTAGATAGTTATGATTTGAAGCTGTTTCTAGCAACTCGCAAAATATCAACAAAGAAAGCACTCTTAGTTGGATTACAAGACATTTGAATTATCTCTTGAGTATGAATTTTTTTGGTCACTTAACATCAGACTATATGAAGTTAGTTTATAATAATGGAGGATAAGGAATCATGACTGCAGTCACTAGGAAGTATTTATTTGAATTGCTGGACTGAAAGGGATGCCTCTTCCTTTTTGAGCATGATCTGAATTGATCTGACAAAAAAGAGACACATATGTGCCAGTTCCCAGGATGGCTCATGAAACCCACAGTTTGTGAAGTCCTGATATGTATTTTGCAATGAAATTATTCATGTCCTCCATTTTCTACTCCGTATCTCAGCTTCCTTGCGTGTTACAGAAACTTTTAGCATCTTTGCCTCTTCTTGGTTCATCCCAGAGCTTATTTCCATCTCCCAAAACTTTAATTCAGGCAACCAAGAAGTTGTACATCAAGTATTGTATTAAGCTCTGATCACAGTGAGACCAAACTATAACTGCTGTGCTACCAGTAAAAAAAATAATCCCTTAGTTGTGTATCCTGCCACTGTTGCCTGTCTGGTCACTGTTTTCTCACTTCATCAAGAAAACATCCCACCCAAGTGTAAATTAGCCAGCAAATTTAGAATATGGATGAGTGGTGCTTGGTGGCAGCTAAATGGAGAGAATAACCTCACAAGCTTAACTTCCTGGTGGACTCCACACAGTTGGCAGGAAAAGTTGCCAGGGTGTGGGGTCGCTGTAGGTGATGCTGGAACAAGTTGGTGCTTGAAAAGAAGGATTCCACTTTGAGTAATCTCTGTGTTTCAGGTGAGTCGTAAAAATCCATGTAAGTTTTAAGGTCTGTGAGTTTAAGCTTTAGGATGAATTTTACACGCTAAAACAGAAATAAAAGTAGGTNTTTAATTCAGGCAACCAAGAAGTTGTACATCAAGTATTGTATTAAGCTCTGATCACAGTGAGACCAAACTATAACTGCTGTGCTACCAGTAAAAAAAATAATCCCTTAGTTGTGTATCCTGCCACTGTTGCCTGTCTGGTCACTGTTTTCTCACTTCATCAAGAAAACATCCCACCCAAGTGTAAATTAGCCAGCAAATTTAGAATATGGATGAGTGGTGCTTGGTGGCAGCTAAATGGAGAGAATAACCTCACAAGCTTAACTTCCTGGTGGACTCCACACAGTTGGCAGGAAAAGTTGCCAGGGTGTGGGGTCTCTGTAGGTGATGCTGGAACAACTTGGTGCTTGAAAAGAAGGATTACACTTTGAGTAATCTCTGTGTTTCAGGTGAGTCGTAAAAATCCATGTAAGTTTTAAGGTCTGTGAGTTTAAGCTTTAGGATGAATTGTACATGCTAAAACAGAAATAAAAGTAGGTCACTATTCATCTTAAGATGTGTATTTATGATTTTCTTTACTATTTCAAACAGTATTAAACAAAGCAGAAACACGGTGATGTAATGGAGTCTGTGGTTCTGCTGGTGACCTCTGCTCACAGCACGAGCAGCCTGTTGAAAAGGGACAGCTTGTTTCTGGGAGCTGAGTCTCTACATGGACCAAACTTTACATCTTGCAATTTAAGAATAAAAGTGTAAATGTCTTGTATGAAGGGAAGTATCTCTCTGCAGGACAGAAAAATCAGTGCAAGGCGGGAGGAAGCTGCTGTCTAACTTGTCTATTTGATTTATCAATGCAGTGATCTTTCAGGGTCACAGATGTACAAAATGGCTGGGCCAACCAGACTTGCCGTAGGGAGAGGAAACATCTCAAGCTGTTTAGAAAATGGCTCCTTATATTAATAAAGTGTTGTTTTTCTTTTCGTTTTTGACTTGTTGGTTCCTTTCAAGTCTCGCACGGAGGCAAGTGTGCCTGTGTGAAACCAGAAATCTATACAAGTGGAAATCAGCTGTCTTTAGGTGACCTGTAGGACTGGGATGGAGGCTTTCTTTGTATGTGCATAGATTTGGGACTGGTTGTTCAGATCTGGGTTGTTTTGTTTAATAAATGCCAATGTCTGCTATTGATGTTGCCTCACTTAATTATTTCAGTGTCTTCTCTGAATGAGGAGGGATGATAGGACTTAAACCAGCTGTGCTCACTGCCATCTCTGAATCTTGGTTTACATGAGCTGCTCTAAGTTTGCAGGTGTCACTACTAAGCAAAGATGATTTTTTTTTTTTTTCCATTTTTGTTTTTTCTCTCCCCCACCCCAGCAGTGATGAAAATGGTTAAGGCAGGCTTTCTCTGCAATCAGTGTTCTCAGCTTTTGCACAGAAACCTCTTTGTATTTTAAGCTCTCATTCCATTTAGGTCAGTATTTGTTTTGTGAAGTCTGTAATGGTTATGTCCAGAGTGAGATGTTTAACTGGGCTGTGATTAATGTTTGTATTCTTTGTGGTAAATGTGAATGATTCTGCTTGGATTAACTTTCTTTCTTTAGGGCTAAGTTAAATTATATTACCTTGCATTTGCTGTACCTTAAGAGCAGCACAAGGGCTGTTACTGTGGCTCAGCTGGTGTCTTAGAACTTGTTAAGCAGCAATAATTTGATTGTGAGTCTGAGTCCTGAGGCGTATTCATCCTTCGTTTTTACTTGACAGACTTTGCCCTTGAACCAGAGGACAGCTTTTGCCTCCTTGAAGTATGTTTATTCATAGCTTCCACCACCTCTAACCAAGTCCTGAACTTTGGTTTTAAACCAAGTGACAAAGGTCAAAATTAGCCTGCCTTTAGACCCTTTCTTGAGTTCTTCTTGGGAGGAAGGTGGTCTTGGGGTTAGAGTCAAGCGGTATAGGAGGTATGGTAGAAGAACTGGTAGAACTCGGATCACACAAATTGAGGTTTTGCTGACCTATCACAACACATTTTTCCAATTTTGATTTCCTAATTGATCTTGAGTGATCTTTTTATTTGAGGCAGTAAGTAGCTTTGTGTGGGGAAACGGATTTCTTTCACTATTCTTTCATGGATGTAACAGTTGTGGAAGTCTTTGACTGTGCATACGATATATGGGAGGAAAATGGGATGGTTACTAAAAAACTCAAATCACCAGCTGTCACATCGAAGTTCAGCAATGCTAAAGTATCATGTGGGGCCAACCTTCAGTCACAGCAGAAAATTTGAGTTGGTTGGGTGACAGGCTTAAGTTTTGGCTGAGCGAAGTGCAGAGACCTGAAGGTGTTTGAGCCATGGGGAGAAAGTAAATGGCACCATTGATGGAGGCCAAATAAGAGTGGGTTAGGCGGGATTATGTTAAACAGACTGATTAGGACACAAGTATTTGCATTTCTTTAACTGCTCTTTTTCTTTTAAAAGAAAGGGAGGAGGATCTTTGTGCTTATTTTTTACTGTATATAAAGTCTAAATAAAAGCAACTTTTTAAACTGTGCTTTGACTGCATTATTTATATTGTAAGCTCTTTGGGAGAGATGCTGCTTTGTAGCACATTAGAGTCCTGCTTGCTCAGGGTTTTACATTGCCTATGAAATATGAATATCATGTTTAGTAGTCTAAAAGTCATTAATGACAATAGGAACAAAAGTTTCAGCAGTCTCTTGACTTCACCTTTGTATTTCCTTCCCCTCCCCAGTATGACTGCTTTATTTGCTGTACCTAATGATGTCGTTTGTTTATGGGGGAGGAATGTGGGGGGAAAGAGCTTAGATCTGCCTTTTACTTTAAAGGAGTTGCAGGGGGGAAGGCAAGCTTTGGGAAAACAGAAGCTATGCTGTTAATATTTTATAGGCTGTGACACATTTTTGGCTTTGGAGCCTCTTTCCCTGTGACTGTTTTTCCTTGAGGCAATGGTTTGCTTAAAACACAGCTTTGAAGGGTGGGTGAAGAAGGCCTGAGAAACTGATGTGTCTCAGGAATCGGAGCTTTCCACTTGTAGAGCAGGAATTCAGACTGTGTTTATATTTGAAGCCACATTAAATATGAATTTAATTCTTTTAGATTCTGTTATCTAGCCACACGGAAGCCATGTGCTGTAGTGAAGTGTCTCTTGAATAGGCCACTTGGTGTACTAAAACCTCTCCATGCTTATTGAAATCACGTTGAAGGGAGCCTGAAAAAACAATAGTCAGGTCAAGTTCTGCACTTCCTTGCATTCACCCCCACCCCCAATGTGTATAGAGCTGGAAGCAGAATTTAGCCTAGTGTGATGGTGATTAAATATTGGAACTCCTATGCTCTTATACATCTTCTGGTATCTGCTCTGATTCTTTTCTGCATGACCTGGAGTCAGCTGCTTCATGTGATTTTTGCCTGCTTCCACTGTGTCAAAAATAATAAAAAAAAAAGGAACTAATCCTACCTCGATTATGCACAAAGGAATCTGTGTGAAGTATTATTAGAAGTAATCATTCTTTAAAATCTATTCTAAAAGTTACTGAACAAGGGTGGGGATTTTTTTCCCCTGGAAGTAAAACATGTCTTGCTGCTCTGAGGTTGGGTGCTTTTTTCAAACCAGTCATTAGAGTCCAGAATGTTTTCATAATCTCTTATCTACCAGTTTCTGGTTTTTGCTTCTAAGGGTGTTTTCGAAATTACTGATCTTGAGTGTGGTTTTGCTGCTTTTTCTCCAACGATCCTGGGAAATGTAAAATGCTACTTAGAGGGTTACTGAGCTTCTATCTCTAGCGTCTCAAAAGAGAATAAGCAGACTTGATTGTTGGCAAACCATTGCTTCTCTCTGCCAATATTTACCAAAATAAGTGTGATGTGGGTAGGGAATAGATACTTCTTACCATCTCTAACAGGATGCTGATCTAAGCTCTGGTTGTAGTTGATTGTGATTACATAGGTGTTGCGAAACCTGGTGTGGGCTGAAAACTTACTGGCATAGTGGGGCTGAAGTATGGTTTGTAAGATCTGTGCATGCTGGGCTGCACAAGAATACTACTCCTACTCTGAGTGCTCGCTTTGTAAGTTGGGAATAGGCAGAAACTTTTGCTTTTTTAGTGCATCAGCAGAGTGCTGATGCAGCCAGTCTGTACTACTAAATACTCCAGAGCCAGAGTCAGCATCGAGTCAGGTTTCCCATCGTTTTCTCTTGCTAAAAGCTGCAGTGGATGCTCTGAAGAACATACATCGAACTCTTTAACCTAGTAGCAATACTCCCAGGAGCCCCCAAAGCCATTGCTAGACATGTTTTCTGTCAGAAGTATCTCAAGCTACTTTTTGGTAATCATTTGTAGGTACAGAGCATAACCTTGGTCATAACATCCAACTTGGAATTATTTTTAAATACAAACAAAACATGTCCGTATGCTTTACTTGCGTGTGTGCCTTCACAGTCTGTACTAAGATGTGTATTTATAAAGATGAAGCATGCATTTATGGTAGAAATTCATGGTCATCGTGCTGGTCATACCTGTTGTAGTAGATGATGATCTTTCTCAAGATGCATGTAGGCTGTGGAGTCGCTGCCCGTCACTCCCTAGTTTTCCTTTCATGATTGTTCCTTTGTCTCAACCACCTGCAGTTTTAGACATTCTTATCTCATGGTTATTGCCTCACTGAGCATTTTACAGTATTTTAAATGGTTATCTAATTAAAGTATATTAATTATGCATCAGGCCAGGCATTCTGGGTAGAAGTCATTGATGTGTAATGTGTGTAACACCATACAGTTTTTGCAGCTGTAGTACTAGCCTTTAACCAGGCAGATGAACATCTTGGGACAGAAGCCCTGGCTCCTGTTTTCAGTGGCTGTGTGGCAGATGTAGGCTGACAGCCTTGTTTTCTCCTTTGTCAGTCAGGAGTAATTGCATACATGTTTTTTTGGCTTGGAGGGTGCTGCTTGGAAAGTTTAGGATGCCCCACCGTCTCTCAGGATGGCAAATGTGAAGTTCTGGGCAGCTTGTTGCCCCTGTTACTGATGGTAAATACACCTAAATAAAGATCACAGTCAGGGCTGGTGCTACAGCTTCCCCACTCCCTCCAATGCATCTTACTGGCTTAATTTCACTGTCCCAGCTGTCCTCTGAGACCTATCCCAAAAGGAAACAGTGCTGCAGTTTGACATTATTATCTCCTTGCAGGTAAGTCTAGAAAGCTTTCTGCTGCAGGACTTGTGTGCAGTAGCAGGCTTTGTACTGGGGAGGATGTTCTGTGGTGGCTGCAAGTGGGATCTCCTGCAGCATTTCTGCTCTGGGATACTTGAGGCAATAAGATGCTTTTGACCTTTTTGTAACACTGTTTTGTCCTGAGAACATCAGGATGCTCTTTCCTTCCTTATACAGCTGTGCCTGCTAATTGTCAACACTACACCTTGCTGCACATATAGAAAATGAGTAGCCTTTAGCAAACAAAAAGTGACTACAATATAAAATGCAATTTCCTTTTGTTGAGAATGATGCATATTAGGGCAGTCAGCATATAGGTGAGCTGCACTCATGCTAATTACCGGAGTAGGCAGAGGGGCCTGTGCAGGGAATGCACAGAAAAGGAGGTGCAGGCTGGAGAAGATGCTTTTTGCTGTGATGTCCTGGCAACAGATGGTGCTAATGACTGGAAACCTGAACCTGGGCTGTGGAGCTGGAGGCACTGGGTGCTCCTGTTCTTCGCAGGTGAAAAGCAGCTGTCCATTTAAAGGCTTCATATTCCTGGTGAAGTCCTTAATTCACTTATATAGAATATAAATGGTCCAGGTAGGACAGAACGTTCCATTATTGATTCCCCAGATACCTGCTTTTTCATACAGGTTTGGCAAATAAAACCTGAGCTGTCACCAGCAGATGTCTCCCTGGGAGCTCGGTTTAGCACCATCTCTGGTAGCTGTTTCCCTGTAGCATTGCTGAGTACAAACCCTGTGAAATATGGAGAACTCAATTTCAAGTTGTGGCTAAGCTTTATGCAACCCTTCAAGAGCATCTGAATTAAAACACTTTTCCAAATACCTTGTGATGCGATATCTGTGTTCTCTGAGCTGCTTGCAAATGTCCTTTTTGAATATCCATAAAACAGTTTTGAAGATAAGTAAATATTTGAGACGCTTCTTTCAACCTCAGGAAAAAAATGACTCAGAATAAAGTCTACATTTTGCAATGAAGCTTAATCCAGACTGTGGCAATGCCCTACAGTTTTCACATCCTTGAGGTTGTCTCTCAGCAACTCTGTTTCAGTTCACTCGCATGTTAAAACGTTGAGTAGCTGTGTCTTTTCATCTCACATATCAATTTTAGAACAAGTGCTGTGCAAAGTTGGCCACAGACCCAGTCGAAGCCAGCTGTTGCCTGGGGTGGTGGGTGAAGTGTGGGTGACCAGCAGCTGGATGATGCCACTGCCCATTTTTGTCTGCTGCCGGAATTCCGGACAGAGCAGAGGCTCGCTGCAAGCACAGGGAGTGCAGGCTCTTCCCATTAGTTTTCCAGCGAGTGCTGAGAGCTGGCTAAAGCCTGGAGGTGAAGGTGAGGAGGGGAAAGGTTTGTTGCTTGATCTTCAGCCATCCCTACCACGTGTGCCGATGGAGATGGTGCCCTAGGGAGCTCCTGTGCTTCTGCAGAATTGAATTTTGCTGTCTTGTGAACTAAGGCAGAAGAATTTCCTTTCTTCTATATGATTGCCTAAATAATTAAACTTCACTAAGGCTGAGGAGAAACTTTAACATTGGCACTGTGTAGCACAAAAGGATAGCTTTATCTGCCATTTAGGGATGAAGTAATGCTTTCCTGCAGCTACACCAGTCCTGCAACAAGGCCACCAATTCCCCTAGTTCTGGAAAAAGATGTTTTGTGGCTGTAAAAGACCGCCCTCTGCTCAATCCTGTATAAACAGCCTTTCTCATTCATTGGTATCTCTAGGGCTTAGGGCATATGACCCGTTTTGTGTTTTTTATCTGCAAAGATTATGCTAACAAGCACGCTGCCAGGAGGGAGGAATGTCTGCTTGTGCTGCTGCTGGTGTCTTTCCACCCAGTGCAATGCAGAGGGTATTTTCAAGGGTTAAGAACAAAAAAAAAAAAAAAAGAAGGGACAATACCCCCAAGTGCAGTCAGTGAGAAAAGCTGTGATAATGAAAGGCAGAAATAACACCCTGTTGTGGAGTGTTTAATAGGCTATGAAATAGATGGTGTGTTTGTGGAAGGCTGTGTTTGGAGATACCTCTGTCTCTGTATGGACAGCTAGGTCTAGGAAGAAGGGCAGGCGGGCACTCTGAAAGACCTAAAAATGAGCCTCTGGGTGACAAAAGGGGTAAGTGCAGGGTAGGGAAAGGCTGGTTTTGCTCTTTAAATTGAAACTACACGTAAACATGTGGGCTTTTTGGGCGGGCGTCCTTTTTCCAGGGTATGTGTTGTGGGTTTCCCTATGCTCTTGAGGTCTGGGGGAAAGCTGTGTGGCTGGCTGGAAAGGGTGCTGTGGGAATACTGTATTTCCAAGGATGACTTTGAGGAGAACAGATCCTTACCTTCTTCTCTTCTCACCCCATACCCGCCTCCCCCCATTCTGTGCATGTCTGTGTCTGTCCCTTGATTTTTTCTTTATTTATAAATCAATATGGGTGGAAGACTGCAGCTTTTAGCATGTGGGTTTGTGATTCTTGTTTAGGTGTCTATGAATTGTACTGAAGTAATTGGTGAAACTGGCTATTTTTATGGCTTTATCTCAGCTTGCAGTGTTTCTGTGAATATTCTTGGCTGTTTGAACTGTTGCTCCTTCGCTCAGTACCACAGCTATTTTTTTGTCTCCTGTTGCTACTTAATTTTACAAAGCCTGTAGGAATGTGGAACTTTTGTACCGAGTCTTTTGTAAGTCTAGTTAAAACCAATGGAAACTTTCATATTGCTGAAAACTGTCTGAATGACAGCTTCACTAACTCTTACAAATTCCTGTTCCTGAGTGTGTTAATTTCATGAACAGAAGTTTCTGAAGAGCACTTTGTCTGCTGTGTTCTTACTTGTGTTAATGGTTATATGATATTAGAGTATATGCTGTGGCTTGTTGACAAGAGGGTGTTAATGTCATCAACTTCATGGCTTTAAAAATCATGTTTCAAAGCAAACAGACTCATAAATATTGAATCTTTTTTTCTATTTGTCTCCTGTTTTCAAATCCTTAAGGCTCGAAACCTCAGCTCTCATGGACACAACTTAAATTGGCGCCATCTGATTCTAGGACTGAAATTTATAATATCCCTCAGAGCAATAACTTGAATCAGTCATGAGTTGCATGATTTCAGTTTAGTTTTCTGCAGGAAGATTTTCTCTGACTTACCAGACCAGTCCTTGAGAGCAGATTGTGAATGTCACCAGGGCTATTGCTTATTCTCTCAGATACAAGTTGGAATTTACTTTCCATATGTGGTTAGTGTCTGCCCAGCCTGGTGTTGGATGTGGCTGGGTCAGGCTCTACATCAATTTCCTCAGTTAACTTTATGAAATTGGCTTAATAAATGTAGGATTCCTCACTTTGTTCCTTATTGCTACAACGGCCCAATGTTTGTTTTTTTTCTGCTTGCTGCGGGATGGCAGACGTTAGTCTGAAATTGCTATAGCCCTGTGCTTGGGACTTGGGACGTATCAGAACAACTACCTGTGTAATACGATGTATGTGGAGCAGAAAACAATTCTAAGTGTTATTTTCAGGACTCTTCTTTCCCTTTGTGATAGCAGTTGAAGACCTGATAGGTTATGAGCAGCTTCATTAGCTCATAATTAGACAGAACGAGGCAGCAGCCAAGATGATGAATGTTACCTTTCCTGGCTAAGGAAGGAAAACTAAACCATTATGGATTAAAGAAAAGCATGTGGGTGTTGGAAGGTTTATTAAAAAGCGTTTGTCCATTTACCTGACGTGACATTCTTGGCTTGGGTCTCTAAGTACCACCTTGCCTGTGGCTGATGGCAGCTGTATTGCTTATTGTATTTATTATGGCCTATATATATATATATATATATATGTATATATATTCTACAGTTACACTGTAGAAAATCTTATTCGGAAGACAAATTCCCACCCACACATTGTAGTTTAAAGAGGGAGATGTATGTAAGATAAGAGAAGCAAGCCAAGGTACTGGGGATATGCACGTCCTTGCAGACATGATGATTGCTGTGGCTGGCTCAGTCCTGGTGAGCCCTTGGGAGGGATCCCCGCTGAGGTCAGGTTTTTGGGAATTCACTTGAAAGCCATTTGGGAAGGATGATGAGGTAGTTCATTGAATTGTGCCGAAAGGTGGCAGTGCGCTGGGCTGGGACTGGTGCTGGTGGCTGGTTAAAGCTTGGGAGAACCAGACCCGAGGGGACGGGGGCGGGGGGGTGGCAGGTGGTGTTGGGGAGGGTCACTGAACCCAAGGGGGCAGTGCTTTCAAGGCTCAAAATACTGTTCCTGGTGTGGAGTGTGGGGAGGGATGGCTGGGGCCAGGAGGAGAGAGCAGCTGGGAAGCTGTAGGAGATGGCCAAGCGAGAAAGCGTAATGATGCACTGTGCCTGCCCACTGCTGCTGGTGACTGTGACTCCTTTGTTTTTAAACACTGGATCCTGCTGAGGAGCATATACGTGTCCCTTTATCTTCCGTGGGTTCATAAACTTGTTTTCCTGGAGAAACCTGTAAAATACTTGTAAAGGCTGGAGCTGAGCTGGCTTGTAGCTGGGCCACATGTGGGTTGATGTGTGCTCATGGGAAGAGGTGTTTAAACTCAGCTGAAGCTGTTGCATTTGGAAGCTGGTGGGGCACTCACAGTGGAGGGAGCTGTGCTTCGTGTTTTATGAGGGTTACAGCTGGAGATGGTGGGGCCAGCTGCTGGCCTTGGAGGAGGGCATGGTCCGAGATGTCCAAGGGGTCTCTCTGTAAAACATTGGCCAATGCATGTTGGGTTGTGTCTGGCAAAAAGGAGTACTTCTGGAGCAGGCAGAGCATCTATAGACTCCACTTTCTGGCTGTGGTGCTTCTATGTAGATGTCAAACTAGAGATTTAACAGCTTAAATTTAAATGTATCAATGAAGGCGGGGAAGTTGATGTCCTGTAAAAGGAAATTCTTGCAAGTTGCTTGGCCGCTTCAGTGGCACCAGTGCTTGGACATGGGACATGATGAATGGGCACAGCGGAGCCAGAGCAGGTTTGGTACCTTTGGTACCTTGCAGAGTCAGGCCTGGAGACCACACTGGAGCATCTTTGTTAGGAAGAGACATGATTGTAAGCTGCTTTTTGCACTCTCTAGTCACTGCAGGGTAGCTCTCATCTCTAAAGCTTACAGATAAATAACTGAAAGATTTAAATCTGACATCTTAAAGATTTTTGAAAGCCAGAAAGCTTCTCCTTTCGTTGGAAAGGAAATTTGAGACTCAATTACTTTGCTTTAAAAGGTCCCAGGCTGGCAGTTCAGGCAAGGGAGATGCTGGCCCTTACTTACTGTGCTTCCTGAACAGCTAGCTCTGTCTCTTCTCCCCGTTTTATACCTTGCCCAGACCTGAAGGGGTTACATTTTAAAATGAATAATGACTAAATTTATTCGTCATGGACAAACGATGACAGCTGTTGAGATGCTCCTGTTAGCGCTTCCCAGGGGATAAAGTCAGGCTGGTTCCTAGTGCAAGCCAGCCCAGCCAGGCAGAGCCAGCTCAGCCTCATCCTGGATTATTTGTCCTGGGTTCCCCTCGCTAGCAGGGAATTTCCTTCCTAGAAGTCATCTGAAGTTTCCTGGACTGAAATGGGTGTTGATGAGAATCCTGCCGAGCTGCAGTCACAGAGAGAGGACTGAAGGCATAGCTGTTTAAATCCACGTGTGAAGACAGCATGCTTAATGAATACGAGGGGCAATGATTGATTATGTTCTGGACTGAAAGCCGCGGCGCTCGGTGAAGCACTATTACATCTGGGCACGCTATGGAAAATATGAAGGAATGTTGAGGAAGCTTATTTGCAGAAGGATATGTACTTGTAAGCATTTGCTGGTTTTTTTTCTTTCTTGAATGGTGCAAAGGAATTGAAAAATGTAAAGCAAATTGTGGTCTCTGTTTCTCGAAGACAGACAGCAGGAGTGGTGAGCAGACAAAGGCCTCTTTTATAAGGGCATGTCTCTGATGGAGGGTGCTATACAGCCCTTATAAATGAGTATGGGGTGGGGGGATGAATCTTGGGATAGGAGAACATCAACTGTTATTTAATGTTAGAATGTGGCATTGATTCTGCTTTGGTGCACCTCTGCTGGAGTCACGAGAGTTACACCCTTGCTGAATTTATCATCTCGTGATTTGCAGATGGGCTGCAAAAAATATGGTCCTAGTTCAAACGATTACTGTGATCAGGAGGGGAAGAAAAAAAGGCTTTTAAGTGACAATGTATATTAGGCTGCTTTTCTTTTCTGAACTCCCACGTTCAGGTTTCTTTCTGTTCTTTGTTTCTCTTTCTGTCCTGCACACGTGCTGCTGGAAGACTTGATGTGCAGTTCTGAATGTGGCGCTGTCATTCTGCGCTGCTCGGATGAGAAAATCCTGATGGATTGTTGAAGGGATATTCTGATTTGATAAATATGTAATGCTTAGTTTGTAGACTTAATGAATAGCAAGATATGATTGTAATCCAAACATGTGCAGTACTGTGGCACACTGTCTGTTTTTTTTTGACTGTTTTTAGCTGCTGCTCAGAAAAGCCTGTTTTACACTGAAATGATAGTTGATGTAATTGCTAAAATGCTATGAGTGAGATTCTTTTAATATCTGTTTCCCTGATTTTTTCATTTATGATAGAAAATAGCAAACCACACCCTCTTCTCCTTTCAGAGGGACGAGGCTTTAAAAATGCAGATACAAGAGGGAAGTGAATTAACTAAGACATGTAGATAGCATGAAATGCAGCTGATGAAGAATGATATTGCCAGATGAAAGTGGTTTTGAAGTAGTGAAGTATCCTTTGTTTTAAGTATGACTGACTTTCTCTTGACTGGTAATACATACAATAGATAATAATTTGCTTAGTATCTAGATGAGGTTTCAAGTTAAATGCAATTGATGCAAATTTCGATCAGAAGGTTTTGTATTCAAGGTCTCTGTGGGTCTTTCTGCATCACTTAAACCCCATCCTAGAGGCTTCAGAGATTACACATTTTAAAGCCTGTTTCGGTCTGCCATGACCTTCTGTGTGACTCTCGCCAAATAATGTTTTTGAAACAGTTCCTGTTTGATCTAGACTGGATCTTTCAGGGAAAAAAAATATTCAATCATGATTTTTAATACCTGCCTGTGGTAGAGTTCACCAGGTGCTGCACATCTGTAGCTTGCGGGGAGTCGGTGCTGTGACTACTGCCAAAAATGGATCTTAGGAGGGAGGGAGGGAGGGAGTGAGGGAAAGGAAGGGGAAAAAGGCAATTCAGAATTAAATTTATTTTTAACCTACAGCCAGTGGCCTTGTTGTGTATTTCTTCCATTGAGTGAGAAACAATATTAAAAAGTCACACTGGAAAACTATGTTAATAAATCTCAAGTTGCTCTGTTAACACGGAATATAATCAGGCAACTTGTTAAGAACCTGGCCAGGCCAAACAGTCTCCTGCAGTGAATTTTCATTTAATTTAATTAAAATCATGTTTTTCAATACTTGAGTCATTCTTGTCCTTCTCTGAGTTCTTTTCAACCTATTTTTAAATTGTGTGTGTTAGAACATCAAGAGGGCACTGTGTTAGAGACAGCCTGCATCCTAACTGTGGCTTACGTTCTCTTCAGCTGTATGACTTTAATTTCTTGTTGTTGAGGCTCATTTGTTCACTTCTGCCACAGTCCAAGTACTGTAGTTATATTACTCCTTTGCTTCAGATAGCTTTCTGGCTCTCTCCTATATTGCAAGGCTTATTGAGTATCAAAACCAAGGGGAGATATGTCCTTGGCCACCTTTCTTAACTTGTTGGATGCTGTTGTCTACCTGCCATTTCAATGTAGTGCTGCCAGTGGAGTATGGCATCGTGTGCATGGGTGCATGTTGGAAATGTGGTTTTCAGATGATCTGTGATGGTTCTTCTGTGTCCAGCTGGGCCAACACCACTTTGGGCTGGAAAAACTCCTTAAGGCTGTTGGGCTGAGAACAATACAGCCTTTTCTTTCTGTTCTTTTGCCTCCCCTAGAATATATCTATACTATTAGCAATTTATTGTCTTACTTTCAGAAAGCTCAACCTGTATAGAATTTCACTCATTAGTGCCTAAGTAGGAGCCTGTATTTGTTACTAGATATTCCCAGGTGCTTTCCTGAATAGGATGGATTAAAGCACCTGCTTGAGATTTTGCCAAGGAAATGTTCCTGTAACAGTGGAGAGTAGGTGTATCCCTTGGACTATTGGAATGGGATGGACATGAAGCTGGTCTCAAATCTTGAATAAAGTGTTAGTGTGGAGAGGATTAAGTGATGGGAACTGGGATGACTTTCTGGCCTCAATAAATAATGTGTGCCATATATATCAGCTGTCCAAACACTGTCATCTTTCAACCTAAGGTAGTTTTTTAAGTGGGTTAGACAATCTGTGTAAAAATGCAATATAAGCATTCCTTTGGAATTGAACTGTTCTTCACTGAGAATCAAAGTGGCTGTAATTCATTTTGAGTTAATTTTTGTTCACATTTGGAAGTACAGTTACCTTTGGATGTATACAGCGGATTCAGTAAGTTTTAATACACCTTAAGGTATTTATGAATTTGAGGTAACTTTTTCCTTGTAAAAAAATCTCTGGTGGCCATTTAAAAAGCTAAAGTGGATTTGTAGCTCTGGATGGCTCTGTGATTAATGGCCTGTGGTTTATCAACAGCCATGGGTGCTGCCATGCAATCTTACCTGGATTATGCCATTTATTCTTGGTCTGGTACAGACAGTTGGATGGTTTTACAGAGCAGCCTGTGCTGCCTGATCCCTGCCATGCTGGGATACTGGATTTGCTCATGGTCTTGGTTTCACTACAGCTCATGCTGAAATAGCTCTTGGAGGTGTAAACATCAGAGATACAGACTATAGACACCCCAGGTAGTATCTGTGGCTTCCATCTTTCTGCTCTAGATCTGAAGTTTATTCTTTTTATCTTAATGCGTTCATCGAAAGGCTTTATAACATAGTGGCTGCAATAGCAAAAAATTGAGTTTAGTGACCTGGTGGTCATTCATGAGTAACTGGATTTCTAGTGTGAAGATGCTGCTGAGATGAGTTGGCAGAGCAGACCTGAACATATAGCTTGTTTGCCCTTGTGGGGGCATGTTCCTTGGGATGTCCCTTTGCTTCATCACAGTTACAGCTGAGTGTGCTTTATTTGACAGATAAAATTTTTGATGATGAAGACTCCGTGGATGGGAACAGACCTTCCTCAGCTAGCTCCTCTACATCTTCAAAGGCCCCTGCAAACTCGCGTAGAGTTGGGATGGGGACTACCCGCAGACTTGGGTCTGCAGCTCTGGGCACCAAGTCTTCAAGTAAGCCGATAGCATACGTGAATGGACCTTGACGTGTAGTATTTATAGTGTATGTGTTTGAGCAGGTTGCAAGGATTTCCAGACTGGCCCCTAGGATCCAGAAACAATTTTTTCCCCTGTGAAATCATTCTACGTACATCTGCATGCCATAACTGAACCTTGGTAGGGTGAATTTTCCAAGCAGTCCCCACATCCCTATGATGCGTTTTGCATTTGTGGAAGGTTGGACTTGTGCAGCTCTGCACTGAGGGCTGCACGTTGGTCACGTCAGTGTTGCAGTGTGTAGGCTTTTACCTTTATAGCTGCAACTGTAGTTGAACCGAGGCAGGCTGCTTACAGCTACAGGCTAAATTTCAACCCATATAATCTAAAAGCGACACACTGGATTTCTTCTAAGGCCTTTGGGCATTGCTGGTAGTGAAGGTACAGAAAGAAAACTGAGCAGTAATTCTGAACGTGAACAATTATTTTACATGTGCTTATAATTCTACATGTGATCTAGAGAAACAGAGAATTCCCTATATCAGACAGTCTCTAATCTGATTAGTATTCCAGAGACTATTTATCTTCCTTAACGTTTGTCTGTTTGTGCACCTGTCAGATCTGCACCTTCATCTATAATAGATGGGATTAAATCCTTTAAAATAAAATCTCTCATATAATTAAATATTCCCTTTCATCTTTCAGACTAGGTCCCCTAACTCTTGAGTGACTACTGTAATGACTTCCCTAATGTGCCCTCTGTGCCTAGGAGTTGAAGGATGCTGTGAATGTCTGGTCTGTGTCTGGTATTGAATTTCCTTGTCTCTGCTTTCATTACATCTGCAGCACTCTGAGGCTGCAAGGGTAGTGAACTTTTTCCTGATTAGGTGCCTTGATAGCTGGTGGTTTCTTAATTGATTCTCTTGTTGATAAGGAGATTTAAAAGGCTTTTTCATTTGTGTGTCAGCAGCCAAAGAGGGAGCAGGTGCTGTGGATGAAGAAGACTTCATTAAAGCATTTGAAGATGTCCCAACAGTTCAGGTAAGTAGAATTACATGTTAAAACACATAGTACTAAAAATAAGACAAGGGACGTAGCTTCTAGTCTGTTGCTGGTAAATTGTGCTTCATTGTGAGGTTGACAAGTCACCTTTAAGGGGAAGAGAATTTAGAAGTTGAAGGGAAGCAAGTTGTAAATGGTGGTTTTCACCAGTAGTAGAGTATGAAACCCTCAGAAGTGGAGAGAACAGGGAGTGTTATGACAGAGGTAACACAGGAGCAGTCTGGTTATACAGAAACTTGAGTCATGAGGGGCTTCTCTGCATTTCATCTGTACCATCTGGGAACTGAAAGCAATAAAGGTGACTTGTGTCTCCAGGACTGCTGCTGTTGTTGAGTGCATGTTTGCTAATAAATTTAGCTGAATAGCTGAGATGTCATCTATTCCTTCTTCACTAGAGCTTTATTTTTGGGACAGCTGAACAGCGCACTTACCCATTCATGATCTTCTGCAGGACTTCACTAATATAGTTACTTGTAGCTGGGGGGATGCTGCTTAAAATTGTGAAAATATGGTAAAATAAAAAAATACCATTCTTTAATCATCTTGTTGGCATTTAGTAATTTTCTCATTGCAGGAAATAGGTGTAAATTCTTCACAAAGCAGCAGTGTCTAGAGCTAGCATGTGACATTTAAGCATCGAAGAGCAAAGGATGTAAGAACAAAGTTGGGAAGCGATCTGATTTTTTCTGAAGTAAATCTTGCATTATGATGCTACTTTGTATTTAAATTTGCAGATTTATTCTAGCCGGGATCTTGAGGAATCAATAAACAAAATAAGAGAGATCCTATCGGATGATAAGCACGACTGGGAACAGAGAGTTTCTGCGGTAAGCAGTGAACTTGGGTATGAACTGTATTAACATATAAGGTTTTCCTGCACTGACCTTAATCCCATGTAGAGGGTACTGGGAGAACCTCAGAGTAAGACTAGAACATAGTTTAAATGGTGGACTTCTGTTATGTTTCCCCAAGCTTTAGGGAAAATGTATCCTTATGAGACTGAGTTTAAACCACACCTGGAAAGGAAAAAGCTATTTGCTGTACAAGAATGTGGTGAGGCAGCATCAGGTTGAACTGGAAGTCATGCAGCAAATCCAGATGTAATGCTAGAAATTTGCTAGCAGACACTGAAATCAAAATGTCTAAAGTGGTATTCAGAATATCTTAAAACTTCGTGATGAAGCAGAAAGTCACTTTGATTATAGAGAGCTTACAATTTTGCAAAAGGAGGCGTAAAGCTATGCTGAAAGAATTTACACACAAGTTTTGAATGACTAAATATGACTGTGGGAAACGAGGAAGTGGAAAATCCCATGTTATGCATGCTAAGATTGAGTTTTATTTACTGAGTTGAGCTGTGTTTTCATGATATATATAGATGAGTGATCTTGTCTACAGTGCAAGCTTTCGTTGCTGGTGAAACTTTGACGTGTCTGTCTGTTAAATCATGCATTACAAATCTGAGTGGTGAACTCTGCTGATTCAGCTTCAGGGGTTTTTTTGTTTGTCATAGTGATAACAGTGAGGCTAAATCGAGGCACTGTACTTATACTCAGTATGCATGAGGGTCTGTGAAGATGTCCAGAAGAACGTCTATAGGATGAAATGGTGGTCCCTGTAATATTTCCCATTTTGTTGGGGTCAGAGTTCCACCTCTAATAGAGGCAGATAATTATTTTAATGAAAACAATGGACATATTCCAGATATGTCAGTATTACTCAGAGCTGACCGTGAGCCATGCCCTTTAAGTCTAGTCGTCTTTTTAATATAATAGTGAAAGAAAAGCCTCTACGCTTTAGAGGCTGTTGTGAAGAGATGGTTTCTAAGTGGAATAGAGGAAAACTTTCAAGATATCCTTTGGCTTTAAAAAGTAATGTTTGGGTTGTTAACAATACAGTTTGAGTAGCTGTATGCAACACTTCAGGATTCCTATAGCAGTGAGCTAGAGTGTTTGTATTATTGTACTTGATATGTTAACCTACAAGTTAAGTGTGAAATCCAAAATAATGAATTGCTTGGACTTTAACAACACAGTTCCTCAATGCATGTTGAGGAATAGTTGAACAAGGATGCTGGAAAGCAAGTATCAGCCCTGAACATAATTGTCCCTGTGTTTATTGCTACTTAACAATCACTGCTTTCTTTTATGGTGCTAACAGTTGAAAAAGATACGCTCCTTACTTCTGGCTGGAGCTGCAGAATATGATAATTTCTTCCAACACTTAAGACTTTTGGACGGAGCATTTAAATTATCCGCTAAAGATCTGCGGTCTCAAGTAGTGCGAGAGGCTTGTATCACGCTGGGGTAAGTTTACTTTCTAAATACACTTGAAAAATGATGTAGAAAAAAGGAACAGATGCTGGTTAAAACACATTTAGGGCAACTCGGGTTGCCAGTACCACATAGTTATAGGTAGAACATGATTTTGCTATAGCTGTTTAAATCTGTCTGTGTAGGCCACTAACTGTAATTGTTCCAAACTGTATTGTTGAGTCTTAATCCTGATTTGGGATGGTGAATGAATGATCAAGCCATGCATTCATGCACCAAGCAGGGAAAGATTGAGAAATAAAGCTGAAAATGCATATGTTTTGTTCCGGTTTGGGTTGTGCTAGTTCTTACTTTTGATGGTTTATCCTTTGTGAAATGCTTCAAGAAAAGGGGCACTGTGGTGTTTCTAAGTTTGCTTTTTTTCTTTGTGTTTTTTTTTTTTTTTCCCCAATTTATCCATATTAAGACAAAATAGGTTCAGTGAAAATGTGACACAAACTGGTACGTTCAGGAAAATACATTCTTTCAGCGTTGTCCCATTGTTTGATAAGTTTTTAGATGTGTTAATTACTTATGCTGAACTTACTGTTTCTCAAGAGTTCAGATGAACAGAGAACATCAGTTTGAAATGAAAGTAAATGAACTATTTTTTGACACATGGTCTTTTCTGTCCCTTGGAGATGGAGGGGAGGTGACAGTTGGGAAGAGGGAGATGTCAGATGTACTTATGTCAGATGTTCTGTAGAAGTCTGGCTTAATCCTCAGCACACTTACCAACCAACATGACTTCATTCTGTTTTTCAGACATTTGTCATCAGTTCTGGGAAACAAGTTTGACCATGGGGCAGAAGCCATCATGCCAACAATTTTTAATCTAATTCCGAATAGTGCCAAAGTCATGGCCACTTCTGGTGTTGTAGCAGTTAGATTAATCATTCGAGTAAGTATACAACGAGAGAGAACAAAATATTATCAGTTGCAAATACTATGGTGTTTATGAAAAAAAATATGATTATTACAACATGAAAACTAAATTAAGTGCCTAATCTACTTTTCTGATTGTGCTGGGCTTGGCTTTCTCAGGTGTCATGCAGCCTTGTGATGATAGTTAAGCCCTGCCAATAATAGTACAAGAAGTGTGTTTTTGCAGGGCAATATATTTTCATTCCTTTAAGAGCTGAGCAAACTTTTTGAATGGATATTAAACCTGCCTTGCAGGACAGACTTTTCCTCTTGATTATGCTTTAAAACTCCTCACAGACGGTGCCATTAGGTCTTGAAGGTGACTTCTGCCTAGTGATTCACTGGGGAAGCTGTAAATAAATAGCCTGATATCTCTCTAGTTGTCATCACTGACAGTTTAGATCTTCTTGCAGTGACTTCAGGTCTTTGACTTGCTGGAGCATGTCATTATGAAAGAAAATAAAATATTTGTTAAAGATATTTTAATGGATAAAATATTAAATATTTTAGTAATAAAAATATCTGTCCGTATCTGACAGTGTTCTTTTATTCAGCAGCTCTATTTTTAAGATTAGAACAAAAATAAATATCTATATCCTGGGCTCAGGTGGCTGAAGGAGGCAGCCTTTCATTCCATGGAACTGCAGTGTAAATATTATTTCTTGGTTTTGTTTTCTTCTAGCACACGCACATCCCTCGATTAATACCCATCATAACCAGTAATTGTACCTCCAAGTCTGTTGCAGTTAGAAGGTGAGAATTGAGTTTAAATTTATTCTCTTTTTACATGAAAAGGGTTGATATCCATGCTTATTAAAGAGTGCATCTCATTCTCCCCCGAGAGTTGGGGGTCCAGTTCAAAGTTATCTGTCTCCTATAAGCCACAGCACTGTGAAGAAGAAAATGCACTTTTCCTCAAAGAAAAATGTTCTTTGATCTTTGTGCTTATGTGCTGTTATAATAATGTCGTATAATTTTGACTTTCTTAAAAAAACATACTCCTCTTCCCTGCTACTTGCCATTGTAGCGACACGTTTCTTGGAGCCAGTCAGCAGAAGTGGTGTTCTGTTGGTAGTGTCACGTGGATGTGCTAATGGTCCTCTCTGCACACTTAAATTGGGCTGGGTCCTGAGTCCTAATGTCCCAAAAGGTTTCATAACAAAAGGTGGCTGCTGTTCAGAGGCAGGTGTGGCAAAGTCAGGGCGCCTCTGTTAACTTCTGGAACTCAGAGTTTCTTGTCTTTCTTCTCTCAGGCGCTGTTTTGAATTTTTAGACTTGCTGTTGCAGGAGTGGCAAACACACTCCCTAGAAAGGTAAGCTTTGAAAACGAGTTGGTTAATTCTCTCCTAGTGATGTCTGAGGAGGTTAATTCTGGAGAAAGGATAGTCCAAGAGGTGAGATTGTATCAGAGGTATTGTTGCCACAAAAAAAGCACATACGTATGTGCACACACACATTCCTACCTGTAGTTCTGGCAGTCAGTGTTTGGAGAGTGTCTCATGTGCCAGCCCTGGAAAACCTGGCTGAGTGACTCCCTGAGCTCAATATTCTTTTGCACACCAAAGTGAGATGATGTGAATATGAATGCATGTTTATCAGGAGCTTCTGAACTTTCTACAGCACTTCAGACTAATTAACAGTGAAAGTAATTATGAGAGAAGAGACCGAGACACAGTTTCCTTAGGCCTAGACTGTTTAAGGCTGTTTAAGGGTTAATAGAGTGGTTTTGCACCCACACAATTTCAACAGCTAGTTAAAGACTGATCTATAAAGAATACTGTTTACCTTTTCCTAGTCAGCAATGTGGGTGAAATAAAACTAACGTGTAAGAATAAATAAATAAAGGCTCCAAAGGATTTTACGTGGAAATGGGAAGATGTGATAAACTCTTTTCTTGGAATACAAAGCAAAATCAAATTAGTCATGTGTTTATAAGTGTGGCACATCTTTCTAGACTGGTGGATAAATTTTTCTTCTTATTTCAGACACATATCAGTGTTAGCTGAAACGATAAAGAAGGGAATCCACGATGCAGACTCGGAAGCCAGGATAGAGGCAAGAAAGTAAGTGGAAGCTGTTGTTGGTGTTGTCTTCTCTTCCTTTTGCTCCTGTTGTAAGTCAATGGTATTGCATGTTGGTGACTGAGGTCCAGGCAATTTACTTTCTCCTGGCAGCTGATGCCAGTTTTCCCTTGGCTTTAATGTGAGTGTGTACTTCTGGATGTCATATGAGGTGATTATGTAGGGCTGAGTTACATATGTATCACATATCTTCTAATGGTGCTTAATTTCACTTTGTTCTTGTGATACTTTATTGTCTTTTTATCGGCCTAAGCAATTAAAATGCTTACCTGAGTTGTTCAAGAGTATGGAGTGGAGAACTAGGAACCTTGTCTTTACTTTTGATGTTTGAATTGCTGTTAAGTGAGATTTCTTCTCTTTAGTACAAAAATATTATTATTTCAAATATAGTTTTTCTTTTTGGCCTATATGCAAGACTAGGTTATTTGCTGCTCTTGAAATGAACATCCTTGTTCCAGTACACTTTTAAAATGGTATCCTAAACTAAGGAAATATTTTATAACACTGAAATACTATCTTTGTGTGTATCTGTGAAACTCCGCTACTTACTATTTTTCTTCTGTTGAAGATCTCTTGCATTTCAATTAATGTGTTTGTATTTACAGTAGTATGGTGGTATACTAGGATCATGCTCTTCTGAATAGAACACTACAGGAACATTTTTCTTCAGAAACAAGATGCTGTAAATCACGAAATCAATGAATAACAAATTTTATTAATCTAAATGCTATGTTGTAAGCAGAGGTGTTTCACAGTAGGAGTGCTTAAATCCTTTTGAAAGAGAATGTGTCCGTCACTGAAAAATACAGTAGACACTGAGTCTTCACAGCAGGTGTCTCGTTAAGCTGAATAGACAGCAAGGAGAGTGGCCTGAGACTCCAGAGAGCAAGCTTAATTTTCTCTTCCCCATGTATCTTAATTAACAGTGTGGCTTATTGTAAGGCAGACATTTGTTTCATTCTAGTGGCATGAGAACGTGTGTGACTTCTCTGAGGATGGGCTGTCACACAAGTAATTCTTGATTCATTTGAACTATCTTACTCTTAAACTCTTACTCTTAAGCTGTCCCCTGAAAAGTGCCAAGAGTCTTCCTCTCCTTTGTGATGAGAGTGAATGGTGTTTAGCCATGAGCCAGGAGATTTGGAACAGAGAGAAATTCTTCCTTTGCCTTCAAATGCTCCTGTATTTTCAGCATGGCACTGACTGAAAGTGCATAGGAGCATCTCTTCCCTCTTCTTTGTTACTTCTTCCCAAGACAGTTAACAGCCTCAACTCAGAACAGAAGATTTGTCTTTGCCGTATTGTACAAGAGCTGTTCATTAAACTTAAGGAAGAAGACACCACCAGCTGGTGCTCTCCTGAGTCAGGCCCGTGTGTGTTCTGCTTCTGGCATCTTTTTGAAAGAGCTATTGAGCATCTGATCCCAAACTAGTAACAATCTAGTGGGTCTACCATCTCCCACATACATTAGACAGCCAGAGGGATGAGGGTTTCTTCTGTAATAAAGTTTTTTTTACTACCTGTACTTTTACTTACCTTCCAAGTGGAGGGTTCCTCTCTTCTTATTTTCATTTATTTTTTCTTTTCTGTGGCTGTTTGATGGGTTGAAGAAAGTGCTAGGTCCTAAGTGTGTCATAGGGGCAGTCAATGGCTGAAATGACTGGGCTAAAGAGTCTGCTAATGCCAGTAGTGAAAAGGACTCTGACACCTACCTGTCCTCCACTGCCCCCTGAAACACAACAAGAAAATGTTGACACAATTGTGCCTTTCTTCCAGGTGTTACTGGGGTTTCCATAGTCACTTCAGCAGAGAGGCAGAGCATTTGTACCACACCTTGGAGTCTTCCTACCAGAAGGCCCTGCAGTCGCATTTGAAGAACTCTGACAGCATTGTTTCCTTACCCCAGTCAGATCGCTCCTCCTCCAGCTCCCAGGAGAGTCTCAAGTGAGTTTTTCAGTGTCACCACCTCTCTGTTTAACCAGCTACAGATAGCTCCATTGAATTGGAGGGAGGCATCATGTTGCTTTGTCTCATTTGGGTCACCATTTGGCATCAACACCTGATTATTCCAAATTTTATTTTATTTTATGAACGTAGTATTAAATTTAAAAGCCAGCAAACCCCGTTACTTTAAAAAAAAAATAACCAAAACAACCCAAATCAAATAAACCCAACAAAAACCTCAGCATTATCTTGATACTATAAATAATTTTCTAGGAAGCTTTTTCTCAGCATATTCTGTTAGTCATTCCTTCTAGGTATGCTTAAAACAGTGCTTGGATTGAAATTCTGTATTTAGCATTAATTCTAGAGGTGTAAGTCTGCCTCTCTCCAAATAAGAGGAAAAAAAGACTAAGCAAAACTTGAGAAGTAACTGCAAAATCAGTATGTAGCTCTTCTCTTGAATGTATGTATTTTGGCTTCTCTTAGAGATACGCTCAACTGAGGATCCATTTGTCATTTGTTAGACCTGTATGAAAAATACCCATAACATATTGATGTTACTTAAAACGACAAAGAGGGTTCTTAAAAATCTCTTCTTGCTCAAGTAATGTGCATGCTAATTTTTTTTTAGTGCTTTTGTAAGGACTGTCATGGTGATGCTGTATTTATACTTAAACAATAAGCTTTTTTAGTCTATTCCTGTATATGAATAACTTCCTATTAACTCAGTTGTCTACTGAGGGAAGAGGGTAGCATTGATTCTGATGACTGTGAAATACCAGGTTTGTTTTAATAAATGTTTATATTAACTTCTAGCCGTCCACTGTCTGCCAAAAGAAGTCCCACTGGAAGCACTACATCTAGAGGTGAGAACAGAAGCTAAAAACTGTGTTCAGGTGTTGCTGAGGAAGTGTGATGAATTAGAATGAGAATTTCAGACACTGTAATATGCAAAGAGCAGCTTTGATCATCACTGTTCACTGCTCCTAAAAATGGTAACTTACTGTGTAAAATTTTTAATTAGTTCTGGGTTGTACACCACATTCTGTGCATCGACTGCTGATAGAACGATGCTTTTGAAAGTTAATAAGTCTGCTGTCGCTTGCACCTGAAGGGCAGCCTAAAAAGCCTTGAAAATTGTAGCTAATGTATGTTTAGCTGTGTAGCAGCTGGAATGACCTACTGCTGATAAGGCATACAGCTACATAGTCTAATGGTGCATTCAGCTTTACAGTTTTGTCACTTATTTTCTGTGGTTTCAGCACTCGCTGGAGGCATCGTCTGCACACAAGCTCTACAGTGTTAAATTCCATCTCATTGCTAAGCTGTTTTTACTTTTAGATGGAATACTTAGGTGCAGCTTTCCTGTCTTAAGTAAATGCTTACAATCTGTATAGCAAATGTTAATACGATGTATAACAAAGGAAGCTTTCTTGGTAGAAGGTAAGCTGCCTTCTACGCCTGACCAAGATCGCATTCTGATATGTGTATACACTACACGCCACTGAGACCTTTGATTCAAGGAGATATTGGTGTGGAACTACTTGATTGTGCACACAAATGCATGTTTGCTTGCAGCTGTTTAGAAAAGCTTCATGCCTAAGAGGGTAAGCATCAACAAGTGATGGGAACAGCAGTCCTCATGAGAAGATGAGGTGTTGGGAAGGAAGTTAATAGAACCTGGACTGAAGGACCTGCAGGTCTGGTTTTTGGCCAGCAACTCACAGGCTGGTGATGGGTACTGTGATTGAACTTTCCCATCTAGTTCCATTAGAAATTTCTTTGTTGCTGGCCTGGCAGCCTTTTTGATCTCAGCATATATGTTAGTGTCTGATAAAGTTCTTAGAGGTAGCCTCAGGTCAGCATTGAAATATCTTTGCAGGCAGTGTGGGGAAGCCCACATTGCCCTGATAAAGCATTCTTAGTTGAGGTATTTTAGTGCCAGCAGGGACCGTTAAAAATAGTACATTAAACTGCTTGTCAAGCTCTTTGAAGCACACAGCTCAAAAAAATTAATCTTCTTTATTCTGGATCTCCCACTCCCATCTGCAGCATCTACAGTAAGTACAAAATCTGTGTCAACACCAGGATCTCTGCAGCGATCCCGCAGTGACGTCGATGTGAATGCAGCAGCTAGTGCCAAGTCAAAAGTGACGTCTTCTGGAGCATCCATCCCCTTCAGTTCTGCTGCAGCCTTGCCCCCAGGCTCATACGCATCACTAGGTAAATCTATGTTCTTCTACTCTTGCAGTTAGCTTTCTTTACTAGCAGAAGGTGCCTCGTAGTGGTATTTGAATATTAAACTCTAAGTAGAAGAACATATCTCTGAGATCGTTACCAGCTCTCTAGGATCAGTGTGGAATCTCTTGCCCTTTGGGATTAAGGAAAAAATTTGCTACAGGACTGACTTGAAGCAACTTCTTAGGTTTTGAATTGTTTGATAGTCTGCGTCTCACTCTTCTTTCTGGGGAAAAGCAGATATTATTCTGATTCTGGGATGTTGTTATTGAGGGAAATACTGCTTGATTTCTTTTGACATTTCCCCCTGTTTCGTTTCCTTATCTTCCTTCCTTCCTTTCCTGAAACTGTTTTTTCATTAATTGTTTTATGCTTTGAATAGTACATCTTAGTTGAGTTTGACCACTTTCTGTTTTACAAAAGAGAAAGATGTAGAAGCAAAGAGGAGAAGTTGGCCTTCTGTTTCACCACACAGGATACAAGTATCTGTTCCTTATGCTGACTCTTCTTGGATTATAGCCACACATCATTTTTCTCTCAAAGCATCGTATATCCCTTTCAGGTGCCCAGGGTTTCTTAGAACAAAGTGTGCATTTGATCTTTCTCTCCTGGAGGTGCCGATGAAGGAGGCATGAAGGAGGAAATGCAAGGCGGTGATTGACAATATTTGCAGAGCTTCAACTCGGTTATGAGCAGAGCTGATCATCTGAGCTAGTTTCTCTTTCTCCTTTTTTCATGGTAATCTAATTCTAGGCTTTTCATCAATTTATCTTTACAAGAGGAAGAAAAATCAGAAATCAGTGATCTTGGTTTAAGCTGTATGGATTTTCTACACTGAGTCAGTTGAAAAGTTACTTCTTGCTGTGAGGGAATTGGTCTTCAGCCTGATAAAATAGGCTTGGTGAATTATATAGGGATGGTTTCTATAGATCCTTTCTGTAGGCAGGTTTCTTCCATATCTGAAATATCTTACCTTGGCTTACATGTGTTGGTTATATTTGGTTTGGAAGTTGAATTCTTACTCTGATTTGAATTGCTCCTACTTGGTTCAAGACTTAGATATGTTGCAGAGGAAATGTAACACAAAATAGGAAGTGTGCTTTCGAGCTTCCAGAGGAAACCATTTTTCTGTTGTGTTGCACACTGGCTTCAGTGGCAAAACTGCTTTCGAACACTCCTGTGTCATGAGGAAGAACGGAAGAGGCAGGGAAAGTATCTACTAACGTTGGCTTTGTCCTTGAAGCCGGGAGACTGAATTCAGTGTTAGTCTTGCTCTGAAAACAGACTGTGGGAGAAAAGCAGCAAATGCGCTCTAAGTGATGCAAACATGGCTGCTCCTAAAGGACCCTTCTTCCTTTTGAACTACTAGGAACACTTGTCACCAGCGCATTCCCATGGGACAAATAGTGAGGCAAACAACAAAAATGGAGTTTGGCAAAGGTTGGTTATTGCAAGAGGGAAAACCTGCAACCTTGTTCTTCAGATACATCGAGCTTTGATTTGCTGCTCAGTCAAACTTTTTTCCGTTATTTAATTGTGTTCATTTTTTTTTGCATATTTCTGTAGCTAATATATAGTGCCCGCTTCTATTGATGTTACTAATTTTCCCTATTAACCCTTTCCTTATTTTTTTTTTTTAAATTGCCTAAAGATGGTACTACCAGTAAAACCGAGGGTAAGCAGTCTCTCTGTGTAACCGAGGTGTGTCCACAGTCGTACCACCCTACCTGGTCTCTGTTCTCAAAGTGTTATCTGGTTCTCATCCGTGTTCACTGGTGACCTGCATGAAATGTTGCATGGTTGTCCTGCTCATTTTGATGCCATGGGGTATTTTTCACTTTCTCTTCAAGCTCCTCGCCACTAATAGGCACCAGTCTGCTTTTATGACTTCTAATCACAAAGCTGCGTGTGGGTCTATATATCACTACTTTTGGTTGAAGGTGACCTGTGCACAAATAAAAGAACCTAAAACCCCCCAAAAACAACACAGGGCTTGTGTTTTCTTGCTCCACGATGTGTAAAGGTTTGCTGTGATTTTCCATCCAAAGCTCAGGTCACAACTGCCAAATGCTTTCGGGAAGAGACTGTGCAGCGAGAGAATTGAATGAGATGATCACATGGCAGAAAAATGAGGACAGTAAACAATGATCTCTAGGGAAGGAATATTTTAGTCAACCTCTTTAAACCTGAGCGCTCTCTTTTTGTTGTTAACTGCCTGAGCTTACATCCAAGACAGCTGGAGGAAAGGCTTTTTTGAAGAACACTGAGCCTGCTAGTTTGGGAGGGCTCCCAGTCTGTTTTCTCTGGCTTATTGTCAAAGCTTGTTCTTTATTTCTCTCAAGCAAAAAAGATCACTGGGAAATCACTTTTTCTGAGGTAGACAGGAGTTGGAAACAAGATTGCCTTCTGGACATAACGAAAACACCACACCCCCCAACAAACCCATTTTGTCCCTGATGCAAGTCTCTGTTCAAGGCATCTATTACTGTCTTGCGGGGCTCTGCTTGTCTCCCTGATGGCTGCTCGTATTTGGATGTGCTGTTCTGAGAAGTGTCACCGTGCTGTGTGATGTGTGGGGTTTTTGCCTTACTGTTATTGATGCATTGGTTTATTTAAAAGGACAGGTCTCGATTGTCTTCAAAACTGGCAGTTATTCTTAGTGTTGGGGATGAATTGGCTCTGCATCATGAGCAAATATATGTCCTGTGTGATCTGTTAGGGATAAGGAATATGAAGTTGGCCTAAACCACTTGTATTTCTAAATCCATAGCAAATTAGATGAAAATTCCGAATTATTGTAATCCTGAGCCTGTTTTATCTATTGCTGATTCTTCTTTTTATCTTCTTCCTTTTCCTTCAGTCCTCAAACCTTTCTATTTTTTGGCCTAACTTTGAAATGGTGAAAGTTTTAATGTTAATTTATGAAATAACCTATCCAGGTCTCAGTCCTTTCCTTAGCTGTAGTAACATTTGTGGAAGCCTGTTCCAGAAGCTGTCCTCTGGAATATCTTTATTTTTTCTTTATTAAATGCTCTATTGTCAATCATGCAAAACAGTATGTGTGTGTGGGAGTTGTTTTATTAGTGTTTTTTTTTTTTTTGGTTTTTTTTTTTTT
>VXBJ01003374.1:1559917-1611131 GCA_013400055.1 Nycticryphes semicollaris | reverse complement strand
TTTCAATTCAGCTACGTTGGAAGCTGATTTGATTTGGTAAAAACCTGAAATAGAAACCAGCAAGTGGCTTGAGGGGGAAAGGTTATGAGATGAACTTTTAGAAATGGAGTCTGCCATCCCCCTTGTAGTAAATACCAGATCTCATCTCTTCCCTTTACACTAGAGATTCTTTTTTTGGGGAGGGAGTGAGGATCAGGGACGATTATACGTGGCATGCTACAGCCAGAGCAGTTGAAGGATGAGTTTGATCACTGTTTGAAACTCTTCATCTTTATTTTCCTTTGTTGAGATAGTCAAGGGAAAACCAGCCTTTGTTCAGGATTTGGATTGTCTTACAGATGAGGGCTGAGAAAGTTCTTCTGCCAACTCTCTGATCTTGCAAATTTTGCCAGGAACTGCCAGGAAGCTGCAAAACTTTATATTCTTGACACAAATGTAAAAATTAAGGTGTAAAAACATTTCCTTGCTCTGCAAGAGATGCTCTTTGAACATAAAGCAGTAATTCAATTCCTGCCTGTGCCCCTGGATTTTTTGCAGGTCACCATTAAGTAATTTAAGAGCAAATCCCTTTGGTTTTTTATGTGGTTCAGCTTGATGTTAAATCTGCAGTCTGGTTCCCATCATGGCTTTCTGTAGCTACAGTGTAGAAGTTCTGCACCTTCCCCTCAGCTGGGAGCCAGCATTGTGTGAACTTGGCAGTTCCCATCTGCTTTGCCCTCAGTGTTCTCCTCAGTGTTTTGTGTTCGAGCCAGACATCTCAAAACCACGAGTGAGCCAGAGTGGGGTTGTGTCAGTGGCAAGACAAGTTAAAAGCTGAGTGTCAGTTCTTTGGTTTTAAGTAGTGTCATCCTAATTAACAAGTGCTGTTAAAATGCACTTCCTTATGGAAAGGCAGCATGTGTCTATATATCGCTTAAATCTCTGTAGGTTTTATGCTGCCTCTGCGTTGTGAGGCCGTGTCTTCTCATAGTGCACAATTTTGTCATGTATAGGTATCTCTTGAACCCCATTAAGAGCTCAGCAGGGAGAAAGCTTGTAAGATCTAAACCTTGATATTTATAGCTTTGATCAGGACTTCACATCTGGTGCTGTGCAGTTGTGCCATGTTTGTTACACCTGATTAAAAGGAAACCTTAAAAATTACAGAATCATCTGGACCGGAAGGGACCTTCAAAGGTCATCTAGTCCGACCCCTCCACAGTCAGCAGGGACACCCCCAACTAGACCAGGCTGCCCTGCTTGTTTTATCATGAAACATCTTTTCAAAGAACACTTTAAAAAAGCTGCATGATGCTGATTTTCAATATACAGAATAATGGTTTGGAGCATTTCTGTTACCCAGTTGACTATTTTCGAAGTGAACATAAAGACAATCCCTTCAGATAAGTGTTTCCCAAATAAATGCTGGTCTGTCGCAAAACTGGCAAGTTTAAACTAAAATCAGCAGTTTCCAGAGTCAGTGGCACAATTTTGAATTGTTTTTTATTATTTACTAGAAAGGAAATAAAATCTAGTAGTTTTCAGATATCAGACCACTTTTTTTTGATCTAGAGTTCATTGGACATCTTGAACCTTACCAAAGGCTTTGGGAGTAGCACAAGCTTTATGAAATCACCATTGCTGTTCTCTTCTCTGCCTTAAAGCTTTTCCTTGACCTCAAGAACAAGGAGCAATTCAAGTTTGACTGAATGTGGTATCTTAGATGGAAATGCTAAGGTAGTAGGTTTCTTTGTTCTCTTGGTCCATGCCTTTGCAAGTGCTGACTTGATTTGCCTGTGCTTGTTGGTGTAGAGCAAAGTGGTGCCACTATTATTCCCTCACCCCCCTGCCTTGGAGGGAATTCTTATGCAAAACCCAGAGTCATCCTATGCTGATGGCTTCCATCCAGTAAGGGTCAAGTGATTCTCAGGGGAAATTACAGTTCAGAATCGGATCTTACACTAGTATAATGTTGGACATGTGCTAAATATGCATGGAAATCATACCATGCTCGTTGTAAAAAGTTGTTTACAGATTTATATCTAAAGCATGTTTATAATTGATGTGTGCATGTCTCACAGATGTCCACATGTCATTTAGCAGTGACACAGCTAAGGGGGAGTCCTGCAGGCTCTTTCAGGAATGTTTTCATCCTAGCAGGGCAAAAAACCCAATGCTGAGTAACCTAAATGCATTAACCTGATCAATAGAGAGACCATTACCATCCCAGTGCTTCCATATGTAATTTGTGTGGCTGTATAGGTATTATTATTCATAGCATGGAACTGATTAGACTCAGTTGTGGAGCTGTTATAAACCATTTCTAGACTATTTGAAAGCCATTTTCTTCAATGTAGTATATGGACTGGGGCTCACGAGGCCTGGGTCTGTTCTGAGCTGGGGATGGAGACGCTGCGGTATCCTCCTAGAGGAGCTCAGAACCACACTGCTGGATGAAGCCTCTTGTAAGGCAAAAATGTACTCATAGAAGGTTCCTTTTCTTGTTCCTTTTAAAAAGAAAACACCACCACTTTCCTAGTTTTAGACATATGTTAGGCATCTCAAGGTTGATTCTGGTCCATGGATTGTCGTGAAAACTGACAATAACTTTAAAAAATAAAACCCAAACTCCCACAAATGGTTGCTTAACACAAAGCTTTTATATCGAGTCTTCCAAAACACTGTCTGTACCAACAGTGATGTGTCACATGTCAAATTTAGATCAAGGACTTTTTTATGTAAATGTTTTCTGGTTTTTGGAAACCAGTCGGGCCCATCTTTATCTGTTCCTTTGTCACACTGCCCTTGTCATGATGCAGTCATTCTTTTAAGAGGAGCAGAAAAATAATGGTTATGAAATAGGAATTGCTACATCTGCACTTTGAGCTGGATATGGAAACAAACCCACTTAAGAGCAAAGAGGTTTTGGGAAGGGAGGTGTCTGCTTGATTTTAACAACAAAAAAAGTCTGAATAACTTATTTGATATGTTACATAGTTTTGCTTAAAATTAGTTTTTCTGTCTGGGGTAGAAGCCACACAAATAGTCCTATGTGTAAATGAGTCTTTTTGTAGATGAATGCCTTAAGGGAATGTAGTAGAGATGTCTGTATTGTTATTGTATAGATGAACTTACCTATATACAGGCTGTATGTGGTATAATATATATTAAAAACCTTGAGATTTTCAAGGCAGACAAATGTTGATTCATCTTACATTACTATAAAGCAAATAGGTTTTGGATATCATAAGACTAACTTAAAAGCTGTGCATGCGTGTGAAGATCAAATAACATATGAAACACTCGAGATCCCTCTCCTGGTTTTCTATCTCATACAGTTTTACCTAAAGCAATCTTGAGTTCAAATTATTCTTTTTTTTTTGTTTTACAGCTAAAACTCTATTTGAATAGAAAAAACGTAGAATCTTAAACTTTTTCTTGAAGAGTAGCTTTGAGTCACTTATTTTGAACCACTTTTAAGCTGCAAGTAAAGTTAGTTACCTGTGTGAAAAAACAAATATGTAGTTTTTAAAGCTCAGAAAACAAAACTTTGGAAAATATATTAACAATTTGTGCTTCAGGGAATATACATAGCTGATATCAGGTGGCACTTTTTCCTTGTAAGCGTGTGAAGAATTTGACCTTCAGTTTGAGAGGGGATTTTTGCCCTTATGTTTTACCTCAAATAATAAAGTACTCTTAGGTGAGTTGTTAGTGTGCTGTCGCAGTATTCCTACCACTGCATCATTTCTGTGTCATGTATTTCTAGTTTCTGCTATTCCTGTTATTTGCACAATGCAAGTCCAGTACAGTGGTACTTCAAATGCTTGTCAGCCTTTTTAGAACAATGAGAAAACCTGTATCAGTGTTGGGACTCTGTTTCTCCTGTGCAAGGGCAAATCTTCATCCCATGTTGTTCTCTCTGACACCCATTAGGCCAAAATCAGTGTGCTAATCTACCAGTCTAAAAGGAAGTGGAATCTTGCTTGTGGGCATTCATTCATTCATTCAGAAACTACTGACGTTGATAGGAGTCTGTCCACTGGCTCTCAGGACTTTCAAAATAGGACTCAGCTCTCTATTGCTAATCCTGCTGAAAATCATATGTTAGTTAAGTTTGACCCTTATGGTTCAGTTTTCGTTCTTGAAGCCCCCAAAATTGGTACTAGAAGTTTATCTTGGTTTCTCTTTATATATTATTTTTGGGTTTCTATTTCCTAAGGTGCTAGAGTCGCTTACTACATATTGTCCCAGTTTTCTCCTTGTTCTTAGTCACCTATAAATAAAAGGGTGTGAGGGAGGTGAGGAGGAAATCTTGTAGATGCGAGAAGAGGAGAAAATTTTGGGGGTCTTAAGAGCAGCCTGTGCATAAAAGGAGACATCAATCGCTTCACATCCATTGTTGGTCCATATATGTCACTGAACGTGCTTTCTGTGTGTTACTCTGTGTAATGTTGAATTTCAGCTTGAGTCGCACCCTCCAGGTCTTTCTGCAATGCCAGGGGTTTCTGTTGGCCTTCTGGAAGGATGTAAGCCAATTCCATTACTGGTTCCTAAGACTGAGCAGATTTAACTTCTTGTCTGGCTGTTTTATACTCCTGCTGCCACCAGTGATGCCTTCCTGATGTGAGAAATTGAAAGGAGGCCTTGAGGCTTCTCATAAGAGCATGAGGTCCTTTCTTCTCCTTCCCCATGCACATCTGTGGTGGGGTTTGGGAGTATGCACCTTGCGACAAGTAGCACAGTGGCTCCACTCATCTGTGTGTCACTGCACATGTGCTAAACTTACACAACTTAAGAAAGGGTCAGCAAAGAGCTATGGAGCTGTCTCTGGGTTGTGTATCTGTCTGACCATTTGTAAGGGGCAGATAATGTCCTAGACCAGAGGAGATCTGTAGCCTTGCTGGTGGTAGGAAAACCTTAGCAGCCAGTGTCATGCCTGGACCCACTTGGACATGCTTAGAGCTTGTTAGGTTGAGCCAATAGTTAAAAAGTAATTGGGATGTACTTTCTCAGTTTTATGCTAATGATTTCTTCTGTGTCTTGTCTACAAACTCTCTATCTTGCTTACTGAACTATTTTAAAACTAGGTGACGGTAGAGAGACCTGATGTACAGTTGTCTTCTAGGCTTTTCCCCCTGCAAACAAGTCTAGTCTCTCTTCTCAAAGTCAAACATCTCCTTATCACTTTGTGTCTATCAGAAACTTGCAGACCATGGTATGAATATTTTGAGAGTTCAGAGAAGAACAGAGCTCTCAATCCATTCAGCCTGGGCTGTTTACCATTGTCTTGTCCTGCATGTGTACCTTATGTGAAGTGATTTTTTTTTTTTTTAATTTTTTTTTTTTTGGGTGGGAAGCGTGTATCTCTTTGTTCATATTTCTCTGTATGATTATGGTGGAGACAAAGGGCAGAAGATTAATATCTGTAAGTGGTGGGTGCAGGTGTCTAGACTCTTCTCTTACCTCTTGTGATTTTTTTTCTTTTATTATTGTGCCTGAAACTTGAAGTCATCCTCTGAATGCAAGATAGCACTGGCATTAGTCCTGAGAAACAGCTTCAAATTTGGCTGAGAATCAGTTGTTGAAAAGTGCTAATGTAGGCTTTCTTTGTGTTGCTCTTAATTATCATTTCTTTCCCATTAACTAGAGACAGATAATTGAAGCTTAGCACTGGAAAGAACATTCTGTAGGAAACAGTCCTGCCCAAGAAGGGGATGAACTGATGACCCTGTAAGCTTTTCTAGCTCAAATTTCTGTGGCTTTTTCACGAGGAAAGGACAGAAGAAGGACCAAGAATGCTTTGAGACTTTATATCTAATCTCCGCTGAACTAGAGACACACACAATCATTTTTCCACAACATTGATTGTGTTAAATGGGACTCTCCATTACAAGTAAAGTTACACTGATCTCAGGATAAATATGAGGGATCTGTAAACAGCAGAGAAACCTCAATAAGGTTGAAATAAAAGCGTGGTCAGGCTGTGTTGACAGACTCTTGCAGGAGTGTGTGCCAGCCTGCACACGTAGAGCAGGATATAAAGCACCGCGCTGCTAATTGGAAGTCCCAGTGATGGAATTCGTGGGGGCATCCGTTGTACCCGCCTCCCAAGGAGTGATTGCCTTGTCAGAAAGTAATAATTTTATATAGGAAGCAGCATTTAGGAGGCTGAAATTTTTGTTGTCTTTTGTAAAGAAGCTCCTGTAGAGCAGAAGCAGAGGCTATAGAGACATAATATTTTTTTTGGATTAAACTGGCTGACAGCATTAGAGAAAAATAAGCAGATTTTGGACTCACGGACTGTGACTGTTTCCACTCCCTGCCCCATGTCTCAGCCAGTCTAATAAAAGATGTTGCCTCGCCCTGTAAAACTTTTGTTCCCTGGTTAATATAGCAACCCTGCGAGTATAGAACAGTGATGTTAGGCACTGCTGCTGCCTTTGGAAGAAATGTATTGACAGTCTGATTGTGTTTGCATTCCTGCAGGTCGGATTCGTACAAGAAGACAGAGCTCTGGCAGTGCCACAAGCGTCACCTCGATGCCTGCTGATACCCGAGGCCGCAGCCGGGCTAAAGTAGTTTCCCAGTCCCAGCGTAAGAAGTATTTTATTTCTGGGGGAGCAGAACAAATTGTTATTAATACGCTTCTCTTGAATTGTAGTAGCATCAGCTGAGGATTGGGCTCACTTCTGCTAAAAACATTTGGGCATGTAACAAATCAAATCCCCACTTGGCCACTGTGTGCTCTTGCTGAGGGGTTAGTTGCTGCCTTTTTTTACCAGTTGTGCAGCAGAATTTCATGTTGCTATGATGTGTGGGACTAAATAACTTGCCCTGTGTCCCACTGAGGCACCCTCTGTCTCTGTAACTGACTGCTGTCCTGGGGTCTTGCCCTGCAAAGCTTCTCCTGCTTATGTGACTGTACTTCTGTATGTGTAGTGTGTGAGCTGTCTAAAGTTAATGTTATTTGGCATTGATTTAAAATAGAACATCACCTATTTTGTGTAGATATCGGGGAGATGGTCCAGCTCTCTGATTCACATGACACATGTGCACTCCCTGGCTTCCTGGCAAGGCATGGCTTTCCCCTAGGAGCCATACATACGATGCTGCTGCAGATTTGTCATGTGTATCTAAGGAGAATTTTGCCACTCAGACTTCAAAATAAATTGGGGACAGGGGGAAAGCCACTCGTATTTTGAGGACCTTCAGTCTTGTGGGTAAGAAGGGGTGGGATTTGTGGAAAGAACCCATTTGTTCTGAGGACTTGTCTTGCTTTGTACCCCTATTTATAAGCTCTTCTCTGGTCATGCTCCCATTGCTTTGCTCTGTCATGCTGGAGGGATGGGGAAGCAGTTAATAGCATTGTGTCAGGCTGGGAGAGCTGAAGAGAGAAGTATTACGTTCAGGATGGGGCCAAATGGAAATCTTTACATGGAGGTCATGAAGGAATTTGGGCTTTGGTATGCTGCTCTAAGTTGATATTTTCAGTTTTGAACCTAAAGCTGATCCAATGCCAGAAATTACCTTTTTTCCTAAACTTGGTTTGATGAAAAAATGATCAGATGAGACAAGTCTCAGAAGTATTTAAAGAACAGTTAAGTATCCAAAGATTTCAAGACGACAAAAATAGTCTTATGAAGCTTTAGGGTGATCATATCTGAGCCTGCTCCCTTGGTCTAGTTTGCTGAATCCCGATTCCAGCCTAGTCCAGCCAGGTGTGATGTTTATCCTTAAGGCAAATTTTGTATGAAATAAGTTACGAATTCGAATACAATATGAATTCTTCGTGCCCACACAGTGGATAAACCCTGCTGCAATTTTGCAGGCTGAGCTGGGGTATGACTTAAAACAGAAGTTGGGTCTCAAGAGTGTTGGTTGACATTTAGCTAAGCAGCTGATCAACCTTGAGAAATTTAGTCACATCTGCTCGTTAACTCACTGCATTCTGCAGAGGCTTTTGGAGTGATGTGTTTGTGAATAAATCTGTCTGTATCGTGTAGAGCATAAACCGCATGCTGAACGCTGTATTGTCTTGCTGTCTTTTAATCCACTTTTTGCCTGTCCTTTGGTCTGCCTTCATAATCAAGGATCCAGATCAGCTAATCCTGCTGGTGGTAAGAAATGTTTTCCCTTTCTTGCTTTCTCACGTTATTTACTTCACTTTTTTAACTGCTAAGCTTTTGGCTTCCCTCACTTTCTCCTAATGATAAGGCTTAAAAAGCATTTTCTTAAGATCATAAGTCCCAATGTGGCTGGCAAGCGATTTTGCTTTCTCATAGTAATCGGCCCTGGTAAGCGTATGTTCTGCACATTGAAGCTGTCTCATTGGTGCACCTTAAACCCCAGGTGCTAAATTCTTCTTTCAGTTACCTCAGTGCAACCCTGCTGACATGGGTGAGGTTGCAGCAAGTGTAACTGAGAGGAGTATTGGCTTTCCAGGGCGTGGGTGCTCTGTGTGAGACTGGCATCTGTCACACGTCTTCTCACTGTTGGGGTGGTGAAGGGCGGGGGGGGAGCCAGCACCACCTACAATGTGGGAGGATGTAATTTGATTGTTTCAGAATGGGTTTGGCCAGGAAATTGGAGGGGGAAGCAAGTTAAAAATACATGTGTTATGGTATTTCCTTCAGATTAATAGAAGTGCATTATCTTCTTAAAACAACACAGAAGAACTGTTTTTAACTCTTGCTAATTGCGATAATATCTGAGACTGAAATTTTGGTGAGATGTGTAGATACTTTTCAGAAAGAAACCAACGTGAATATTGGTTCTGAATGTGAGCTTGTCTGCGTACATTCTTGCAACCTTTTCAAATATAGTTTTCCTGGCTATTGTAGTAAGGAAATGGAATGTCAGGAATGCTATCAGCAGCAAATTTTCTGGGACTTTTATACACCTGAAGAAGCAAAAAAGAGTCTTGAATCTGTTACTTTCACAGTCCTCTGTGGTTACCTTTAAGCTAGCATTATTTAATTTTCAAACAGCTTAGCAAATGAAGATCCACAGAAAAAAAGTATTATTCAGCTCATTGAGGTAGCAAGGCTATTTCAGGTAGGAATATCTACTGCAACTGGAATGTAAATAAATCTTAGTAGACTGACTTGCAGGCAACATGGCTGAGAAGAAATGTAAACTTACTATGGACTAGTCAAACAGACAAGGACAAATAACACAGGCCAACTACTCAACTGGCTAAAAAATTTCTCTACCTGAAAAATAAATGGTTTAACCAGTCAAACCCAAGTAAGCCAGCATCCCTAAAAATGTAACAGACTTACTCTGTTTACCCTTTATTGTGCTGATCTGCTCCTGTTGAGTTGGTATTTTCTTAAAAAGTTTGCCATCACTGAATTATTGCAGGAGAGTAATGCCACCACTGCAGTGTAGCGTGAAGATACCTGAGCCACCTTGCATCAGGTGTCCTGTGCCAGAAGCTGGCTCGCTGCAGTCCAGTGCTCCACACAGGCTAATCTGTGTTGCTTTGAGGAGGTGAAGCAGCCTGTGAATTCCATGCTGCTGCAGCAAGGCTTCTCCTGGCACCTCTGCAAGCTGGAGTAAAGCCAGCTGTGGGTATTCCTGCATCACAGTGTCTGCTTTGGTTTTGATCCCAGCTGGGTCCTACAGGCAGAGTTCTTGATGTCAGTGTTTATTGTGCATGGGCTTTTCTCAGTCTTCCCCAAAAGCCCATGGAGAACACTCACATTAGTTTTCTGAGTTATTTGGATCAAATTCTTAGAGTTGATTGTGTTCCACTTTTGCTGTCAAAGTATTTAAAATCATGTGGGTTCTTAATTGTCTTTTTTTCCCCTTATTTCTGGTTCTGTTCTAGCTGGTAGCCGGTCTAGTTCTCCGGGTAAGCTGTTAGGAAGCGCCTATGGTGGCCTGAGCAGTGGAACGTCCAGAGTCCAGCCAGTGCCATCATCTGCAGAGAAGCGCACCAAGATCCCTCGGAGCCAGGGATGCAGTCGAGAGACAAGTCCCAACAGAATAGGACTAGGTAAGAACAGTCACTGCAGTGACACACTGAGCAGTGTGCTCGAAGGAGGGACTCTCCTCTTGACTAGGAAACTGTTCATGTGTTACTGTTGGTCTTCTGAGCTTTTCAGCTGGCAAGGTAATGTGAATGGAGTTTGCAGAAGAGTAATTTTAATTTTCCAGGTTGAGCTATAGTTTCAAAGTAGGCCTAAAGATGTCATGAGATGTCTTCTATTTGAACTTCAACACGAATGATGTTATTAGATCAGGCAGCAAAAATAGTTGTCGTGAATAACCGTCACAGCAAAAATACCTCATTTGGCATTAAGGGCTTACGCCTAAAATGAGCTGAGCAATCGTTACAGTCAGCTGGAATCAAGGGGAAAAAGCACCTTTTTGAATTAATATAGAAATTTTGCAACTGAAATGGTTTCCTTCTCTGGGGCTTAGTATCTTTAGCTACTTTGTTAAATGGCGTTTTATGCATCTAACTGTTCTGCTTCCAATAGTCTTGTCTCAGTGACTGTTGTGTAAATATTTTGTAATAGTTTTTATTTTCAAAGTTATCAGCGGACTCATATTTTTTTAAGTTGGGTGAGTAAGCATCACTATATATAAGCTTCTTTGTATCTGAATTGCGGTGAAAAGGTATTCAGTGTGCTGTCTGAATATGTGAATATTGATTCATATTTTAACTAGAAATGTTTTCCTAAATTTGAAGATTATACAGAGGGAGATGATTTTAACACTATTACTAAATTTTTTTGTATCTCCAAAGAATTTAGTAGTAGGTTGAAATGGATTGAAGTTGTAGCCCTATTGTTGTCAATTAAATTTTTGACTGTTGCTTTAGCAATTGTATTTTAAAACTAAACTACCTTTCCTGAGAATATTGTTAATGAAGAATGGATAAGATATTTCTCTAAGTATATTGAAATGAATTCAAAGCATCTGAGTGCATATGCTGTTTTGATTCATAAGTAATATTGCATGTTCACTGTGATTATTTTTCCAAATTCAATGTTCTTCTCGTGTCTGATCTATTTTATGGCCTCTGTATGAATTGTGCTTTTCTGTTTGTTGCTTTAAAGTGTAAAGTGCCTCCCAGTAACTGTTCTGCTATTGCTCTGCAGACAAAAATTGTTTTTTAGGAGGAAACAAAGAATGATGGATAGTGCCATAACATATGCTTAAGCTGATCATCACACTGTGTGGTCTGATTTGAAACAATCTTAAGCATCTGAAGGGAAATTTGTGTGTGAAATCCTCATTCTTGGGTTGCCTGCTTTCAGGTATATTATGGGAGCCTTGAATTCTTTTGAAAGTGTAATTTGTTGCCTCATTGCGCTGTGCTCTCTGTGAACAGCCAGTACATATTCTTTGGGAGCGGGAGAGAGCTCTGACAGATCTATCAGCTGTGTGGTTTCCACACATCCTCTGCCCCCGCAGCTGAAGGTCCAAGCCTGTTCTCTCAGGCTGTTGTGGGAGCAGGAGGGTCTAACACTTATGCCTTTAGCACTCAGTTACAGAGTTGTCTTCATTGGATCTTGAAAATGGTAATACTGGCTTGGATGGAGATAGCTTTTGAGCTGTCATCTTGATACCATTATTCCATTGTATTTATTACTTTATATCATAGTAGCTAACAGTATTCTATGCTTTCTTATTGTGTTGCTTCAGTCCCTATCTTTCTTTGACACTTTTCATTTGTTCATTTCATTAAATGGACTCCCACTCACCTCAGTCCTAAATATGTCAATACACTTTTTCACAATCTGATTCAAGACGGTCCTTGGGCACACGTACAGCATCAAATGTGCGTGGAATACTTTAGGTTTTGTGGGATTATTTATGTATTTGATACACATGAGCTTATCCAGTGGGCTGAAACATTTCAAGTCCGTGGTCGTGTTGCAGTGCAGCAGATGTCAAAACATGGTGCAGATGAAGCTGTTAGAAATGGGTAATTCCTGGACCCTGTTCATAGCTCATCCATTGACTTGTGTGATTTTTTTGCAGAGGTGACTGGGAGTTGCAGCTGGACCAATGCTGTGTGTGCAAGAAGGGCACAGAGTGTGGGTCCCTGTGTGCAATTGAGCTTCATTACAGGAAACATCCACTGGAGCTTTTCAGGCCTCTCTGGGGCAGTGGCAAGCTAATAGAGCCTCTGCATGTGGATGCAGAGCACCAGTACCTTGCTGTTAGGCTTGGGTTTCCATCAGGACCACAGGTATCCACAAAGTATGTTCCTTATGTGTGCTGGAAACCTTGAAGAATAACATTGTTTTCCCAAGAGGCAGCACAACGAGGCACACCTGGCATGCTGAGGTCCTGTGTGGTCATCTGTGTGGCACTTCCCAGTTTTAAGTTTGCCTATGCTGTCTGCTCAGTGGAGATTTCCTAGTGGTGATACCCTCTTGGGGAAGGAAAAATGTAGTCCGCTCAATCTCGAGCTTTTCTTTGGGCCTCTTGAAGGAGACTGCCTCAAAAAAAGGTGATGTCCATTTCCCATGGATTGAAAGTTTATCTGCTTGAAGTTAATTCTGTTGGATGCTCAGTAGATCGTTTGGCTTGGATCTGAAAGGAGTGAGAGATTTGAGATTGTCATTCTCCAAACGCTGGTGCAGGCACAGCTGACTATCAGTTTCGTGCAGCAGCGTCTTTCTGACGGGGTTATGCTGTGTATATTTACTGGAAAGCTGAAGACAGCTCTTGACTTGTGTCTACTGGGTGTACCCCACTGCAGAGCTTTCCTTGGCTGCTTTGGCAGCATTTACAGTCTCTTTAAAACGCTTGTATTAATGTAAAGGAAGTGTCTGCTGATTTTTAGGGTCCACTTAAGAATCATTTAAAGTCACACCCAAATGAAATACAGGTTTCTTCCAAGTGGTAGGCTGGTAAACAGGGGCACTATCAGGTTCTGCTGGTGTTATTTGCATCTGTTGGGTTCCACTGGTGTAAGACAGCCTAATAATTTGTTTTAATAATGATGTGAACTGTACCCAACTGCTTTGCCTTTCCAGATGAAATTGGTAAAACTCAGATACACAGGAGGCATCTAGAAAGTTGGGATTTTATTGAAAACAACCCAACCTTCTCCCGTCCTAAGCTCCCTGCCCAGAACTGCCTGTGGGCATACTGTGTGTTTTCATCCTTGCCTATTCCTTTTAATCCATTTTGTGACTCATTTACCTAATTTCTGTTTGACTTTTGGGGGTTGGGAATTCTGAAATTAAGACTTACGCCTGTCCTCTCTGGCTTTGCTGCCTGTGCTGTAAAGGCAGGCTGTGACAGTAGGAGAGACTTGTCTAAATGACGACACTGCCGGCCCTTACTGCTGGCAGTGCCCAAAGGAAAATACTCTGAAGAGCTGATATTCAGTTTTCCCTACAAAACACAGCAGGGGAAAAATGTGGGGCAGGTGCCTGGGAGTCCACAGACTCATCATTCAGTTCTTTTGAATCCTTTTTTTTTTTTTTTTTCCCCCTCCTTGCTTTGTGTCTGTATCCAGTGACATGCAGTTCTTTTTCCTGACCATTACTCATGAATGACCCAGTGTTTGGTTTTGGCTGCTCTGTTTGTGCAGTCAATATTGTGGTTCATCTGCAGCACAGTCATACTAGTCTGTTCTCATGCAGTTAAAGTGCATTTTTTTCATACTTCATACTACTGCTGTTAGCTGTTATGGAAGGAAAGTGTACTGTATCCATGAATATATATATATATTTAATCATTCACATCTCTCCCTCTCTAAAAAGCTTTTACTAGTTTTAGTAGGATTGTATCATAGATAAGACTGACAGATCTTCTCTACTCAAGAGAAATCAGTGCTTGTGCAAACCTGATGTGAAGGCTGCCATTATTTACGTATAAGCATGAGACCCAAGAATGAGAAGTTTGCTTCTACAGAGCCCTCAGTTTCAAGCAAGTTATTTGTGTGGAAGACTTTAGAGTGTTACTTTCACATGTAGTTCACTTGTCAGCTTTTTTCCTCATATCTGAGGTAGAATTGTTGTACTCATGGACCCTAATGTCATCCACTTCGTATTATTTAATCTGTTTTATTTATTATAAGACCATCTAACTCAGAAGTTTTAGACACTACGGTGATCTAATCAACTTGCTCAGTAACTCATCTTGTATTGTCTGACATCAAAGGTCAACCATCAGAACCATTAATTCATCTGAAAGATATGAGCTGTGTTTTTGCAAAACTGGGAGGGATTTGACAAACCAAGAATCTGGCAGTATATTTCAATTTTAACACCCAAATATGAAGGTTTCTATTTTGTTCTGTGCTGTTTAGCTTGAAAGGGTACTGATGGATCCAGTGGAAATGAGCCCACAGAGCCACTGTAGGGAAACTTTATTAGCTTGAGTCTAGGCATTTAAGTTCAGTACACAAACCAATAGAGCTTTATAAGAATACATGTGTATATTCTGAAGCATGCAAATGACACTATTTTTATAAATGCAAGGCTACTGTTAAAGTATTATTATAAAGCAAATTGTGCTCTGTGTATGTGCCTCTGCTACGTTGTCATCAAAGCTGGTAGATTAGCTTTTACTCTGTGCATGAGAAAATTCTTGAAAGGCTTTTCATGAACACTTAAAATATGTTGCTGCCTTTACCAAACAGCAAAGGAAATCCCTCTTTAGTTGTTAAATTCTTCGAGGTACTATTTTTTTTCTGGAAGAAAACATTGCATTCTCTATTGGGCGTAAAGCTTATTAAATAACTTTCTGCAAACATCTCTTGTAACAAACTGACACGGAATGCAGAAAAGTAACCCAGTTTTAAATACCTAAATAGCCAATTTTCAAAGTAATCAAATTCTTGATGTTAAACAACTGTCTAAGGGCCTGGCTCTGTTTTTCCTACTCGAACAAAACTTCAGCTCTGAAGACAGCTTCATCTTCTGTCTTGTGCATTGTGTTTGGCCAAATGAAGAGTGTCCATATATGATGAGTTCCCACGACACGGGTGATAGGCAGGAGCCTTATTAGGCTGTGGAAAATTGAGCACTCAATAGCCCCAACCAAAGATAAAGAGTCTTGTTGATGGCAGGATTTTGTCAAAGTAAAGAATATAGTTTAAATCTCCCCTTAAGCATCTCAATCTGTGCATATAACCCTATAAATACAAGGTTTTAGAAGCGTTTGAGGAGCAGAAGTTAGGTAGCATCTGTTAAGATCTGAAGCTGCCGCTGATATAAAATTGAAACCACTTTAAGTTGACTCTCAGTTACTTTGGTTCTAAATGCTTTTTTCCACAGTGTCTTTGATTGGAGAAACATATCTCTGCAAGTCTGTACCATACACCCTCTTCCCTCAGCGTATTTGTTCATGGTAAAACTATCCTTGTGAAAGGCAAATCTACGTAGAAGTAGCATATTGGTAATCTGACTACTTCTAAAAAAACTTGACCTGGTTTAAAAGCGCTGCTGTTCTGTTTCAGAAGGATGTTTATCTTAGAAGTAAGGAAAAGATATTCCAGAAGGGTTTCTTTCAGCCTCATCTGTTTTGCATGTTTTGTAACAGTAGCGCTCCCCTAAATGATTGAAGATTCCTGCTCTACTTGAATAACAAAACTTGGGTTACTTAAGAAAAAGGCGGACTGTCAACCAGACACTTAATGCTGCTGAAATTTCACATCACAAACACAGCTCAGGGTGTAAGGTAGTTGGTTTGTAAAGAGCCTGAGCAGGCTGCTGCAAATTATAATTACTGATGTAATAATTACCGTAACTAACAGAAATGTGACTTGACTTTGAGCTTTCTATCCTCATTAAACTTGTTCACCTTCTCTGAAACTCTCCATGCTGCATGCTAGCACGGAGCAGTCGTATCCCCCGACCCAGCATGAGTCAGGGGTGCAGCCGTGATACCAGCCGTGAGAGCAGTCGAGATACAAGCCCTGCTCGGGGCTTTCCTCCACTTGGTGAGTACATGTAGGCATTGGAGCTTTAAGGGTCAATTTTTAAACTTTTTTTTTTTTCTCCCCTCCTTTTCCCCTGTTCCGATTGACCTTTCAAGACACTGCCAGGTGGAATGAGCTTGTTTCCTCTCCTCTGTTAGATTCCTGACACACTCCCTGTTTCCAACCCTATTTCCCTTCTGTTTTCTTCTGCATGCTTCAATCCTGATTCTCAGCGTTTCACTGTTAGTAGGATAATAGTTTAGTTTGAATTTTTAAAATTTTTAGTTTCATTAAATCAGCTTTCATGGGGCTGCTGTGCTTCACTTGACAGCAGTGATGGAAATCTATGGGAGAGCAAGGTTCTATTTTCTAGGTCACAGTGTAGTTGTCAGTAGCATCATATCCTGTTGTTGAGTGACTCTCATTATTCATGATCTATTTTTTCTTACAGCTAGGTACAACGACAGTATATAATTTCTACCCTAAATCCTCCAATAGAGATATAGAGCCTCTATTTTGTAGAGATTTTTACATGACATTGTCAATCAGTAATTAACAAGTTGCACATACCACTTGGTAGGAAACATTTTCAAGCAGCCTAAAATCATGGAAAGGTTGAGGTTTTACATGAGCATCATCATCGTGCAGCCTAAGTGTACAGTACAAATAGAAAATCTCATTGCACTTACCACATGCAGAAGGGTTTTTTTTTCTGCACAGGGCTGAAAACAGCAGGTTAGTTAATGTTTCTGATCAAATACCTTATCATATATTCAACCAAATACATTATTTGTATGAAAGATTTGTTTGTCATCTCAGACATAATGAAATGTGGTTGATCTCCCTGCCCCCCTCATTTATGTCGCGATTTCTTAGCTGTGCATGTGGTACTAAAAGTGAGAAAAAAGCTCTTAAAAATTTCCTCAGTGCTGAAAAAATGTTATTACAGGATCTGGTTTCACACAGGGATAAAATACAGGTGTATGAAATAGTTTGTAAGGGGAATATAGCATTCTGGGCTAAATTCTGCGACTTTAGTCCAATAGTGAGAAAAGGTTATTAAAACTGTGGACAGATGGGCAAAATTTTTCTGTTTGGTTCTCATACTTGACTGATATTCTGTAAATCAAATCTTTTAAATTTACATAGCTATTGTTATTATTGGTTTGGTTATTCATCTCCATTTCACACACTGTCAGTAAAGAGGCTCGTTGTCTTCATCCATATGATATCATTAGCAAATTCTACAGATTTCAATGCTGTAGAGTGGAATCTTCAGGTTAATATTAGGAGAGGCTTTGGGGCTCAAAACTTCATTAGTTTGAACTGTAGTGATCTATAATATGATTTATTTGTTTTATCGGTTATAACTCAAATTTTGGTGAAAAATTCAAGTCCAATTTAACACTCAGAACTCTGCTCATAGCTCTCGAAGATGAACTTTTTTCTATATTAAATAAAGCTGACTTGATGCCTGAGCCATAAAAGAACTGTTGATGTGAAACTGCAGCTGATTTTTAGTTACCTGATTAGCTTCAATTACGGATGATTTTCTGCAAAGCATTTAATCAGGCGGGATATCAGAGTGAAGTCATCAGTGTTCTATGTCATTGTGCTGCCTTTTGTTTTAGTGAAAATACATTAATAGGAAAACCACCTCGAGCCCTTTTTCTGAAAAATAAACATAACGTACCAGAATCTGGTGGTGTGAGTTAGGTACACCCTCACCGAGTCAGACTCATACAGTGAATATAAAGTTTTAGTTACAGATGTCTGTTACACTGGTTGTAACAAACTTTATGGTGGGAAGAAGGTAATTGCATTTTAACTAATGCTATTTAATTACCTGAAGATAAATATGAAGGGTGAAATATATTGTTATTACAAGTTATTAAAGCAAAATGGGGAGGAAATATCAATGTAATAGTAACCCAAAATACTTGTCATCCTATTGTCTCTTTTTCTTATGTTTTCGTTGAAATGCTTTAAGCTCGAGCATGTTCACGAAATTGTTAATTATTAGTGTGTAACTCATCTGACTGAAATTTGTATGTCAATTTAAGCCAAAACAATATGGCTCTATTACAGTATTTCCAGAACCCAGTTAAATCTTACATTAATGCTAAGATAATATAATGCTGCTGTGCATGATCTATTTTTGCTCATAAAGATTAAGTTGTATATTAATGAATTATACTTCAACCAGCTATATATAAACAACAGGATTCTTGCATTTAATGGTATTATGGTCAGTACCGACGCTGACATCCTGACCTTGCAAACTGCTGTGCTTTGTGTCGGGGCTGCTGTGCAGGGATGCATGTCTGGGCACCAAACGCCTCGCTTCCCAAGTTAGGAAACCCCAGTGAAGAGGTTCACTCAAGCTTCCTTGCAGAGATGCAGTTTTATTTATTTATTAATTGCTATTCATTCTTCTTCGTGGGCCTTGATCTTGCAGTGACCTCCACAAGGACACAGCGGATGGCTCAGGAGAAAGCCATTGCCAACTGAGAATCTTAATTTTGAGGTTCAGTCCGTAATCCTGCACTGATCCTGCAAAACTTTCCTGAGTTATGATGTCAGTGGGATTGTTCTCTTGAATCAATGCTCTCCATAGTTAAAGACCACATTGCATATTCTGTATAGCTTTTAGTCAAGCTCTCACAGCTGGGAAAAGGCTTAAATTTTATTTTTCTCACTTTGCTGATTTCTATTTTATATTAGTATTTGTGTTTATGAATGCTTTGCCTTAAAAGACTTAAAATTTTTGTGCTGCACACATATATGCATAATTGACAAAGCCTGTTTGTAGTGGAAGGTGATTCTGCTTTATTTTTTTCAGTTTTTTGACAGTACTAGTAATGATGTTAAAGCAACAAGGCCTTCAGTGAGTCTGAGGTGATGAATTGCTCAAATAAGCAATCGGTTGGTTTCTTGGCTCAGTTGCTTTGAGCTAGGTGAGCATGTCATTGCTAAAAACAGGGAAAAACTCTATAGAAAACCTAAATTTCTATAATTTGGAAATGCCTGCACCAGCTTTCCATTTACTTTCATAAAGAACTCACCTTTATGCTGAATCCAAGAACTGAAAAACCTCTCCAAAGGCATTTTGCGATTCTTGTGCTGCTGACAACTGAGAATTGAAGCGGGAGCTCTATTTGGCTCCAGCTCTTCTGCTACTGTGTGTGCTCCACTGCTATTAACAATCTGTATGCATGTGGCGTGATTCTAGGCAGGTGTATGATGCATTTGGACCATCTGTGCATGTACGCACTTCGATTCAACAGACATGTATGCAAAATTTGTTAAAAGCAAGAGACCTCTGGTGGTAGCAACAATCCGTGTGTACGTGTGGTTACTTGTGGGGGAAAAAACCCCAACCCGAAGGCCTGACCTCCCTGTATGACTCTTTCTACTTCTGTGGTTACTCATGCCCTTTGTTAACGTTGGGGTATTTCTTGTGTACAGGCTAGAACGTTGTGGAAAAATACCTGCAAGCACAATTGCTAAACCATTCTTCATGGCTTCACTCTGGGGTTTAGATCAAACACATCTAAATCCTGCTCTGTAGTTATGTGCTCCACGTTCTCATGATGGCCGTCTTCCAGATCTGTGGGTCTGGAATGTGACTGGTGTGCACTGGGTTTTTTGGTGGTTTGTTTTGGTTTTTTTTTTTTTTTCCTTTTTGCTGAACTGCACTGGGTTTGGGAGTGTTACAAGTGAGTTTTGTTGTGCATCGTGTCACAGGGGGAAAAGCTGGGGGGACACTACAGATGGAGGCGTCGCTGTGGGGCTTGCACTGTATCTGTTATGCATCCATATACAGCGTCATTTCCCTGTCACTACAAAACACCTTTACCGGTAGCGGTCACACGCATCCCCTTCGGATTGTGGCATTTTTCTGTCTCGGGTTCGATGTGTGTTAATCCTGTGGGTGTTGCCATTCCTTCTACTTGCAGCTTCTCGACGTCATTCCAGGTCCACTAGTGCTCTCTCCACTGCTGATTCTGTTGGGCAGTCAGGTGAACAAGCGCTAACTGCATGAATCCGCTTCTTATACGTAGTCTTGTTTTTACACCATCTTAACATTTGCCGTCATGTGCATCAGCCAGCACTTGGCATGTGCTTCTCACCGCTGTGGGGCTTTCTGTTCCGTTTTTGTGCAACGTGGCTTTTTGTTTTGAATTTCATTTATTGGATGTTTTTAATTTTATGTATTTTAGGAACATTGTGAGCAGTGTTTAAACAAAGGGTGATCCAGGGCTTTCTCAATTCTCTTGTAAATTGGATCAGTTGTGCAGCATGGCCTAAATCCTGACTGATGCAGAGTACTTGCAACTTCTGTTTATATTTCCTCTTCAGCAGTCTAGCAGTATCCAGTGCTTAGGACCGGATCCCATTGGGTTTCATCCCATTTATTATTAAGTATTCTGGACTCCCATCTCCGTTAATCAAAGTTCTTTGTGGGATCCTCTCCAAAATATACAAGAGCAGCAAGAACTAAGCACCTGATGAGCTTTCAAAATGAACTTTGGAGCATAACACACGCTGATCCATCCTTCGGTTAATTCTGAAGGCCTTGTCCAAAGTACATGGAAGTTGTTGAAAAAATGATTCCCTTAATTTCACAGGGCTTTGCATCAGGAGACTAATGCTTATGTATAATGAGAAAAATCTGTAGATTCCATTTGCTTCTTCCGCACCCCTGTGCTTGATTCACAGTCGTGGAGATCCACGTTAGCTCCCTTTGAAATCAGGATATTTCACTGGGAACCTTAAAAATAAGTGAATGAAGGCTGCTAGCTTTGGGAAAATAGAGATAATTGTTTGTACAAAAGTGATGTAGAAGCTACAGGCTTCAGAATTTTCTTGGGGGCTAAAGTTCTATAAGGATTTAGTAATTCTGAAAGTTATTTAATTAACCCCCTTTAGGTAGAGAGTGATAAATATTGTTTGTTTAACTCTAGTGAAATGGCTGTCACTTGACTAAAACTCTCAGAACATTTCCCTTATCAGGTTACTTGGCAGAAATGATGCAAGCCGATTTGACTGGTGTTTTTCAAAGTACCAATTTGAATTTAACAAATAATTGAAAAGGTTTAAAATACCTCATTTCAAATACAGATTTATGCTTTGCATTCAGCTTCCTGGGATAGACCCCTTTATGCTTGAGTCCTGTGGTTTGGTACAAAGCATAATCAAATTCTATACGGTTACTTATGTCATAAAGAAGGCCAAAATCTCCCTTAAAATGGCAAAATTGGGCTGAAAATGGTGGTTGGCTATTATTGTCAAATCTGTAACAAGTATAATGAACCCAGCCAGGGAGACAGGGGTATGTGGCCAGAGCATACTCTGCTTTGCCCAGTAGCTCTGGGCTTGCCTGTACAGGTTTCTCCTGGAGCCAGATGTGTTCCCAGCCCCATATTAGAGAGATGCTGAGGTCTCTCCTAAGGTCTGACTCCTGCACGCAGGTATGGCAGCAGTGTCCTGGGGAGAAGCCCAGAATGACTTGAGGGTTATGAATTTAAAGATCACTGAAAAAAATATTTCAGAAAATTCCTGATAGCCGTGGAGACAGATAGAAGCCAGCATGCCACACTGTACTTTATCTGTTAAAAAGAAGCTCCATTTTTGTTTCTTTATGCTGGGTATTTAAACTGAACTACAACTGAATTACTTTGTCATTCTGTTCTTCATTTTTTAAAACAACAAGCTATCTTCCCTTTTCTAATGTAATAGTAATTTAATGTGAGAACAAACGACGATGGTATTTTTTGATGTTATTTCAAAAGTTAAAACCAAATTCTGATCTCAGTAGCACTTGAGTAATGTTACCGAGTTGGGTTTATATCTAAAACTGAGTCCAGAACTCACCTCCACATTTACAGTCCTTGTACTGGACCAGATATCATTTCCTCGTAGGAAAATACTTCTCTTCTGTACATCTTTGTAGTGTGTATCTCTGCAGTAGTGACTTCAGTTTCAATCAGACCTAATGCATTATCGTCTTCTCTGTGCTTCTGCTAAGGGTGTACAGATTTTTCCATTTAAGGGATGCAGGACTGTTTCACCTAAATATTTGAAATTATTCTTCAACCCATGTGCATTAAAAAAGGGGATAGTAATAACACATACAACTTTTATTTCTTTGTGAAATGTCATTATTTGATTACTTTTTGGCAGTAGTTCTAATAAGTTTGTTTATTTTTTTACCCTTGTAACGTGTTTTGTAGAAAATGTGCTTTTGTTGTAAATAAGAAGTGTCTTGTCTGGGTACATAATTCTAAGAAACAATCATTTTGATAGATAACACTTCTATTTGAAATAAATACTAGTTTTGAGGGTGGGTTGGTTTTTCTTTCTCAAAATACTTGTGATTTAAAAAACGTTTCCTATTTCCCCTCAGCAGCTTAATCTCTGACACACTCAGTTTTGGATTAGGACACTAGACTGGCAGACTTTAGTGTGGTTTAAATTACACATGCTAGTGTGAGCTAATTCCTTAAAAGATACTTCAGTGCAGTAGTTTTTAAACAAAGCAATGAAGTTTTTTGATAAGTGCAGTGTTTTCCAAAAAAAAAATACATCAAGCCACTGAATATCAGTCTTGTGGAAATCCATGATATAGTTATGCATTTGATAAACAGTATATTTCCTTCATTAAATTAGATGAACTAATAAAAGACCTTTGTGACTTGGTCCCTCTCTGTTTCTGCTTGATGACTGACTCCAGTGTGGATCAGCTGAACCACCACCACCACCACTGAAGTTGCTGGTGAAACTCTTACTGTCACGTGTGGGTGCAGGGAACAGAGGTGTAAAGTATGTCCCAGGAGGGATGTTCCCAGTCCTTCTTGAGCAAAGACGAGCCCACGTGTAAACAAAAACCAATGCCAAAACCAATCTTGTTGCTCATAGATTGGAGCTAAGATCCCAGTAATGTGGTATCTGATCTACTCCCACCTCAGAGGACTCTGCTTGCCAGAGCTTGGCCCATGATAGTCCCTCATTCTCTCCTATCCCTGCTGACATGGCTTTCTGAATTTGGCCTTTGCCCAAAGAAACTAGTTGCAGTAACTTTTTTGGCAGACAGGGCAAATGATAAAATAATAAGTATTAGATGTGGAAATGGCATTTTCAACTCAGTCCTGTTGCTTTGGATCCCGTTGACAGCTTTGCCATCAAAATCAAAAGATGATATTGATTAAAAAATTCCAATTTTGATATATCATAGAGCTTTTAAACGGCATTTAAACTACTTCTCAGGAACAGTAATAAAACAAATTGGAGTCACTTCACAAGCAAATAATAAACCTTTTCTTTTATACTGTGGGGCTGAGGGGGATATTGTACTGGTTAATCAAGCCTTGAGACATAAAATCATCTGGTGCTGCTTCTCTCACATCCTTGCCTGAGAAAAAGCTGCCAGATGGATAAGTGCTCTGGTATTAACATGTTCTGACGCTGGGCACAATTCTGTCTCTCAAGTAAATGAGAAGCTTTCTCTTGATTTCTGAGAGTGCCAGGTCAGGACCAGCATGTCTGCCTATGATATTAAACTAAAACTTTGAAACCACTTCTGTTTGAAAAAAAAAACACAAAATAGATACTCTGTTTCCCAGCTTAAAAAAATATTAAAAAATTAAAAGTTCACCCTGAGGATCCAAAATTGTCTCTGAGGCCCAAGAAACAGTAGTTTTTTTTTTTTTTTACTCTAATGGCAAACTCTAGGGCTGTGGATAAAAGAGTGTATAATGGAAAAGCACTGCGAGTTCCCAGAGGCTGTGGGGAGAGCTGCTCAGGCACCTGATTAGGATTCCAAGTGAATGTGAATTCATTTAACACTCCCCTTTCAATGTTGTCTTTTGTGCAGACCGGTTTGGACTCGGGCAGCCAGGCAGGATGCCTGCTTCTGTGAATACCATGCGAGTCCTGAGCACAAGCACAGATTTGGAGGCTGCCGTGGCCGATGCACTGGTAAGAGGAAAAATACAAAATGCTTCCGACACCGGAAAGTGGCTTAAAGTTACCTGTACGTATGTTCTCCTCTTCCTAAATAGCTCTGTTCTGATTGTGCCAGTGTCTGATGCTGTAGAATTAGTTACCTTTTGCTGTTATGTCTTTGGGTATATTGGCAGCAATATTTGTTTCCTTATTCCGTGTTAGTTTTCCACAGTTGTTATCACATAGGTGGCTGTGGCTCGGTGCTGGTGCAGGATGGCTTCAATCAGCTGTTTGTCTTGCACTTGGCTGTCAGAGGACATATGTGGCACTGTGGGGATGCTCAGCCCCTGCGGAGACAGGGATTTCCATCAGTCCCATCACCTGTGTGAATATTTTGTCAGAAAAACCCAGCATTCTCTGTTAGTGTTGATTCCTGATCAGATTTCAACCAGAACTGAGAATTTTACAAGTTCTTGCCCTGTGCTGTTTGCACCTGGCTAGATATTGGGATCAGCTCATAATTTGGCTTGCCTGAAATTGATACTGTCTCATGCAGTTAAGTCAAAGTGTGTGTGTCTAGTTTGCTGCTTGTACCTTCAGTATGTTTCCAAGTGTAAATTTATTGTCACTTTTAAAAAATTTTATTGTTTTATATAATCTTACTGTACTATAGTATATCTCAGCCAGAACCCAGAAAGTATTTTCTGCCCTTCAGAAGACAAGTGCTAAGATAAGCTTTTGGATTTACCTTGAGTACTTTGGCGGGGAGAGGATGTTTAGAGGCAGGAGCAATTGTTCTACAGCATTAGCTGGGTATCCTTGGGTCATCTCCAGCTCTAGAACTGAGCTGAGGGGAGGATTTCCTAATGTATCTTGAGACAGATATCTCTGATGTCTTTTAATGGAGAATGAACCATGTCCCCAGAGTTTGGGATAGATGTCCTTTCTCCATTTCCTAGTTCACTTTTCCTAGGGAAGGCTCACATTTTCTTTTTTATATTTGATTATCATGTCACTTCCATTTCTAGATGATTACTCCTAGAGAAATGTCTTTTTTTAAAAAAAAAAATCTACCTTTCTGTTAAAAAGAAGTATTTGTGAGTAATACATAGGTGGGACAGACTATAATAGATGGCACTGTTACATTTAGTGGACTGAATCATTAGTGGGCATTTTCATTACCAAATACAACAGCTTGTTGAGCCAGTTTCTCATCTCAGCATCTCAAATTTGCCACCAGAGCAGTTCCAGGGCATAACTGCAGCTGACGGTTTATCGGTGTGAATGAACATGTCCCTGAACGTGAGACCTTGCTTGAATATAGGTTTCCTGAGGGGGAGAGAGGGTTACAGTGTTTCAGTTTACTGATCACTGAGAGATCTCTTTGGCTGTGACTTAATCTTCAGCTCGACTTACAGAGTTCCCTTTTAAATACTTCACTCTTTTAAACTAAACAACATTATACTGCAATGTTAAAATCTTAAAGGGTTGAATACTTAAAAGAGAAATCCTTAAGTCTAGCTGGAAACTAAGCGCTGCTGCTGACTTGGTTGATCAATCTGAATTTGCATGACATTAGGGAATGCAACGTGATCTTGTTGTCACCTTCTTTCCCACAATCTCAATTTGTTCTTTTTATTGGTTGTCTTCTCACAACAAGGCAATTTGCAAACTCTGCCCATGTTCCTTTTGAGACAGTAACGTGATGCCATCTTTTACCCAGGAGCCTTGTTTACAGAGGAATATTCTTTTCCCTATAGTAAGAAATTAAAAGTACATCTCCAAAAATGGTTTGAGCCAAATACTTAGTTTAAACAAAGCCTAGTGGATCATTTTGTGACCTCTACTCCCTGTGTACAATTCCCCTTGGATCCACTGCTTCAGTCTAAACCCACAGTGTCTATACTGGGAATCAGTGCTTGGATCTGTCAGAGGACCTCAAAGGGAGATAGAAACTTTAGTGCTAAGTAAGACTTTTAAGCCAGAGATAGCAGTCAGGGGGTCTTGAAAGAATCTAAGCTTCAAAAAAAAGTGTGGTATTGGAACTGTGAGTTGAAAGAGAACTTGCTTAAGTGAAGTAGATTAAATGTGCTACTCTGAATATAGTGGTTTCCTGACATCAGAATTTCTTTCCAAGATGCTAAAAATCAAATGCTACTGATAATGTGTGGGGAAATAAATCATTACCAAAACCTCTGGTATCTTCCAGAGCAGCATTTCTGAAAAGTAATCAAAGAGGTGCTATATAGATCTATCATTAAAAAACTTATTTAACAGATAATCTCACTTCCAGGGTCCCTAACAGAAATTGTAGGATATACTAGTGCAGCAGTTAGGAGATAGTCAGGCATTATTATACCCACTTTTATTTTGCATAAACTGTATTTTTTTTTAATTTGCTAAGATACATTCGCTATACATTTTTGTTGCAAAACCAAACCCTACATAAGCTTCTGACATAATTCTCTATGCTTTTTCCCACCCTTCAATATTTTCCTGCCTACAGCTGTTAGGAGACTCCAGGAGCAAGGTACTAGTGCTTTCTTGACTTTTTATTTCTACTTTCCAACTTCCCCACTCTGTTGCTAACCCCCATGATACTGCATTTGAGTTAATCTCTACACTTCAGTCCTGCAGTCCTAGTGGAAGCACGAGTCTGCTGGCTTCATATGGCCAAGAACTGCAGGACTGGATTCTGGAAGGAAATCTGTAGCAAACACTTTAAAGTGTATCAGAAAAAGATTGCCTATCAATCCTGTTCTGTTACGGTTCATTTAAGAGTTTGTTTTGCAGTATAGTATGCAATTTGTTTTGCAACCATAATTATTCTAATTTCCCTTCTGTAAGGATTGGGGTTGTCAAAGATGTACCTTAGGGAATTAGGTCCTCTAATGCCATGCTATGGAAATGAGTGTGATTTGGGTACTCAACTCCCTTAGCAGCCTCTAGAAAAATTGTAGCCCGAACTAACAGAGAAATTGTCATCTCCTATATCCCTCTCCATTTCTAGAGTCACTTCATTGTCAATATGAAAGTGACCGTGCATGCCAGCACAGATTCCTTTGTGTCTCTTTCTTCTCTCTTTTTTTTTTTTTCTTGAATTAGAGGTTGTATCATCATAGAATTTGTAACATTGGGACTGACCCTTATTGACAATAAAACAGCACGTGATTTTACTACCAGTAGCTAATTCCAGTGGGCTTAACTATCTCACTTTTCTGCTGGGGAAGGCAGGCCCTCCTCCCTTTAGTCACTCAATCTCATTGAAATCAATGGGATCTGTCTTGCTTTACTGTGAGAGGTAAGCAGGCAGTGCTTGGTGACGTCTTTAAAGCATTTATGTCACTATAGCAATAGCATTAGCCTTCCTTTTAATGATCACTGATAGAATGTTTTTCTTTGGACATTGATGTAACTAATGTATATTTTAATAAGTCAGAGTTTCCCCTCTTCCAGAAAAAGCCAGTGAGAAGAAGATATGAACCCTATGGGATGTACTCTGATGACGATGCTAACAGCGATGCATCGAGTGCTTGCTCGGAGCGCTCCTATGGTTCCAGGAATGGGGGCATTCCACACTACCTGCGGCAGACTGAAGATGTGGCTGAGGTCCTGAACCACTGCGCCAGCTCCAACTGGTCTGAAAGGAAAGAGGGGCTCATAGGCCTTCAGAACTTGCTGAAAAGCCAGCGAACACTGAGGTGATCTTGATAGCTTTATAGTGTCAGTCCTGCGTGAGAGATGGCCAAAGGCAGAAGTCAGTAACACTTACCTGCCTTAAGTAGACACTATCTTACAGCTGTGAAGGCTTTGTCTACACTTTGTAGGACTTTACTTTTGGGAAAAAAATTCTGCTGTGTCATCGGTATAATTTGTGTTAAATTTGTATCAGTAGTGTAGACAGGACTCAGGTAAGCATCCTGCCTTCTCTGTGAAGACCTCCAATGATAGATGTGTGTTGCAGCACAGTGAGATTTCCCACAGTGATGGTAATGTAACCTCATTCAAAGGGGAGTACCATTTTTACATTAGTCTGTTTAAACCTTCAATATTTTTTTTCCCCAGCAACTTAGTTGGTGAAGCAAACACCACACTTACTCTAACAAGACTTAGGGTGTGTGTGTTTCAAAGATGAGATCAGACAATGCTCTTGGTATGTTGAGTTTTCTTAGATCCTTTATGAAGACTGTGTTAGGTTATAATTACAGATGTTCTTTGTAACTCTTGAAAAATCTTCTATCAGCAACTTGCGTCTTCTATAAATGGTGGTGCTTATAATGTAGAGGGAAGTTTCTTAAGGCAATAAAGTAGGTGTACACCAACCCTTAACTTTGCTTATAGTAGGAGAGGCAGACCTTTTTCCTTTGTTGAAAGCCACAGAAACCCTTTGGAATGTCACACATTAAAACAGATCTTGGAATTATCCAGTAGCCATGTGGAAACTTCATATGGCCATAGGTGATGTTAACTAAGTCAACTGGCTCTCAGGCCGGAGGCTTTTCACCCTTAGTTTGTGCTAAAAGTGTTTGGAAACAAGCTGTTTATCTTTTGGCTCCTTGAAAGGTAACATTCACAGATAGCTGCAATGTTTTTATTTTCCTGTTATGAATATTCTGCATTTAAATTATGAGCGAGTTTATAAGCAGTTGTTGTATGGTTTATGGCCTACCTACTTGGTTTTGTGCAGTTGTTTCTATTTTAAAAGCCCTTCATGCTGGCTGAAAATCCTTGATGGCTCATGTTAACAGGCTGAATGAAAACAGACTGAGAGCAGGCCTGGGAAGGTTATTCTCTTGCCATCATAAATACTCTAGCACTTCGCATGATGCAGTGCAGTCCTCAAGTGGGAAGTGCTACAGGTTTTCAATACTGGTAGTTAGAGTCTCTAGGTCTGAGATGCTTTTTGATGTGGTCTGTTTACAAGTCTTTTAAAAGATACTTCCCATATGCACAGTCTTTTTTTTTTTTTTTTACTTTATTTTAATGACTGTCTGGAAAGACTCTGGTACCTCATACACTTGTGTGAAAACGTTGAGTGAGATTTGGATTTTTGCCAGAAAGGTGTGTGAGGATTATAACCAAGGTTTTGAGTGCTGTTCCAGGGTAGTTCAAGGGATGAAATGCTGAGAAGGTTGGAAGGTTGGGTGATGAGCTATTTATCCAGATCAGTAGCTCTTAGCAGAAATGCCAGTAGAATTCAACTATTGTTCTCAATCCTCTTGAAAACAGTGTTTGAACTGTACTGCTGTCACTAGCCCTTCAAGATAGCATGTTTACTTAGCTTTGTTCCTGTGTAGTTTACAAGCCTGTCCCAGGAACTACACCCCTGCACAGTTTTCTTTTGGGTTTTTTTTTTTTGTGTGTTTTTTTTTTTTTTTAATTTGATACTGGGTTTAGTTCTTTAGATTATATTCCCTTTGGTTTGCTTTTGGTCTGCTTCCTCCTTGGTTCAGGGTTGATCTGGTGCCTGTTCTAATGATTAGATTTTATCATCCTGTTTGTTCCCACGGCATCTTGCAGAACATCATCAAGGTCATTAGTCCAAGGGGCAAGTCTGTTTTCTAATTAAACCTGCTATCTTTTGTAGTGGTATAACAAGTTTAATAAAAGGCAGTGATGTGGCTAGGTTTTCTTTAGTACTCTGAACTGAAAGATGGCTAATCCTGTGTTAGTTGAGATTTGTGTATCCAGAAAGACGTGTGTGCAAAGTGTTGTGGCGCTTACCCGTGCTCTTTGTCTCACACAGCTTCATGTGGTTTCGTTCTTTAAAGGCTCCCCATAAGGTCTTCTAAATACAACAAGGCTGGCAAGTCCCTTGAGGAAATGTTCTTCCACTGCCTGATCCAATTTAGTATTTGCATTGTTACCTTGGCTCTGTGAGCTTTTTTAGAGAGAGAGATGCTTATACTTGCTGCCTTTGTGTAACCTTTGTACAGAAAGAATATGCATTAGGGTAATAAATAAGAGTTCATTCAGGGAGCTGCAATCTGCAGGCAGTCAGAGTGTAGTAGGATAGTCATTTTGAGACTGCACAGTCTCTTCCTGAATGAGGCTGGCAGCTTGCTGTGGCATCATTACAAAGACTTTTTCCTCTGCATCAAACTCCAAAGACCATTGTCTCTGTGCCCTTTTAAAATTAGATCAATCTTTCACACATATGTTTAAAAAATTGTACTGTGTTACTTATAAACAAGCTAACATAAAATAATTACAGGCTACTACTATATACAGGCTTGCTCTTTGAAGCTGTTTTGAGAGAGAGGGAGATATGTCGGTGGGTTGTAGAATTAATGCCTTTCTGGAAAGAAGGTACCTGTAGTTGAGATCTAAACGGCTGTTCTCAGAGCAATCGACATGCATTTCACTAGTTGCTCTGATTTCATAGTAATTGTGAAAAATACCTAGTTGCAGCCATTGTATGCAGGGAATGTTACCTGACTGTCTTGCTCTGTGTTTGCACAGTAAACAAGCAAAACTTCTACATGCTTTGGCTATTTGCCTTGCAGAAAAACTCAGACTTCTATTTTCAACACGTTGCAAATAACAGATTTGGCACCAAACGGTTCTGCGTTTGACTCAAACTCAGTATGTCATGAAAGGGACACGTGCAGCATAAGAAAAAAGCATTACTAAACACCTAATAATTATCTTACTTGTAGTAACTTAGGTTGTGCCTTGTTTTAATTATCAATTGACTTACGAGGTAGCCCACTTGTTCCTCAGTCTTCCATTTCTATATATTTGTCTCCTCAATGTGCCTGCTCTCAGACTTCGGAGTCAGTTCTGGTATCTGTTAATACTGTGTGATTCTAGACCAATTTTATTAAAGCAACTGAAAATTAAGACCAAAATATTTGACTAGTGTATTAAACAGTATTAAAGTTTTGATTGTACTTGAAAATCTGAATTCCCTGACACAAAGCAGACTTGAGAAACCTATTCCTAGGCTGCAAAAGACCCGTGTTTCAGTGAGTCAGTGACCATGTTGCAGGCAGAAAGTAAATACCTCCCAAATGTGCATATTTCAGGTCATCATCTGAAATCCAGAATGTAGAAGAAAATAGAAGCAGCAGAAAATGCAAGTGCCTGGCTTATGATTAAAAAAAAAAATATTTATTAGATTTCTTAATGTAAGCTACATTGAAATGCAAGTTAAGGCTTTGCCTTGATACAGAGTTTTTAAAGTGTGACTTAACATTTGAATAAAGGCTACATTTTCCAGCTGTTAATATTTACTAGCTTTTTTCCTGCAACTAGAGCTTTAGTATTAATACCATGTTTTATTTATGTATTTTAGCCGAGTCGAGTTAAAAAGGCTATGTGAAATATTTACTCGCATGTTTGCTGACCCTCACAGCAAGGTAAGATCACAAAGGCTTGTCTCACTCTTACGTTACCATGTGTGCACATTTGACACTGTTCCAAGATGAATGTTTTGTATTTCTACCCCTGCCATCTGCTGGGGGAAACTGGCATTTATAAATCCCCCTTGATTTTTTTTTTTATCTGTTTTACAATGAACTGATTACTCTATACTTCCCAAGGAGCAACCTCTCATGTTTTACAGGTGTCAGCTCCTGGAGCGAGGGGTTGGGTTTTATCTGCACTTACATGCCAGTCGCATCCTAGCTTGTATTAAAAAAAATAGTGTGACCAGTGGAAGCAGGGAGATGATTGTCCCCCTGTACTCAGCACTGGTGAGGCCACACCTTGAGTACTGTGTTCGGTTTTGGGTACCTCAACACAAGAGAGATGTCGAGGTGCTGGAGCGAGTGCAGAGGAGGGCAACAAAGCTGGTGAAGGGCCTGGAGAACAAATCTTATGAAGAGCGATTGAAGGAGCTGGGACTGTTTAGTTTGAGGAAGAGGAGGCTGAGGGGAGACCTTGTCGCTCTCTACAGCTACTTGAAAAGCCATTGTAGAGAGGTTGGTGCTGGTCTCTTCTCATAGGTGATTAGCGATAGAATGAGAGGGAATGGCTTCAAGCTGCAACAGGGTAGGTTTGGGCTCAACATTAGGAAAGAATTTTTCACAGAAAGAGTGGTCAGACACTGGACTAGGCTGCCCAGGGAGGTGGTTGCGTCCCCATCCCTGAATGTATTTAAGAGTCATTTAGATGTAGTGTTGGGAGATTTGGTGTAGGGGAGGAATTTGTGGAGTAGGGCTGATGGTTGGACTCGATCCCAAGGGTCTCTTCCAACCTGAATGATTCTGTGATTCTCTAGGGACTATCTTGGTGATACAGGGCAGAGTGAGGCCCTTGAAGGGGAACGAGCCACAGTTCAGCATCCTGGTCACTGGGGTTTGTGTTTTGCGACCACCTGGGAGCAGTACAAGGTCTCGCCAACATACTGTTCTGCATCTCGGAGCCACTTTGTCTTCTTTATGACACTAACCTTTGCAGTTAAAGACCATGGCATGAATTTATAGACATCTTTTAAGAAGAAGCAGGCTAGGGAATGGGGAGGTTGGGCCCATAGGCATGTTCAGACTTGGTGGTCTTCTGTTGACCGGTAAGCAGGAGCAGGGAGAGGGGAAAAGAGTTTCATACTCTTTCCTGAGGATATTTGCTGGTTGAGGGCAACCAGTAATTCTAGGTAAAAACATCTGCTGTTGGGTTAAATACATTCTGAGGAAGAAAAAGTTGTAAAAATTTCGGTACTTCAGACTACTTGGTAAACCAGTTTTAATACATGGTTGTCAGGTGGAAATCCCCTGGGCGGGCACAGTGGCTTCTCACAGGTCTTGCTCCAAGTGTGCGTTTTTGGCCCTAATTATAGTCTGGACGAGCTGTCCCAGACTGTCAAGTGTGAGAGCTCGTACCTGTAAGGTCTTCATGTTTTGGTTCTCAAAAGTTCAGTGGGCCTTGTGGAAAGGGTGAAGGTGTAGCTTTTTGTTTGCAAAATATTTCCAATTTCTGAGTAAGGTGAGGGCTTATTGCACACTGGACTAAGTATGATTCCTGGCAGCAGTGATCTGTCACCTGCACTGCTTTTAATAGAATTATTGCTAAAAACTCGGTTGTGGTGTTAAATGTATGCGAATTGGTTACATGTAAACGTGCATAAACATATGTTACTTTCACGAGTGAGGAGACCGGATCTGATCCAAGGTTTGTAATGTTCTAAGTAACTGCTGAGGAGAGATTTCATTTTAAGAAAATGTAAACTTTCAATGAATGCGTCTTTTACCTGTTGACAAACTGCATCTGAACAACCAGCCTTGATCACTATGTGTGCTAACGAGTGGTTTGTTTTGTTGCATGGCCTGCTTTGCCGTGGAATTCACAACAGAGAGTAAGTGTATTCTACCCCCTCCCTTCATTTGTTTCATGTGGTATTTTAATATGACACACTTTAGATGTGTTTTGACTGATATCTTGGTTTTTTTTTTTTTGAGAGCAATGTAGTCACTAAAATAATTCATTCATGAAACTGTCTTTAACTGTCATCCTGAAACTTAGATTGTAGCCCCCTCCCCTTTGATTGTTTTTATTTAAAGCAGGGCATTCTTCTTTGTGACAGTTGTTTTGTTTATAGGTCTTCAGCATGTTTCTGGAAACCCTGGTTGATTTCATCATCATTCATAAAGATGACTTGCAGGATTGGCTTTTTGTTCTCCTGACCCAGTTGCTAAAGAAAATGGGAGCAGATTTGCTGGGGTCTGTGCAGGCGAAAGTTCAAAAAGCACTGGATGTCACCAGGTAGAGTACTCAGATGGCAAATGTTATGGAGGGTTTTGCAGGATTACAGGAAGGATTCTGATGAACATTTTAGAAATCTAATAGTGCCATATATTTTGAGGGCTTAGTCCTGATGAATGCCAGAGTAAAGGAGGACAAAGTTATGTCACAGTATTTCAAGCATCCAATGAAAAAGGGCTGTCTCTTTTCTAAATAGATAACTTTAAATCATAACATTTACAATGGGTAACTGATTAATTTTGTTGATTTGCTTTTTTGGTGTGCATGTGCTTTCATATAAAATTTCTTTTTGAATATATTTCCATAGTATTTAGAATGAGTGGGTGCTTTACCACGAAATTCAGAACATCTTTCATGTGTTCAAACAGCAAAAAACAGTAATTTCAGGATAAGACCTTGAAAGTTACTGTGATGTGCACACTGCTTCTGTAGTCAATGTCCTTTTCTAAGGATGTCCAGCACAGGACACCATTGGTGATAGTGTTCAACTCGTCCTATAGATGGCATAATTAAGAAAAGTAATACTAATCCAGGATAAAATAGGATAGAGGAGGGAAAAAGAGGAAAGGAATCAAAACCTGGTATGAATTCTGAGTAAAAGATGAACCTGTTGGCTACTACAGAGAAGGGAACAAAGCACAACCTGAAATGAAGGAGAAAGGGACAGGTGTGCCAAAAGGTGGATAAGTGTACAGGGAGTAGATGAAGTTAACAGTGTATAAAGGTATTGATTTAGCAGGTTTTCGTAGTATTAAATCCATAAGCAGCTAATCTTTAGATTTGGAGTTTCTCTGGTTGATGTTGAGAAGAAAAGCATGTTAAGTGCCAAAATCTGTTGGGAAAGCTTTAATGTATTAAGGTAATTTAGTCCTGAAAATTTGTTGCATTACAATTTTGCCTTTATTTTCTTTGGACAGAGATTCTTTTCCATTTGATCAACAATTTAACATTTTGATGAGGTTTATTGTAGATCAGACCCAGACACCAAACCTGAAGGTGAGTATCAAAAGCCTTTACACTAAAGCATCAACATGATTGTCTTAGCTTGCCACGTCAGGCATACCATGAAGCATAGAACTCATGGCAAAGATAATTCATTGGAAGTGCCTGCATGATATAGAAATTATATTGGCAATGTTAACTCTCTCATTCTCCATTGCAGTAAATCTAAATATCTTAAAAATAGGTCCCTATGACTTGTCACAAGTCAGTAAGAGTTGAGCTTTAGGCACGCTGCAAACTCCTCTTTGCCCTGGTCTTGGTGGGAAGAAAACCTGACTGTGCAGGACAGAGGGAACCAGACCCAGTCTGAACAGCTGGGATGTTGGGACCCTAGGCCTACCTTAAGTGCTTGTTGCACAGGTCAGACATAGCAAGTGTAGGGTTTGGAGAAAAATATAAACAAACAAACAAACAACAAAAACATCAGAGCTTTCTGTTACTGAATCCTCCCATGGAGCCGTTGTGCAGACTGTTTCTCAGGAAGTTGCTGTTTCAAGGCTGTAGGAACACTGTAAACTCTGGAAGTCATATGTATTTATCTTCCAGAGACAGGAATATGCTTTGGCAGGGGGGTTGGACTTAGATAATCTCCAGAGATCCTTTCCAACCCTATATCATTCTGTGATTCTGCAATATGCAAGATGCCAAATGACTTGTGTTCTTTCAGTCTCACAAATTTTGCATCTTTTGACACTCCAGCATCAGGCATTTGGTTTGAGGTCAAAAACTAAGGTTTAGCATCTGGAACAATAACCGCTGGCGGAAACAGTCTGGTGGAACATTGATTTGCTTAAGCAAGTGCACAAGCAGACGTATATATTTCAGTCCAGTCCTGATATACCATTCCAGACTCCTACTACACAAAATTTATCTGGGTAAAAGATTACTCTTGATTTTAAAAAAATGACATAGACATGTCACAGGGATGTGGGTTTTTTTCCCCAGTGTGACACAGGTCTTGTCAATCTGTTAGTGGCATCTGTTTTTAATGGGGTAAATCCATCTTTGCCAGCTCATGAGATTAACAAATCCCATTTCCCTTCTCAGGTGAAAGTTGCTATCCTGAAGTACATTGAATCATTGGCAAGACAGATGGATCCAACAGACTTTGTGAACTCTAGTGAGACAAGACTTGCTGTTTCTAGAATTATAACTTGGACAACAGAACCAAAGAGCTCAGATGTGAGAAAGGTAAGCCAGGATGATGAAGTTTTTGTGGTAACTATTGTTCTTAAAAAAACGAGCAAAACAAAACCACCCAAGCCCAAATAACCACACCCAACAAATAACAGTTAATGAAAAAAATCAGTGGTTAGATTCTAATTTAAAAAAAAAAAAATTGATTTTACATATCTTACTGTCCAAACCAAATTTCTAATTCAGTAAAGACACGTTTCTGAAGCTTGTTTTAATTTTTTTATTAGATATTTAGCTGTGTAGCTTTAAATACTATTACTGTGCAAAAAGAGATCATAGTTTGAAAATGTGCTTTTTCTTGAGCAGTCTAGAAATATCTGTAGGCTTTTGTTTATTTTGATGTAGGCTTTGCACTTTGTAGTCTGAGATGAAATATGGCAAGACTTCTGTGTTATAACACTGTTAAAAGTAAGTAAATGAATCAGTAAGCTGCCAGGGGCTCTCAACTCTTTTCTTTTAAGAGCTGTGTGTTTATCTCAACCTGGGAAAAGCTGACACATTTAGGTCAGGCCTGGGTAATACAGTTACCTTGTTCTTTATCTTACTACAGATGCAAGTATCAGGCAAGCTAAAATGGGGCAGAGTGTGATACCCATCTCTCACAAGAGAAAAGTGAGACTTACGCTTTATGTACCTGGCATCTCTAACACAATTCAAAATTACCTTCTCTTCCTAGCCCAGATGTAGAAATGGATTCCAGGAGGACTTAAAGGCCTGAGACCTCCTTGGATTTTAAAAAAAAATACCACCAGCAAAACTTAACTATTTTGGAATGTAAAAATTGTATGAGACTTCCACTCTACATGCACTTAAAATGTTGAATTAATATTAAAATAGTGTACTAGTTTATAACTGTGGAAATAAGAACATTATTTTTGGCTGTTAGTAATTATTTGATTCTGATGAAAAGATCACTGGCTATTGAAGGTGCTGCAACTGCAGCATTATCTGATAGCTGACACATGGCTTCAAAGAAAGCTTTTTGCCTGCATGCTGTTTGCTCCCTGGCATACAGCTGATGGGATCTGGAGAAAAATGTCTTGTCCTCTTTTCTGAAGGCCTTCTGCAGAGATTATTCACACCAGTGTGACTGCAACTTGCTTCTGCACAGTAGTCTGCCTCAGAAAAAAAACCAAAGGGTGACTTTAAATCCTGGACTTGGATCTGGAATACGCATTTCCATTTTGATGCTTCCATGTACAAAGTCAGAAAGAATTAAAACAGGCAAAGGAGCTGCTTCTTTGTTACAGTTAAAGTAAACCTCAAGCAGTTTACTCTGGTAGCCTGCAAGATAGTGTTGTAATTATTGTAATTAGAAAGATACATTAAAAAGCAAAATCTCTGTATGTTGTTCAGCCGAAGTAGTATTCCACCATTAGGGGTCATCATTGCTGCATGCAAAATTGAGTGAATTTTGAAATCTGCAGCAGCTGAAAATATTGGCTGAGAAGCTGCAGAATGTGGGGAGCGGGTGTTCACAGTGTGGAGTCTTGTTCTTTTCTCTGTTTCAAAGATGTGTAGAGCTCTGCCAAAACTTCCAGCAAGCTCTGTGTGAGCAGTACCTGGGCAAGTGCCTTGGGAGCTGATAAGAGGTTACCGAATCTGGATTCTTTTTATTAAACCTGTGCGTGACTTGGATTTGCCTCTGATGTCTGTAGCTTTCAAATAAATTATCACGCAGTTAAGCTAACTTAGACTACTGAAAATGAATGCCCAGGTGATCTTTATTTCATCGTACCATTGCTGTACTATGATTTTATTAAGAACATAGTACAAGCCATGTGCTATAGAAGAAACACTGCAGCAAAGGATTTGTAAGCAATCATTGGCCATTATCTCTGTCAGGGCAGTAGTTAACAGACTAATAAATTTGTTATGCAGCAGCAAACTGGATTATCAAGGGCCTACCCTGAGAGGTGAAATGTCTGAAGAACACAATATTGTCCTCCCTTTTCCAGGTTATAGTCTCCATATAACCTGGAAAAAAGTACCTCTTTATGTCAAGATAATTCATTTAAGGATCAGAAGATTCTGCCTTTGTGGAAGGTATTACAGTGGCCTCCTAGATCTGAGATTTTCTAAGTGCAAAGCAGATTGTGCATTGTAAACATTGGCACAACCTAAAAATGGAGACAGCACTTGAGGCGTTGGGTGAGGAGGAGAAGAAATTTCAGTACTGAAATGATCAAAGTACTACAAGAGGCCTGTAAAAAGGATTGAAAAAAGGTAATTTTTCAGTAGAGTCTGTGTTTGAGACCACCAGTGGAATCGGCTCGTCTCCTGCAAGCTGACAAGAGCATGCTTTATTTTTGGTAGTGAGGAGCCTTGGCTGGCGCAGTGCGGTCTGTGTGTGCTACTGGGGCTGACTCGGTGGAACAGCGATGCCGATGCTGAAATGCTCACAGAAACACAGACTTTTTCCCCCAAGAAATGTAGTGCCACAGCCAATGTGGTTCTCACCCAGGTCTGAGTTACGGAATGCTGCCTTAGTGCAAGTAGCACCTTTATGTTTCACGGCTGTGCTGTTCTGTCTGGGTTTTACCCTTGAGCAGACGCAGGTAAAACAAGCTCGCTTGTGGTAGTGGTGAGGTATATAAATGACTTCCGTCAGTCTGGGAACGTATGTGGCTACTGTGTGCACATGGCAATTAGTCACATAGATCTGATCCTGTGGTAGCAACCAAGGGATCTGTTCAAGAAATGGATTATATATTCAGTCAGTGGTGAGATCAACCTTCTATTCAGTGATCATCTCTCCATTACTACAGTTCACTGTGTGATGGTCACAGAGGTCCCAGCCCCATTGTGTGGGGAGTGGTGAAAAATAGAAATAAAAGTGGCATTTAGTCCAAAACCCTTTTTCAAACTGAATGATACACCTTTAATAAAACTTGCATATTCTTATGATGGCTACTTAAGCACACTTAACGAATACACTTGGTCTGACACCTGACTTGAACTAGAGGTCATGTTTTATAGCTAGTGAAATCAGAAGAAATGCTGTTGTGCATAAAACGGTTTATGTTCTTGTATGGAATGATGTCTGTAGCTAAACATAAGCTCTCTTATCACAAGAAAAACGTGATGTACTTTGGGGAACGTATAGTTGATATTGCAGTGTCATTGACAAAGTACTGTGATTCCTTCTCAGGGCAGAGACCATTAAAGCTGCTGATAGTAGCTCTGAACTATGTACAGTCAAAGTTATTGTCAAGCTTTATGTGTAAAATAAAGTGATCTGCAGTGTGTTGCAGGTAAATATTTGTCTTGTTTTAAAGCTTGTTAGTACTTATGGGTGTTTGCCCTCCATTCAAGTTAAGATTTACTTCCGGCAAGCAGTGCTAGAAGAAAGGTGAAACACATTTGCTGTCTCTGCTGAACAAAAGCCATTGGGTAGGAATGGGTCACAGAATCATAGGGTCATGCAGCTTTGCATGGAGACCTGGATGGGATGTGGTTCCAGGTGCAAGGAGAGCACCTGTTGGTAATTTCCATACCTACAGCCTGCTGACTGCTTTTTTTTTTTTCTTAAGCAGAATATATCAATAGGTAGGGCATAGATCAGGATTTCGGATCACTCAGCTGGAATTTTGATTGCAGTAGTGTCTAACTTTGTCCGATGCACTTGGCTTTCTTCTGCTTTGGTTCATTCTGCTCTGTAACAAGGTGTCAATTCTGATTATTTTCTTTCCACCTCTGGAAAATGTTGAAGATTTGATGAAATAATTTTACAAAAGCCATTTAATTACCACATAGGAAAGTAACACAATGGCAATGCAAATGCTGTGGTGGCTGGTCTGAGGACATTAAGTCAGTACCTTCACCCATGTTATCACTAATATTGCCAGCAAAGTTATTGTGCAATCCTTACGTAGGTAAAGTGTTTATTGCATTTGGATGACAGGCTTGGGCTCTGTGTGGGAAAATACCATGATCTTGGAAAAGAGCCACCAATTTGAGAATGAGACTTATGATTTGACTCTGGCCAAAGCCTAAAGAAGCCTCATGTCCAAGGCTCAGGTGAATGGAAACTTTTATTAAACACAAGTGCTCAGCATTTGAGGGGGTGGAGTTGTCTGTGTGGGCACACAGGATCTCAGCATTCAGGAGGAGCTTGTACAGGCTGAAGGGGAACAAGGCCTTCTGAGGTGAAGGGCCGGTGACATTGCCTACCATTTTGTTAATCAGCCAAGCTCTGGTCTTAATGATAAATAACAAGATCTGTATTGCCTGATCATCATTTACTAATCTCAGGGAAGAAGAAATTTTTCCTTTGTGCCAGACAACCTGATGGCTTCTCTGTTGATGAAACATTCCTACAGTTGTTTTATTTTACAAGCCTGAATGCATTTTTACACATTATGGGCAGCCTCGTATCATATCTACATTGTGTTCTGGGGAAAACTTTCTCTTTCTACGATCCCACTCATTACTGAGTTTGGCCAAGCTGCCCTTGAATACAGATAGTGGGTGGGACTTGATAAGAAAATAGAACCGTTGCAATGAATCAGAAAGCCCAGGAGGGTTCTTGTGTTACTGTGATTTGCATGAAAATGAAGTCCCCCTCAGACTACTTAGGGGTAGAACCCTTCCTTTCCAACCGGATTCTAATTTACTGCGATTGGTTCGCAGATGAAAATTAGAGATGTCCAAAGAAAAGAAGTTGGGAACGTTTGGTTTTTTTTTTTTTTTTTTTCCCCTAAAACTGTTTAATGAAGAAACTGTTTCTGAATTATACCGGAAGATGAGGAAGATTTCAGAGAGAAAGCTGCAGGTCAATGAATTCTTCATAAGCTCAAACAGATAATGAAAGTGTATTTATTTCTTTAACTAGTAATCCTAGATGTCATTTCTTGAGAAATATTGATGTTGTCACTTTGAGGAAATCATGTTTATCAATATACCCCAGAGCAAAATGTTCTGTAGGAGGACCAGTGATAGACAAGAAAGGAAACACTGCTAAGGAAATGAAGCTGGGCTCATTTGCAACGTGATGCCATGAGACCTCTCAAATCCGTCCTGGCACTTTAATTTTCCGTCTAGCATCAGGCTGATTCGAGCAACTCTGCGACAGAAGCTTCACTGTAAAAGCACTCCCCAAGACTCTGTGAGCTGCAGTGGCATCGTTCATCTTTACTGGTGTTGGGCAGTAAACACTGTGGGTCATGGCCTGTTACTGTAGCAGTGGCAGAGAAGACGTTTGCAGAAATGCTTTTAAGTGACAAATTGTTTTAATAGTCTCCAGTCGGAGGCCCTTGCCTTCCTGCATCAAGCGATTTCTCTAGTGTTCCTGCAATATTCCTACACCAGATTTGTGCATCTCATGGACTCCACGAAGAGCCAAGTTACTTGAGAACTAGGCCGTAGCGTGTCATTTCAGTCTTACGGAGTCTTAAATAGGACTATGACCGTATTGCTGAGGTCAGGCTTTTCGCCAAGGGATATTTCTAAAGAAGTTGAATTCAGCCTTAAATGCACAGAGAAACTCCTTTCAGGCATTTAAGCGTGGTCAGTGTTAGGAAAAATAGTGTAATACTTCAAAACCGGCACCTGGTGGACTTCAGTGTTTACTTGATTTAGTGCTATTAGAACAAAAAGGATCTTTGTGTCCTAGCTGTGTTTCCAAAATAGTAGCTGTCATTTTCTGTTTGTTTTGAATGTGATGCTAGAGAGCTATTAAAGCCTAAATGTTTTTAGTGTACGCAGTGTAAGGAAAATGGGTTTTCCCAACGTTAGTGGCCAAAAAATCATTACATGCTTGTTGGAAACATGGTGCTGGGGTAGATTTCCTTAAAATAAATCTCTTCATTTATACAACCTTCTAAATGTCCTTTGGGTTGGAAACAGTTCATAATAAAGAACGTTTTCTTAGTTTGCTGAAACAGTAAGAGCTAGTGCATGATAATATAAGAAAAAATTGCTTCACAGAATGTGTATACTCATGCTTATATTATGTGTGCATAATGTTTGTGTGTGTGTGCTATTTATATAAATACACACAAACCTACATAGGAATGGGTGACATACCTATTTTGGAAACTGAGATGAGAGGTGATATTTACATGATGCATTGTAGAGCCACCCCATAAATAGACCATAGGCTGTTTTCTGTGCACTGTGATGGATGTCTGTCATACTTATTCTAGCATTTTGAAACTCTGTGCAATTTAAAGTACATGTTTTCATTACAAACCATCTCTTACGTCAGTAGCTTATCCTCCCCTTCAGAAATCAGACTTATATCACAGCACGGTTTATAACAGAAGTTTCTCAGTTGTTAATAAAATGTAACCATTGTTTCTAGTCCCCAGACCTGTTTTTGCAACAAATGCAAAAACAATGCAATGCTTTTTCTAAGGGGCAAAGTTACTCAGAGTAGCCTTGATCACCTTGACTCTGGGGTAACATGAGGCTTTCCAGAAATAATGAACATTTTTGCTGTGGTCTTTATTGTGCCCCAGTCACAAAACAGCACACATCGGTTGTAATCCATGATAGAGGAGTAATCTGAATATGTGATGATTCAGTGCTGCATAGATTTGCTGGCACTTATATGTCAAGGGCATCTCAAATATAACGCAACCATCTTGTAAAAGCCTTTCATGATATATTGAGTGTGTGCTGTATATAAAACACAATAGCAATGTGGATTTAATCTGTATGTGAATTCTGTATTTAAATCTGTTAAACAAATTCTTCCTTTTCAGGATGTGGATGTAAACAGCATATTCTAATAGAAGTCTTTTGGGAAAACTGTGTGTTTAAAAACTTGTGCTCAAGCTAATGTGCTTGGATTGTGTATGAAGCCGTTGTGCTTCATGTTACCATATCAGTAATATGGATGTCCATACTCATCTGATTCTAGACCTGAAAAAGGAACAAGTAGGAGGTTTGGTTTGGTAGATAGTTTGTAGCTTAGTGCCAGCTAACTTCATTGTGTGCTGGAAAGTAGACTCAAATAACACTTTTTTTTAGAGCCTGCAAACACTCTCAGTAGAAGTGCATTAACTCATTTAACATCAGCTATGCTCATTGGAAAAATCAAAGTGTTGCCCTACGCTGATGTGTGCTAATACAAGCTGCCTAATGTGTCACTGCTGCCTCTTCATCTCAGTGGATCTATATTTGATCTGCAGTTCAGTATAAGTCGAAGTGACATGTGAGGGAGAGAGATTTTCTGTTCCAGCGTGCCTCAGGTTATTAAATCCACATTGGCCTTAAACTGGACGGTGAAATGAATGATGCACAGAGACTATGAGAATGTTTGTCAAAAGTGAGTAGATGTTAGTGTGGATCTTCCCCAGACCAGTCGCATGATCAAGGGCATTTGTAGACAATGTTGGTCTATCAAACTGATGCCCAGACTGGAGTCAGGAGTTTGCAAGTTCTTAACTGCTGCTTCCTCCGAACTTAAGAGAGGAGGAGGATAAAGTGCAGGCAGATCAAGCCCCTGTTTCTCTACTCCTGGCCAGATCCATGGGCAGCACTGCCCAGGCTTTAGCCATCACATCAGCAGAGGTTTTCAGGTGGTTTTGGAGGTCACCAAGGAGTTGCCAAAGCAAAGTCTCATGGAAGAACTAAGGGATCTGTAAGGCTGGAAATTGTGGCTGAATTTAATTTTTGAGCCAGTGCTGCCCTCTGCTGAAAGGAATGCACTTCTGGTTAATTCAAATATTAATGCTTTTTGTTTGAAATTAAGCAAGCGACTGATTAAAACTCTTCTGCAAAAAGATAGCATGTGTACTGTTTAGATGATTTAATTGAAATCTCTGCTTTCTCTAAATAATATCAACTTCCCTGTTTGTCAAACCCAGACCATGCATAGTTGGGTGGGTGAGGATTTCCCAGCTAGGACAACTACAGCTTCCTCAGGCCCTGGTGAAGGAAACTTGGAAGAGAAATGTAAACAGGTAGACTAAAACCCATGTGTACTAATCACACTAATCTTGTTTGCAGTCCCAACTCAACTCTCTAGCTGTGTAAAGAGACCCTGACTGGGAGCCTGAAAAAAAGCGTGTCTTGTCTGTGAAGTAATTTTTTTTGGCTTTGGTGTGCTTTTCTGTTAACTCTTGTGTTGTAGTCCCTCATAAGCAATCAGGGTGCAAGGTCCTCTCCTTTTATGGAGCTGCCAGTGTTGTGAGCCCATTGCCAATAGAAGTTTGAGGAAAAACTGCTTTCATGTAGCTGTGGCAACTAGCTGCTTATTCTGCTTGGTCTGTTGGACCAGCGACAGCAGCAGCAAGCAGAAGGCAGGTGCTTGTATTAAGTTTAGGTCACTGACCACATTTCCTCTCGAAAATCAGTAGATTTTTCCAGTTAGCCTTGATCTTTTTGCTTAATGAGTCCAAACTGTTTCAAAGAGACATTATTATAATTCGGCCAAGTTGCAGAAGTTACAGGTTTTGACAAATCTGGCCAATACCCACTGTCCAGGTGAAAACAAAACCCAAAAGATGCTGAAGTATTTGTGTCCCTTTAGCAGCTGACACTGTTGGGCAGCATGAATCGCGTTGACCTAAGTGTGAAACTGGGAGCTGCTACTCATTTGTGGAACCTGATCTGTCACTACGTAGTTACAAGGACAATAAGGATGTTACATAAGCCATCCTTTGCAAATGGTTCAAGAACCGGACATGGAACCAGACCCTCTCACCAGCACAGTCAGGCTCTGAAGTCACTGGAATTCCTCCAGCTCAAGCCAGCAGAGAACCGCTTCGTTAAGATTAGATAATCTGTAGGGCCTACGTTATATGTCACTAAAAGGAGATGGATTAGTGTTCCACACTAATGATACAGGAAAACAAAGGCAGGGGAAAATTCAGATTGCTCTCTCTTCAGTCTATAGATCATCAAGCACGGGTGTTGCATGAGGAATGTTTGTACATTGTGTATGGAAATAAGTTTGTCATTGTTTCTTTTAAATTTATCTACTCCTTGAGTAATTAATGAAACAAGGGCCAAGATTTTCAGAAATGACTAGTGATTCTGAGATTATGAAAATGTCCTCTGGTTTGTCACAAGCTGAAAGTCCACAGATGTAAAACTCTTAAAAATGTTACCTGTAAAATATATCCTTTGACTAGATAAATGAAACTTAAAGGACTAACAAATGTGTCCAGATATTAGAACTATTAGACAGGTGTAGAGCTCCTGATGCTGCTCTTCACTGAAATAAAATTAACTGTATTAAACTGGTGAATACTGCAAGAGTGAAACTTGGAGCATGTTATAAATGTGATTTCAAGCTAGCATGGGCTTTCCAGCTTTTGAGGTTAGTGGTACCAGTGTTCTTGACTTTATTGTAGTGGGGACCAGGACCTTTGTGTGTAAAATTTTAGGTAGGAAATTATGGCTGAACTTTTAAATAGTGTCTTTTATCTGAAATAAACCTAGAAGCGCAGTTGGATGTCGAAGGACTGGTTTAAAGAACACAGCCAAGGTTAACCCATGTATCTCCAGTGTCGCTTTTGAGAGCTTTACTGGAGCACCACTCCCAGGCTGTAGCAGTACTTGACTTTATTACAGAAAGCATGGACTACAGGTCTGCTTTCTTTCAGGCCACATAAGACTGTAAGCATTGAGCAATTGTTGAGCACTTCATTCAAAGCCCAATGGCCTATTTTCAGGCAACAGCAAAGCTACTTGAAGAGCACCAGGTGCACAGAATACTGACAGACACTCCTGAAAACAAGCTGTGTTTTGTGCAGAGAGAGCCAGTAGGCACAGTCCTGTTTTCATTAAAGCTAAAACAAACAAAAATGGAATGAAATTGAAGTGACTTCTGGGAGCTGAAATGTCCCTCAGATACTCCTGTAGCACAACATTTGTGTATCAGGGTTAAACTGTACGAATTAGATAACTCTCTGCTTCGAAGTGAAGCTACAGAATCACAAGGTCCCTGGAGGAGCTTTGGTGAAGATTTTGCTCAGATCTGCGAGAGGCATCTTAGATGTCTCTGGCATACCAGAAAGGTACACCCAGAATGTCACATCAAAGAGTGCCTGCACTCTTGGGCATATTTTGCTCTATTTACATCTGAGGTCCCCAAAGATGACCTTATTTCTACGAGAGAGGTGGGACAGAGGTATCTGAAATCCTTTCCTGCTTCACTGTACCTTGGGCAGCTTTTTACTTACCAGTTGGTATCTCCAAATACTGAAGACTCTGAGCAATCTCTCAACCTGGGAACCTTGTTCGTCAATTTTTGCTGCTTGTTTTATCTCAATAAATACGAGATCTGCTTGTTCTGACACAGAAGGTCCGCATGTCCATTTCCTAACCATCTGGGATATGCATGCCATTCGCAAACGGGAGTGAACTTTGGCATGACTTGTAACTTTGCATTCAGCTCAACATGCTGATTGTTTTTCTGAGATATCTTGTTTGCAGTAATATTTTTATTACAGAAAATGCTATGCTGGTGAAAACTTTAAAGTTCTTGGATCAAAATGGACAGAAATACACATCCTTGTTGGATACCAGGCAGGCTTCATGGCAGAGTTGCCCAAAACTTCACGTCGGAGGGTAGAGTATGGAGTTAAGAAAGCCACGGGGACAATTACCGCCCCATGTCATTCATCCTTAGATCTTTAGTGTGAAGTGAATAATGACATACTGTGTTTCTACTGAAGTCAGTGAGAGTTTTGGCAGGAGGCTGCATGATCCGTCTGGAATGAGGAGCCTGAAGACCTGTTGCTTGCTGCAGTCCTTGGAAGCCTGTTGAGTGTTATGTGCCTCAGTTTCTCTATTGGCCTTATGAGAAGGATGTTACTTACCAAAGTTTTGTGGATAGAAAACATTTTTACATAAAAAGCTGTGTTGCTGCAAATTGGGGCTGATGAGCAGAAGGAACAGCATAGCTTGGACTGCAATTTGAACAATGCAACTGAAACAATGAAGTACTTTGATTCCCCTCCACTATAAAAGGGTTTTTGTGTACCCAAGTTCATCATCTGCTAAAGGATTCCACTTCACAGGGATCTGCAGATACACTTCATTATTGTAACTTTACAAACGTGTTATTAAAAACTCCTCCTTTGAATTGATGAGGACAGTCAACGTGCCGTTATTGCCACGGCAGCAAATTATATTTTTATCCTCTTCACAGTTCTCTTTCACCTTCAGAAAGTTTTAGAAAGTTCCCAAAATGGTCAGACACATGTATCTGCTCTTCCTAATTCTGTAGCTGTTCCAAAATAAGAGCATGTGCAGCTTTGCTTCTTACTTTGAGAGCCTAAGCCACAAACTACCCAGAGCCTTGCATCCAGGTATGTATCTGGGAGATTGGTGTGTCAATGACTGCACCCCACTGGAGAAGGTAATGAGGCAGACCATCAGAGGTCCTTCATCACTGCTTCAATTTTATTGTTCCTTTATTGATTTATTTTTTAAATTTTTGTATATTTTCAAGGCAAAGGCACAGAAATAAAAAAAAAATCCAGAATTGGTACAATCCATGTGGGTTTTATGCTGCTGGTGAAGTCCAGTTAGGGACATGTGATATTAATTACTCTTGCAATTCTGCACTCTGTGATTTATTCTGCGTCCATTCCTATTTGATTCCATTGTTGTAGTTCAGACTATGCAGAGCTGTGTATCTGCTAATGGAGCTAGTGGGCATTCTCTTCTGGCAGCTTGCCTTCCAGGCAGATAGGGCAGACCCTGTCCAGTGAAAGTAATGGTAAAATTCTCCATTGTTTCAGTGGTACCCTGTTGCACTTATTAAAGTTAGGGAATCTGGTGGGCTTTAGCCTGTCTGCAGGTGAGAGAAAGATGATTCTTACCATTCCAGTGGAATCATTCCTCTCCACCTTCCCCTTGAGATGGAATCTTTTGTTGTTGAAACAGCACCAGTAGTGAGACTTGCAAGGAGAGGTGGAAAAACAGGCACAGGGGTTGTTGGTTTGCTGAAACAAATTTATTCAGAGCCTTAGGAAGAGGAAAGGTTGGACAGAAAGAGAAGTAGTCTCATTTGTTCTTAAAATAGAAAACAGGGGAATGATAGTTCTAGATTCTTCATATTTATCTGAGCATCTGGTTTTGTTTGTTTCCTGTAAATTTTTGCAGTAACTTGTTCAATTGAAATATGTGCTGGACAGGATGATGGTAAGATTTTTCTCACTAGCTCTGAATAGCTGTACACATCACATCTGAGAAGTTAATTATATAAATACAAAGGTATATTGTAAGCTCTAAGAGCCAAAAAAGTTAACTACAGCAATTAGCAATTATTGATGGCACATTACAAGGAATATGTCAAAAATTTGCCTGTAATGGGAGTCATCTTTTTGAATGAAACGTGCATTTTTTTACCGTAAGGATCACTGCCAACAAAATGAATACTGTTTTCAAAGAGTAAAACTGATGGTATTGTCTGTCTTCTTTCTTCTTTTCAGGCAGCACAAATAGTCCTGATTTCTCTCTTTGAATTGAACACTCCTGAGTTTACCATGTTACTTGGTGCCTTGCCAAAAACATTCCAGGATGGTGCTACCAAGCTCCTGCACAACCACCTCAAGAACTCCAGTAACACCAGTGTGGTGAGAGGCCCTTGTCCTTGCAAACAGCAGAGCCCCAAAGACAGCGGCTCATTGATAAGCTATAACAGATGTTCAGCACTATGAATTGTCTGTAATTGTTGTCTTGAAGCAATATGGCAACAGAAGCTTCTGTTTGATACTGATTTTATAGGAACCATTTAAAAAAACACCCTCAGTTATTTTTAAATTTAATATTGTCATAACCAGTACAGATTTAAAAAGGAAAAAAAAAAATAGAGAAGCACATTAAAGTTGCTGGGGTTTGTGCTTTTACGTTGGTGGTGCTTTTGAAAATACAGCCAGTAATGACCTTTTGGCTAAAATGGAGATCCTGATACCACAGATTTTCTGGGTTTACCATTTCTATTGAGGTCAGTTTAATAACAGGTGTGTTGTCTACTAAGAAGCTTGAAAGAGCTTTGACGTGACCTACAAGGTCTCCTCAGTCTACACTTAGTACCTTATGTATTAGTTTTACAGGTAGGACTTAACATATTTTTATTTCTCTAAAGTTAGTGTAGTTAAATTGTTAGTAGAGGATTTAAGTTTGCCTCTAAACTTCTTTTATGCCCAGAGCAGCAAGAATTAGGGGTTTTTTTGCCTTTTTTTTTTTTAATGTGGAAATCTTGTGAAACTTGCTGGAATTTGAACCTTCCTATCTTTGCACTTCCACTACTTTGGACAAATAGATCTTTGTGTAAGCTAGAAGGCAACATTAGACTTCCAGGCAAATGGTCTGGATTCTCTAGGACCTCTGACTTGGTGTGAAGAGAGCCAGAATTAGGAGCAATTTCTCCTCATTTTACTGTGGTATAAGTGATTGTGCAGGCCAGTGGAAAAACCCTAAGTTAGATTGCTTACTTATGCTTGTAGCAAGCACAATCAGAATGCTTTAGACAATGAGGAAAATAGCTCCATAATTAAATTGTTAAATTGCCAGAGTAAAGTTCTGCATACTTTGGAGCCTGGCAAAACATGTCTGAAAAGCTGTGTAGCCTAGTGGATTGACAAACCATTTCTCTGGCAATATTTGCAGGCTCTATGTGTTGCATGATTAAAATTTCAGGTACTGTGGACTGTAGGAAAGTGCACGTGTGCTTTTCTTTATCCTCAGACCAGTACTTTCAATAGCATACTAATAACTATGTGAACCATGGCTACAGATTTTTAGGTGAAGAGCCAGACCCAAGACACACAAAGCTTGTCTAGCACGGACAAAGGCAATATTTGGACCTGTTGTTGTGTGCTGCTTCTGTCTGTGTATTGCAACACGTTGCTAATCTCTGTCTTCCTGCTTCTGTGCCAGGGTTCCCCCAGCAATACCCTTGGTCGGACTCCTTCCCGGCACTCCAGCAGCAGAACCAGCCCCTTAACTTCGCCTACCAACTGTTCCCATGGTGGACTGTCTCCAAGGTAATGTGGCAGCTAATTAAACCACTTGCAAAATATTAAAAGGTTTCAACACTGAGTGTACATTTGCAGAATATGACTCACTTTAAAAGCAAAATAAAGACCAAAAGTTTATGGTAGATTGCTCCAAAGACACAGGGTTTGAACATGATAATACATGGGTGGTGATTGACTTCATTGTTCCAGGCCTCATGTTATCCGTCTAATCTTAATGTCTTTTCTTATAATACTCATTTTCTTTCATAATTAGGCCGTCTCCAGAATCACATTTGTGGGTTCAATAAAGGTAATATTAAATGGCAGCATTAGAAATGAGGTCTTGTTGAGGCTGCAGATATCACAAACTATATGATGACTTTCAGGTCAAGGTTTTCAGATTGTGTCTCTTTTAGGTGTGCCCTTGTGATCAGTAATTCATCCGACTGTAGCACAGCGCTTGTGCTGCTGTGAGAAGTACTGAATCTGCTGTTCCCCTCTTAGGCTTTGTGAGGACGCAGGCTGTTGTGACTGTTTTCGATGCTGAACACCTCTCAAATCTCCCTGCCCATCTGCAGAATAGTGGCCTCATCCTTTGGGCAGCAGGTCTCTAGCAACCAGGTGTTTTGCTGAAACTGCAGTTGCTACCCTAGAATATATCGGCCCACTCCAAAACCTTTTATTGAGCAAACATGTACACTCCCAATATCCAAGAGTCCATGTTTCATGTCATAAAAACTTAAGGCAGAGGATATAGGAATTTAAGCAGTATGCTCAGGCACCATAGAAACACTGGAGGAAAGCGTTAGGCTGTATTAGGAAAATAGCAGACCTAGTGAAGCTTCGTTCTGTGCTTGGAAAGCTTTAAAGCTGCTGCTCTTGTCTGCCTGTCCTCTGCAGGAGAGGTCACTTCCCTTTGTCCTTGGGAGAGACAGAATGAAACATGTTGGGTGAGGGCTGCAGTTTGTAGACCAGTGGAGTAATTTACGCTGAAATCTGTTGATCAATCCTGTTGTGACTTGCTAAACCCTGTCTGGAGGGATGCTGAGACACGTGAGTTCCCATGTGTCAGAAAAAAAGCTGACTTTTAGCCTTTAATAAGCCTTGAATACTACTTCCAGCATCATATGAGGGCCCCATGGGGTTTCCTGAGAAAACTTGGGATGTCTAAATACATCTTTGTGATCCCTAAATCCACTGTAATCCAGAACTAGACTGAGAGGTTGCAAGCCAAGGTCAAGTTGCTTAGTATGAGGTTTTTTTCAACAAAGGTTTCATTAAGAAATCAAGTGGTAGAGTTTCAGGGGAGTGGTTCCAACTACATTGCTTCCTTTTGACTAGTTTGAGCATTGTTACCCTGCTGATTTCTGTCATAGTGTCATGGTTTAGCCTCAGATGGCACCAAAGAACCATGTGGCAGCTGCTCTCACTTGAGCCCATCCACGGCTGGAAGGGCAAAATCGGAAGAAAAAGGCAAAACTCATGGGTTGGGACAAAGGCAAATTAACAGAACAACAAAACAGTAACACTAACATGGATAAAGAAGTATAACCCCCCCCCC
>VXBJ01003374.1:1458414-1558878 GCA_013400055.1 Nycticryphes semicollaris | reverse complement strand
ATCTCTTCCTTGATGGCCTGAAGAGTCATGGGCCCATCGAGCTATGAATAATTCTCCCTTATGTTGCCAGTTGAGATCCACCTGAGACACTTCAATCTTAGCAGCTCAATCTGCCTGCTGGTTCTGATGTTCCTCAGTGGCCCAGCTCTTGGGTACACGGGCATCTGTATGATGTACTTCCACAACTAGATTCTCTGTCTGGGCAGCTATATCTTGCCACAGATCAGCTGCCCAGATGGGTTGGCCTTTGTACTGCCAGTTCCTCTGTTTCCATTGCTGTAACTACCCCCACACAGCATTTGCCACCGTCCGTGAATCGGTGTAGAGATAAAGTACTGGCCACTTTTCCCGCTCAGCGATGTCTAAAGCCAGCTGAATTGCTCTCACTTCTGCAAACTGCCTTGATTCACCTTGCCCTTCAGTGGCTCCTGCAATTCGCCGTGTGGAGTCCCACGAGACAGCCTTCCACTTTCGATGTTTTCCCACAATCCGGCAGGACCCATCAGTGAACAGAGCATATCGCTTCTTGTTCTCTGGTAGATTATTATATGGTGGGGCCTCTTCTGCACACATCACCTCCTTCTCCGGTGACATTCCAAAATTCTTGCCTTCTGGCCAGTCCGTAATCACTTCTAAAATTCCTGAGCGACTGGGGTTTCCTATTTGAGTTCGTTGTGTGATCAGCGCAATCCACTTACTCCATGTAGTATCTATTGCATGATGTGTGGTAGGGACCCTCTCTTTGAACATCCAGCCCAGTACTGGCAGCCAAGGTGCCAAGAGGAGCTGTGCTTCTGTACCAACCACTTCTGAAGCAGCTCAAACCCCTTCATACGCTGCCAGTATCTCTTTTTCTGTTGGACTATAGCGGGCTTCAGATCCTCTGTATCCCTGACTCCAAAACCCTAGGGGTCGACCATGTGTGCTTTCTGCCGGAGACTCCAGTGAGACCCTCCCTGGCTGCAGTGCAGAGCATGTTTTTTACATCTTGTCCCACCCAGACTGGTCCCAGAGCTACTGCATGGACTATCTCCTGTTTAATTTGTTCAAAAACCTGTCATTGCTCAGGACTCCATTTAAAATCATTCTTCTTACTGGTTACTTGATACAGAGGGCTCACAATCAGACTGTATTCTGGGATATGCATTCTCTAAAACCCCACAATGCCTAAGAAAGCTTGTGCTTCCTTTTTACTAGTTGGTGGAGACATAGCTGCTATTTTATTGATCACGTCCATTGGAATTTGGCGGTGTCCATCTTGCCATTTTATTCCTAAAAACTGTATCTCTTGCGCAGGTCCCTTGACCTTACTCTGTTTTATGGCAAAAAACAGCTTTCAGAAGGATTTGAACTACTTTATTCCCTTTCTCAAAAACTTCTTCTGCTGTATTGCCCCATATGGTGATGTCATCAATGTACTGCAGATGTTCCAGAGCTTCACCCTCTTCCAGTGTGTTCTGGATCAGTCCATGGCAAATGGTGGGGCTGTGTTTCCAGCCCTGAGGACGTCAATTCCAGGTGTACTGGATGCCCCTCTGTGTAAAAGCAAACTGGGGCCTACACTGTGCTGCCAGGGGGATTGAGAAGAATGCATTAACGATATCAGTTGGGGCATACCTCTTGGCTGCCTTGGACTCCAGTTCATATTGGAGTTCTAACATGTCTGGTACAGCAGCACTCAGCAGTGGTGTGACTTCACTCAGGCCACGACAGCCCACAGTTAGCCTCCACTCTCCCTTAGATTTTTGCACTGGCCATATGGGACTGTTAAAGGGTGAGCGAGTCTTGCTGATCACTCTTTGAACCTCTAGTTGACGAATCAGCTTATGGATGGCAATCAGAGAGTCTCGGTTAGTGCGATATTGCTGTCCATGGACAGTTGTAGTAGCGATTGGCACCTGCTGTTCTTCAACCCTCAACAACCCCACAACTGAAGAGTCTTCTGAGAGACAACTGTTTAATTTCCTCCGTCTCCAAGACAGTTATGCCAAAAGCCCACCGATACCCTTTTGGGTCCTTAAAATACCCTCTCCTGAGATAATCTATAGCAAGGATGCATGGGGCATCTGGGCCAGTCGCAATGGGATGCTTTTGTCACTTGTTCCCAGTTAGGCTCACTTCAGCTTCTAGTACAGTCAACTCTTGGGATCTCCCCGTCACTCCAGAAATACAAATGGGTTCTGCCCCTCTATAACTTGATGGTATTAGGGTACACTGAGCACCTGTATCCACTAGAGCCTTAGACTCCTGTGGATCTGATGTGCCAGGCCATCGAATCCACACAGTCCAATACGCCTGGTTGTCCCTTTCCCCCACCTGGCTGGAGGCAGGGCTCTTCTAATCCTGGTCATAGTATCCGTTACTCACTTCTTGCAGAAAAGACTTACAAGTTCCCTCAAGAGGATCAGAAGCCAGATCAGGCCTTCTACTCTATCTGGGGAACTGCCCACTGGAAACTGGGGCAGCACTCTTCCTGGAGTGATCCCCTTTCATGGTTGTTCTGCCTTGCAACTCCTGTACCCGTGTCTGCAAGATTGAAGTAGGCTGTCCATCCCACTTCCTCATGTCCTCTCCATGGTCACATGGATAGAACCACAGGCTGCCTTGTGGTGTGTATCCTCTGTATTCTCTGTCTTGAGTGGGGAAAGGTCTGCTCCTAATAGCTGAGACACTGGCCTGTACAGGTGGGGAGTAGGACATTTTCTTCAAGTTGATGGACCTTCCGGGACAGTTTCTCCACAGCCGAGACAAGAGAGAAGAGAGATTTTCTTCATATCATTGGAGTCAGGCAGCCACCTCATCCACTGTTGGTCCCTCTTCACCCTTCCATTCCATCACTGCCAATGAATTGGCATATGACGATGGTGCACTCCGTACAAACTTCTGCCACACAGGCCTTGAACACTGGATCTTCTCAGGATCTGTGGGTCACTGTGCATCATCCAGGTCATAATAAATAACTCCCGCACAGCTAATTTCCTCAGGTACTGGATACCTCTTTCCATGGTGGTCCACTTGCTCACATGACATACATCTTCACTGAAGGGGTATCTTTCCCTCACGCCTAACAGGAGTTGTTTCCAGAGGCTGAGGGCTTGCGTCTTTTTCCCAATTGCCTTACCAATGCGCCCTTCTCTAGACAGAGATCCCAGCTGCTTGGTTTCCCTACTCTCCAATTCCAGGCTACTGACCACATTATCCCAGCATCAGAGCAGCCAGGTGACAATGTTCTCATTTGGAAGTTGGCTGAAATCTTTTCACATATCCCACAGCTCGCTCAGGGATAGGTATCGGGTGACTACCTCTGGTTCCACCTCTTCCTCCTGTTCTCGTGATGACCCTGGTTCATCATTATCCCTTGCTATGCAAACTGATTTCTTGGTGTATTTCTTCTTCTTATACAGTAAGAATAAGCCTGCGTTGTTTGGTGGTCTGTTTCCATAGTAGTTGCATGTAGTAGCTGTGGGTTTTGATTGCTGGCCAATGAGTGAATTTCTTGACACCACTCTTCAGAGGGAGTTTTCAGCTGGTTTTGCTTCTGTTTGCACTGGAGCAATTCTGACTTATTTGCCTCATCCAATCTTGCAGCATCTTTCACTTGCGTATACACAAATGTGACTTCCCGAACGCAGCTTCCTTAACAGAAACAAAGTGGTGTCCTGAATACTCCACCAGCTCAAACATCTATATTCTCCTTTAGAAGATAATTTTGAAAAATCCAGGTACCATGAAGAGAACAGGACAGAAGCAAAGGTTAGACAAAATGTAATAGGGATGGATGCCTTGACTCAAAGGCACAGGGACAAACAGTAACCAGAAGGGGCTTGTGGAAAGTTGATGAGAGATCCAAATCGACTTAGAGGCTGGTGTCATCCAGTCTTTCCAGGTTTGTTTGCTGAGACCTGGGCCGAGTCCCTAATTTACCTGATGCGTTTACACTCTAGACTGATTTTCACTTGCTACATGTTTGGGATCAGTTTGAATCTGGTGAAATAGGATCAGATCTTAAGCCTTGCAAAGGTGTGCTGTTTGTGTAGGGCCTGATTGCAGGCTCTTACAGAGACACCAGGAGCCAAACTTGATAAGTTAGTTACCTTTGAATGTCTCAAAAACCAACTCCAACTTTCCTTTCTTCCAGGGAAATCCTCTTGCTCGCAAATGCCTGCTTAGAGTTTGAATACAGATGTGTGGTCAGGGATTGTTCACTTAAAGGATTTTAAGAGTTGTTTATAGAGGCTGTATCTAGCTGTAAAATTTACTGGTTAGTACAAGTAGGGACTGTTTTTCTGGAAACCATATTAATATGTTAGGAATAAAAGTGGAAATGAATAATAAAGGCCAATCCAATGACTTATGGGACTCAATGGAGTATTCTTGTTTAATTTTGTTTCTATTAATTTCTTTTCTCTCCAAGGCAGCATGACAGCACTAAACCACTCAGATTATAGTTTCTTTTTGTTTTTCCTCCCTCTCCTTTCTCTGTTTTTTCTCTCTTTTGTTTCTCCTCTGATTGCGGCAGTCGGTTCTGGGGTTGGAGTGCAGACGGGCTGTCGAAGCACCCACCTCCCCTTTCTCAGCCTAACTCCATCCCCACTGCTCCTTCCCACAAGACTTTCAGACGCTCTTACTCTCCCAGGTAACAAGCTACCTGTTAAACCAACTTGTCTGAGGTGTCACAGTATTACTTACCTTTCACACCATGGGATTTGTTCAAATGTGGGAAATGATTTGCAGAGACTTTGGTTAGAAAAGGGATGACAATAGTTTTCAGAGAGCGGAGGTGGCATGTAGCCACTTGCTGCTTGGGGAAGATGCAGCATGCAAATGGGGAGACAAACAAAAAAGGTGGATTTTTCCAGACTTTTCCTCCCTGCCAGGTTCTGATCAGGTGTACATTTCACAGTTGGTTTCCAACGCAGAACACAGTTGCTGAGCACTTTCTGCAGGCACTGGTTTGAGTTAATGATAGCACGGGTGAGGTCTTTAAACTTTACTCATGTGCCTCTTGCCCAGTGTAGTCCTTTCAAACAGGCAAACACAGCTCAATAATGATTTCACATCTGCAGTAGAGACTATTCACAGGACAATGAGGATGAAGCTTGCTTGTATGATTTTACCAGCTGCCTGCACAACATGATTGTGGAATATCTTGGAAACTTGTAGTATCAAAACTAAAATTGTCCTTACCTACAAGGTCACTAATTTTATCATCTCTTTCTCCTGTGCCCTCACATTTTGTTCCAATCTGCGTACAGATCGTTAATCCATATACTGGCGTAGACTGGTTTTAATAACAAAACCCCACTTCTGAATACAAATTTAATTTGTCAGACCTCTATGCTAAACTCCTAATTTTTTAAGTTTATACCATGACAGCAGGCTTTCCCATGGATGTGGTCTCTTCTGACTTAAATATACCTATTACCTGAGGAAGGACTATATATATTCTTTCCTTGAAGCAAGAAGTTCCTAATGAAAAACTGTTGGAAGAAAAGTAAAGCCAATTGTTCTTTGAGGACTCTAAATGTGTGAATCTGTGATGTCTGAGACAGAAAATAGAATCCTGTCGTTCTGTACCTCTGTGAAAACCTGCAGAATTAAAATTTTAAATCAGTGTTTTGACTCTCAAGGCACTAAGATGTCCGTGGAAGAGATCCATGTTGATTTTTGGAGTTAAGTTAGTTGAGAATTTTTCTTCCTCCTTTCATTAGCTGACACTGAGGTTTGGAATCATTTGACCTATATTCCATCTTAGAGCCTGAAAGTGCAAGGAAGTGGGCTACTGTGTACTGCTTGAGGATACTAAACTGTTGATTACTTACACGTAATTTGCATAAGAAACTGAATAATAAGTTATGGAAGTAAAATATATTTCATTTCAGACTGGAAAACTGCCAAATTGTATCTTGATAAACTTGTCGAGAGCTGCATTGTTTTAGTGCAGCAGAAGATGGAAAATAATGTTGTGACATCCCTGAACACTGCTCATCTCTTCTCACTTCTTACTCATCCTGTGACTTTCCTCTAGTTTTCTGCATGGGTCATAATTTTTCTTTTTTTTCCTTTTGTGTCTTTTTTTATTTTTTTTTTCCTGAACAGTGGGTGTAGTTCCATTTTATTTCGTTTTATAACCCCCATTGTGTTGTCTGTGAAGTATTCCAGCACACATACTGTCAATAGATGTGTGTGTACACATGTAGAGTTTTCGTTCACGTAGAACGCAGCCATAATGTGATCTCCTGCACAGGCTTACTCTTGACGTGCGAAATCACTGGATTCTTTAGATTTTTATTAAAATAGTTTTTTTGTGCTTTGCAAAATGCATCATCTTCAGAAAATTGCCTTGGTCCTTTAGCATTGCAGAGTCTGCACTTTGATCTAGTCTTTGGTAGGAGCGTAGGGGAAAATTCACCCCTGAGGAAAGAAGTGATGATTTTAGTAGAAGATTTAGTGTCAGTATGTCTGTGATTATTTCTCTTTCCGTGTGACCTTTGGTAACTCTTGTCATTTCTTGGTTTAGTTACATGGGTACAGTCACATGTACACCTTCCTGAGTTGTGGTTTCATTGCTCACTTAAATATTGCATAAAGAAACCATTAAGATCTATGAATTAAACGTGCTTGAGCTCAAAATGACTATTTTCAAGATCATATGAAACAAAGGTTGTCCTATCTCTGCCTGATACTTTCAAAGGATCTAAGTACCACCTTTACTTTTGTTTAGAAAGCCATCACAGTGCATTAGTGTCATTCAACTGTGTAAAAGCCCTAAATACTTTGACTTCTTTAGGTTTATAAACAGCTTTTGTTTCCTGGTCTTGGTCTGTTCTTTAAGTAGCTTCTCTTTCTTACTGGCCAGACAGACACTGTTTAAAGTTGGGGAGTTGTTCTTCAGTTTCTTTGCCAGAATACACGGTGCGTGTACTTGGGAGCCAGGGATTATGGCTATTTTCAGTGTGTTAATCCCGAAGGAACAGGGCAGCACCAACCTTACCCTCTGTCTGAAGTTCCTGAGTAGTACTTCTAGATATTTAATATCCTACTTGTAGTTCTATTGAAAATAATAGCTTTGTACCCAGGATTCAGAAGGGATTTTGTTTTTTATTTTTTTTTCTCACCCACCTCAGAGGGAATCTTTCTTTTGTGGAAACGGAAGAGTACTTTGTTTAGTCATCCTCCTCCAAGCCTGTCCTGTCATCCTTCCCCAGCTGTTAAGAAATAGTAATTCACCCCTCTAGGGAGCCACTTCTTGATCGTTATTGACAAACAACTTTATGTAAATGTCTCAAGTTCTTTTACTTCTGACTCTACTAACATCTGAGACTCCCCCAGAGAAAGTGTTTTCATTTACTGGTCTCTTCATAGAATCTCTCTTGGAAAACTGATTGTCATGCAAACTCAACTTCTCCTAGATAGAGCAAAGTCCTACCAATAATGTCTTTTCATTTTCTCTAAGCTTATAGGACCTTCTCTTCTTAGCCCCATCTTTTCGTGTCATCTGCCCTTGTATTCCACATATTTTTGAATGGAAATTAATTTTAGGTAACTCCTCAAGGAATCCCCAGACTTGCATGGCTTTATGCTGCTGAGGAGTTTCTGAGGAACAGACAGACTGCAATGAAGTATCAGATTTGAATGAGATAATTCCCGAACTTAAGCTCACTAGTGAAATGCCTATTTTATCAAGGCATCATGCAAGTGGCTTTGATTTTACTACTCTGTAAATGAAAATGGGACATGTTAGACAAAGGTTTACGACAAGATACATTTTCCTTTCCATTTAGATCTGTCACATTTGAATCCATTGATAGAATATATTTTATATATTATGAAACATGAATCTCATTGATTTTATTTCCACCAGCTGTCACAACATTTTGAGTTCGCATAGTGATTGATTTTATTGATTTTCCTTTTTAAATAACACCTTTACCATGCTGGGCATAGGTCTTTCAGTTTACAGAAGCTAGCACATTCACTGCTACCAAATGTAACAAACAGTGGACCTGACTTCCCCTCACAGCAATGTAACACCACTGATTTCAGTGGAGCTTCTAGATTTAGCCCTGTTTGAGGCCAGAGTCACACCTGAAGTCTGCTTTGATTCCATCCATGTTTTGTTACAAAGCACCATTAGAAAGAATACACCAAATCATCTGTCTCCGGCTTGGTATTGTTTTTGTTAACAGTCAAAAGCAAATTCCAATTTCACATGTAACGTTTTGTATATGTTTGGTCTTTAGTATGCTGGATTATGACACGGAGAACCTAAATTCTGATGAAATCTACAGCTCTCTTCGTGGAGTCACAGAAGCGATTGAAAAATTTAGTTTCCGTAGTCAAGAGGATCTGAATGAGCCAATCAAACGTGATGGAAAGAAAGACTGTGATATTGTAAGTATTTGACTGATTGATGTCCCCAGATAGGTGGGATTTTAAAACATTGTGTTCAAACCTGGCTTTGGATTGTTAGTGTACAAAAGCCAGTTATTCTGTTGTATTCTTGCAAATATCTTCAAGCTTATTGATTTCTGACTTCTTATGACTAAGTTAGGGAGTCTCGTTAAAGTAGTCTTTTGCTCCCTTTGAACTCTAGCCACCTGTGAACTGTGCTCACTGAGTTTCTGAGGGAGTCTCATGCACGAAGGAAACAGTGCTAGTGTTCCTCAGGCTCAGGATGGTTCAGTGATGGCCTTTTCACCAAGTGTGTGTGGTCAGGTCTATAATGGGAAATGTTAGTTCTTAAAATACATGAGTGATACCTATCCCTTGCAGGCTTATTGCTTCCTATATAGGAAGGATCCATAATCACTTAAAAGATACAATTCACATGGCTGCATGAATAGTTATAGAATTAACTACCATGTGAGATGCCGTTTGTTTTAATTTAATTAAATACGTGGACCGCAAAATTTACAGGAGTCTTAGGCAATGATCTTTACAGGTCTCCTTCCAACTTGATGTATTCCCTGACAGTTTTGCTTCCTATCTGGACAAACAAGTTTAGGTTAGTAGGTTAAGTTAGCCTCCAAAGCTAAATAGCCTTGCTCCAAAATTTTTCTTTGAGACCCTTCTATTGTTCATTTCTTGATAAACGTCACTCAGTCCCCTCTATCAGTGGGTTGTGAAAGTTTGATGAGGAGAATGTTGTTTTTGCTTCCTTTCCCTTCTTAGCAAATTGGTCCCGTTCTGGAGCTTATGATCTTTGCCAGCCTATGCAGTTTTAGCAATATTAACTTAGATGTAGGAATGTTAATGTAGCTTTTTGCCCTGTGATCATGAGATTTTTTTGGAGCGGTTGTAGTTACAGAAGAAAAAGAGGTGGTAGTTAAGGTTTTACTCAAGCATTATGTATTATGTGCAAATGATTCTGTGCATCTTCATATTGGTGGATGAACTCCAAAAAAGCTACAGCTTCCAGAATTTGAGTAGTCTCAAATGTATTTTCCGTCTGTTTGATCCCCCAGGTGTCTCGAGACGGTGGCCTCGCTGTACCTACCAGCGATGTCCGTGGAAGCAGTGACATTGTGGAAGGCGGAAGGATGGCTCTAGATAACAAAACCTCCCTGCTTAACACCCAGCCTCCCCGCGCCTTTTCAGGGCCACGTGCTCGAGAATATAACCCCTATCCTTACGTTGACACAATTAATACTTACGACAAGACTGCCCTGAAGGAAGCAGTGTTCGACGATGACATGGATCAGCTTCGGGATGGTTTGTATCAGCCTATGTCATAAAACTGCAGGCAGCTTGCTCTGTTCCTGGTGTGATTTGTGTATGGGTAGCGCTCTCAGCCTGCTCGTGCATATGTTGTGTGTTACTTTGCAGATGAGTCGAGGCTTGGTATGAAAATACTCTGTTCTCCTGTGCCAGCAAAACCTGGTCTTTTGGTTATTGAGAAACTGTTATACTGCAGTTTTAATTTTTGCTTGCCTAGATTTTCCCTCAAGCTAGTCCCTAGAGCATCTAAATACATCTGTAAGGACACTGTTTTGGGAACCTTCCACTCTTTGTGCCTGAAACATCTCGCCCAATAGCTTGTTGTTACTGAATGTTTCACTTCATTTAAGTGATGCTTAGCTTTATTCTTTTGCAGCGCACTGATGAGTCACTGTACTTTGATCTAAAGGTCATACCTGTGATTGCTGGTTTTGGGTGTGTGCGTCTGGGGAAAAACTGTCTGTTCTCATCTTGCAGTCGTAATTGGAACTGGATGAAATTCAATAGTCATCTCTTCCTGGTTCCTTAGAAGCCATGTGCAGATCATGAGCTGTGCTGTGAACCCAAGTGAAATTGTAGGATAGTTGGATTCTTGTGCCTGCTTGACTGAGGCTGCCTGGGCTTTGCATTTTTTTGGGTGGGCCCTTGTTATATGCCTTTTATTCTGTAGAGGGTTAGTAATCTTAGCATCCTTTATTTATCTATCTATTTATTTATTTATTTTTCCCATTTCCCCAAATGATTTGCTGCCATTTGTCCTAGAAGTCCCCATTGACCATTCAGATTTGGTGGCTGATCTTCTGAAAGAGCTCTCCAACCACAACGAGCGGGTGGAGGAGCGGAAAGGAGCTCTCCTGGAACTGCTGAAGATCACAAGGGAAGATAATCTTGGAGTTTGGGAGGAACACTTCAAAACCATTCTGCTCCTGCTGCTGGAAACGCTTGGAGACAAAGATGTGAGATGTGGATTTTTATCCTAACCCCTCTATACATTGCTTCATCTAGGATGATAGTTCCTCCACACTAGTTTAAATGAAACCTGATGCGTTTTGTATGGCACCTCCTCAGTGATGTTGCACTGATTGGTTTTTTTTGAAGGTCAGCGGTTCCATTTCTCCCCCCAGAGTGTTGGTAACAAATAGGAAATTGAACTAGAATCGGAAGACAAGCTATCTTCTAATCTCATGCAAAGATTTCAAAAATGGTTGTCTTCCAAATTAGGAAGAAATTGCAAGCTCTTAACTATATCATACTCATTTGCCAAAAAAGAATAGATTAATTTTATTTTTTTGCTCTGCATGGTATGAAGATCCAGACTGTTAGATCTCATGGGATTGGGTCTCTGTCTCTTGCAAACTGCTTTTATAGAGTATCTTGTTTTGAAGAATTTTTTTTAAAAAAAATCTGCATTCTTATCACAGCTTTATATTTGATAGCTGATCAAAAGTGGTAATTTACAGGCTAGACTTTTACTTTTTTCCACTCCAGCCTACTTGTTCAACTTGCAGCACAATGGTACTTGGTAAAGGCTCAGCACCCATCAGAGCCATGCTCCAGCTGAATGTTGCAGTATTTAGGCTTCAAAGCACTGAAGTGCTCATGGTTGTTCTTTTTTGTTTCATCTGATTCAATGTGCATTGTATTTCTTCTTCTCCTTGTGAAGTATACGGTGGGTAGTGTAGGTGGCTGACATTTTCTCAGTTGTTTGTAGCATGAGCATGAGCTTCCTCTAGTCCTACATGTTAATCATAGCATCATCACACATGTATGGGAAGACATGGCTTTATCTAAGTACATGTGAATTGTGATACTGCATGAATTTTGCAGATGAATAGCAAAGGACATGCTTTAAAGGCTGAGTATAGAGTAAAGTAAGTGTTCCTCTGCTGAAATGATAGAATCTATTTGGAGTGGCTACAGGCCAAAAACTTAATATAGCAGTTGTGAAATTGAAGCAGGTGTTATAAATCCCTTCTGCTAATGATCTTTTGATATAAAGGATTAACACATAGGTCAGCGTCGACTACAATGACTGACTGTTCTTGAAAGTAATTTCCATAGGAGTTACAGGAAGAGAGTTGGTTTTACAGCATTAGTACCTGAGAAACAGCTTTGTTGTGTGGATGGAGCCCAGTTTGATATCCATGAAGCCAAAGCAAAAAAGGAAGGGCAAAACAAACACGATCTGAGCTTCTTTGTAGATTCATGTAATGCAGACATGCTGCTTTGGGTACAAATTTTTACTTGCCAAAAGAGTATGGAATTTAACAAAGTAGAGCCATTCTAATTCTTGTACCTGTGACAACATTTATTTTATGTGAATTTTTGTGCAAAAACAAGCAAGGAAATCCATTCTGAATTTAGTTATATTAATTACATTTATCACTCCACTAGAGCTGGTAGAGCTACGTGAGATTTCTGGTGGCATATATAGGGGAGCCATGGGAATTTGCTTCAAACTGCGGTTTTGAAAAATGACATTTTCTACTGTGGATTTCTCTTGGCACAGCATTCAATAAGAGCTCTGGCGCTGAGAGTCCTGAGAGAGATCTTACGGAACCAGCCAGCAAGGTTTAAGAACTACGCAGAATTGACCATCATGAAAACACTGGAAGCACATAAAGATTCTCACAAAGAGGTGAGTGAGCCTTTCAGTGTTGCTACTGGGAAAGCAACATGGACCTGTTGAAGGAATGTAGGAGTTGAGAATTACAGGCAAACACATTGACCCATCTTGACAATGGAACAAACTGATATTAAATCCCCCAAGTATGAAGACGTGCTGAAGTGGGGAGGAAAAAAATTCAAACTGACAGAGCTGTTTAAATAGATTTGGAGCTATCTCACCATTGTTCAGCAACTTCCCTGGAAATCCCAAGGATTTCCCTGCTCATTCTGGGAGAGGCTTGAGACCGTGTAGTAGGAAAGTGCATTTAATAATTTTTTGGAGCACGCTGGGGGCACTATGCTGCTTCCATCTGTATGGATAAGGATAGGGCATGTACTGGAGAACATAAAACCCAGGTGAGTCTGGAAACTGGTGAAATTGGGCTGTGTTGGAAAACTGGGACCTGGTGAATAACAGGAGAAAATGAACAAAGAGGCCATACTGCTGAAAAGAACCTGGGGCAGAGGAAGAAGCAATGGGCAGCGTGAATTAACATTTTCTTTTTAAAACAAAAATAAAGGGACATGATTGTAACATTTGAAGTAAATAAAAATTACATTTAAAGTCAATCTTTGTAGATTGTCTTCCAAGATGGATCCTTAAATTTACCTTGTTCATGTTGCAAGTTTGAAGTAAAGCTTGGAAGGTGCCACATGAATTTCTCTATACATCTGTGATGGCTTCGTTACCAAAGTCCTTGGTAACATTTGCTTTGAAATCTCGGATACTTATTCCTCTCTGCAACAGGCTTATCCCAAACTAGCAATTTTAGGCATCTCTATCTGGAGAGCTTGGGCCATGAAAAAGATCATTGTATAGATCAGACTACTCCCAGATCATTGCATAACTCACACAAGGTTGTTAGCTGCATGTAGGAGAAACTGCAACGTTTAAAAACCAAAACAACAAAACAAAAAACACCCTCAGGGAAAGAAACTATCAGGCTAGATTTCTCCAAAATGCATAAGTATAAAATGCTTAGTCCTTCATTGAATGAGGACTTCCATACTCTGCCTACCCTTCTTCTTGATTTAGAGCCTTTGCTCTCCTGTCATTTTCAGTTCAGAGTAATAAGAAGCAGTTGTAAATTGATTTCCTGATAAAGCAGTCAGACAAAACATTGTGTTCTGAAGGAGTGCCTTTTATTGGCAGGTTTTCCCGGTTGTGTGCTTCTCAGCTCACCTTGACTCAGTGCCCTTTATATTTTTTTCTGAGAGTCCTCCAAAACTGTCATTTCTAGCAGGACCTTTTCAGATTGTTTTTTCAGGTTGTGCTTTTAATGTTCCTCAGAACTCACTCTCCTTGTGGGACTAGTGGGTTTTATAGAAATCAAGCACAGTGCTGAGAACGTGACACTTCATGCCTCTGTACTCCCCACATTCTGTTTGTGGTATGAAAGGGTTCTTCAGGATGTGAGTGAGGTGCCTCCTGCGGAAAAGCAGAGAACAGTAAGTGTCTTTTGCTAAACAGTTGTCTGCACTACAGTATTAAGTGGTAGCACTGGTGCTGGATTTCTCATTCTGTGTGTATGTTTTTTTCTGATGCCTGTGATCTCTCTGTAAATGGGGCTCTCAGAACCATGACACAGCCCGTGGGAAGGTATCATGTATCTGTCAGTAGTTTCAGAATATCAACATTCATGAAGTTAAGAAAAGTCTCCCAACCTGCAGTTGGGTCTCTACATGAACTAGACTAAAGATATCTCTGGGAATATGCTTTAGGTATTCTTACCTCTATCTGGGGCTTGCAGATCCAGTTAAGTCCGGGAAAAATTAACTGAGGGTCTATTTGGGCATGGTTCAGTTGGTCAAACTCATAGCCCTGGGTCAAAAGGTCACTAATTCCCACCCCATGGTGGCCCTGCAGCTCACTGCTGTCACTGCTGACTTTGCAGCTCTGCTGTCTCCAGGAGCAGTGGAGGAGCTGCCCTTTGACTTGATCCCACTGAGTGGGAGATCAAGTGAAGATTCACTAGTTTGTGTTTGAAGGGCACTTTCAAAGAATAGCAGAAGAAGGGTGGGAAGATATCAGCGGTCTGTCCTGCATTTTTCTTTTTCATTAAATCAGGGCAGTGTTAAGGGCATTGGTCCTTAGACCATGTAAAATAAAGTATTCCTCTGTACTGTAAAAACTTATTTTGAGGAAAGTTGCTATATATTTTGGTTTGGGAATCAGTCTAAGGTGACCAAGTTGAAGAGTAAAGAGTTTGAAGAGGAACATGGTACAGAACCCTTAATCTCAGGTACTGTCTCTAAGAAATCATTCTTCTAAGAGACAGTTCTTTGGAAATCAAGAAGGTTCATTTGTCTTCCTAAATTCCAATATTGCTGCTGTTCAGTGTGGTCAGGAGGGATCAAATACCAAGTTATAACCAACATATTCACCATCCAGCAAATACCACCCCCTCTTCATTTGAGTGCTGAGATCTAGTTAAAGATTGTCTGAAACAAAAGGGCCTGTGGTTTTATTCCAGATTACGTAATTCAAAGCATAAGGACAATGTTAGCATAGCTGGATGTTTTGGGATGCTTGGATAATTAGCTGTGCCCAAGCTGAAGTCTTTAGACAGTTCTGTCTTTGCCATGGCTAGAACTCTTGTGCCTTCTGCTGCTGAAGGCAAGGTTTAGGATCTGTGGAGCAGCATAAAAGCACCACTTCTCTTCCCAGGGACATTGGAAAGAGAAACTTGGTACATGGAGTTGGATGCTGAGTCACACCTTGGTATGAGCACAAAAGCAGGAGATCAGCAAAGCACAGACTTCAGTGGAGGTTCAAAATTAATGTGGCCCTAGGCTACCGACTCCAAGACTCTGGGTTTGGGTTGGAATCCATGTTTAGTTTGCATTTTTTAACTTCAGCCTGTTTTTATACTGCTTGTAGTATAACAGTCTATTCAGTGCTGTTGATTTAATGGGGTGATGTGAAGAGTCAAGACCGTTTCAGTCATAACTATAAATATTTATGGGGGTTGACATATAAATCCTTTTCACTTCTAGAGCATTAGAACGTAATTGAATTTGTGGATGGTATTAAATCTTGTTGATTTTTATCACTCTTTGTTTGGAGTTGTTTGGAAGAGAACCATCTTTCTGTTGCCAATTAGTTAATATTAACTCATTTGTTCCAGTGTAGTTACTCACCCGTAACCAAGGAGAGATGCTACCTGCTGACCCAATACCATTGATATGACATTGCTTCAGATTCATAGCAGCAAAATAAGCATTCTTCTTCTTGAGCATATTTAAACAGAAATTGTTCATTATGGCTACAAAGTGGAAATTGTAGGTAGCTAATTCTCTGCTTCTGTCTCTGTCACGCTATTTTTATCTTTCAACTAAGGCCTATAGGCCTAGTTGATGCATATTTTCTGAAAGGATATTGTCCCATATCTTAGATATCTAATTTTGGTCTCCTATTAACGAGAAAGTCCATGTAAGTGAGATGTAACGTTCATTATTCTAACCCTGTAAAAGAGGGTGAAAAAGGAGAAAACGTGGCTATCTGTTACCTGTAGATAATTGTTACTGTTTTGCTGAGCTGCTTTTAGATTAGCCTCTGATGTTAATAAGATGATTTGCAACTGTCTTCTGATGGTGCCGTGATCTGTGTAGGTTTCTGCAAAATGTAGCTTCATAAAGAAAAGCATTAAATGATCACAATCTATAAGGTTAATTGATATATAGTCTATGCTGGAAGCTGCCAAGTGCTGCAGCTTGGCAGTTGCTGATGTTTCATAGTATATGTTTATGTGCTTTTTCTAATTCCCAACACATTTCAAATGCTTAGTGTACAGAAGAAGCAGTCTAATCTACTTCACCTCCTGTGAATACCTTATAAAAATCACATTGTTTTTTCATCTGCTTAGCACTCCCCTTCGCTGAGTCCACTTCCTGCTTTGAAACCAAGTTCTTAGTTGTTTGTTCCTCTCTGGATCAGACTGAAAAGGCTTCAGGGATGGGAGTTTGCCTGGCTAGGTATTGGTAAACCTCTATCCCCTCCAGCTTAGATTATGCAGGCTTTAAGTAACTGCCTCTAGATGGCAAAAATTGGCTCAAAACCAAAGCTGTGTGCCTTGAAAGCCTGAAAGCAAAACCTTGTTCTTCTGCTTCGTGAACTTCTCTGGTACTCTGAGTGTTTCACAATAGCATACAAAGCCTCTAAGTTTTCAGCGGGGTTTTACCTGCACTACCTCACCCTCCATGACTTTCTGCAGAGATGGTGTAACTAGGAATCGTGGCAAAACACTCCAGTTTATGGTCCTACATACAGCTCGAATGTAAGTGTACAGGTGCTGCTCTGCTGGGTCCCAGCGTGTAACGCACGGTGGTGCCCTGGGAAACCTATGAACTGCCTTCAGTTCAAGTGCTGCCTTCAGCAAATCAGAACGTATATTTTTTCTTTACTTGCTAGTGTCACTTCAAAGCAGAAATAAAACCATCTAAAGACTTTAGAAAGTTTCTCTTTGTTGACCAAGAGCATATTGCTGCAAACAAGCTGCTTGCTGCAGCCATCAGGCAGCAAGCGACACCTGTAATACACTGAGAGGAAGAGCTGAGCAGAAGAAATTGCGTGGAAGAGACGGAATCTTGGTTTTGGTTGCTTTAAGTGAACAGGGTCCCATGACTACAGTGCGTTGTGAACCAGGTAAACCAGTGGGAATCATCATCCAAAGTTTGTCCAGCAAATTTTGTAGAATGTCAATGGTAGCAGTGGGCTCTTCTGCTCTGTGACAGGTGGCTGTATTGATCACGCTGTTCCTAATACTGCACATCAGTATATCCCCTCCCATTCAAAACAGAAAGCGTTTCATGTGCATGTTCCTGGGACCTGTACCTCTGGAGCTTACTCCTTTATAGCATTAAGAAGACATTGCTGAAGGTGAACAGCCTACCTGTGTGTTACACATGGCTTTGTGCCACGTGAATATGGTTCCTTCCCTAAAGCAAACTGGGTGGAAATTTACCCATTGATGACTTTCAGGGGGCTCGCTGGAAAGGTCTTAATGCACTGCAGATGTCTTTCAAGGAGCCCACCAGTAAATGCAGCTTGTGTTGTGTCAGCAGAAGTCAGGCTGAATCTCGTTTCTAGCATTTAAAGCGTAAGAGGAGCGTTTGGAAAGGAGAAAAACCTGCTTTAAGGCAAAGCACTATCTTCCAGATCTGCGTTCCTGGGCTACCTGCCCTGTTTTGAATGATATTGAACTATCCAGTTCAAGCCATGGTTTGCTCTAAGCTTTTACTGGGAGGTAAAAATCATGATTGTGTCATACCTGAAGTACAGCTTGGTGTCTGTGTTTTTAAAACGCTGCAGGCTCTCTTTAGTCTTGCACATCTTGCTTCATAGCCACCCTTTTGAACTTGCTGCTTCCAACTCTCATCATCATTTTGCCAGCTTTGTTAGTTTTCTTTTATATTTCTGAGATCACTGAGAGTAATTATAATACGTTAGGCAAAACGTTTGCTTGACTTGAGACCCTACCTGACTGACTAGCAAGAAGCAAGCATACAGTGATGCTTCCCATCAATATCTTCCCTCCTTCCAGCTGTCTGAAGCTTACAGCTTGCCAGGCCAATGCTTCTGCCTGCCTCTCTGTATGTTTTGGCCTTTGGCTCTCCTTCAGTAAACTTGTCTGGTTTTTAATCCTCTTGTGACAATAAACTCCATAGTCTGAGCATGTACTGAAGGGCACTCTTTTCCTCATATTTAAAGGATGCATAACTGCTGCTTCTTGTGGTGTCTGCTGTGTGAGCCCAATGGGGCCGTTCCTCTCACGTCCCAGTGTGTACCTGTTGATTTTACCTCCAAAGATGGGAGGAAGGACTCAAGGCTGTTTCACTAAGCTGATCAGGCTAAAGTCCTGATTAAAAAAAGATACTTGATTTTTTGATATCGTGTAGTATGTATAATTTGCAAGACACACATGTTGTGCCTCAAGGCAAAATATTTTTGCTAAACTCTGATATAATTGCATGTTCTTGTTGCCAAGTGACCTGGCAGTTTGTATCTTTTGATAACACACTTCCCTCTGTATGAGAATGCTGTGATTGCTCTGGCATTACCAGGTGAGCTCTTAATTCTCTGGGAGCGCTGTGTAAGCATTCAGAGATGTGCCTTCCCTCCTGGGATGGATGGGGAGCCAGTCTGGGCAGCTGAATGCTTTATTCTGCCAAAGCCAGAAGGAAAGACCTTTTGGATAGGGATACTTGCCTTGCAGAACGGTGGCATTTGGCTTTCTGTGCCCTCAGGGATTAGCTTGTCCTTTTGGCTTGCTCTCAGCTGGTGTTGCCCTGCCCTTTCCTACAGCCTGTTCCCTGCCATCCCTTTCCAAGTGAGCTGGGAGCCCGTTACCTGCAGAGGCTCTGATTCAAGCAAGCATGTAAGCACATGTTTGAATCCCATTGACGTCAGTGAGACTTCAGCATGTTAATAAAGTTAAACAGATGCCGAAGGGGATTGCTGAAGTGTGGCTTAGATGCAGATGCTGTCTGCCAGATGTGCTCTTGGGAGACTTGGATGTCTCCCTGGTGTTGTCACATTTACAAGTTAGTGTCAGCAGGAAGCCTACTGGACATGTGTAATGCGTCCTTCTGTATTCAGAGGGAAGGCACTGCAGGGAGAAGTGATGTGAAATACCCAGCTGCTGTGTAAATGAGGCTAGAAATGGGCAGCTTTGCTGAGAGAAGGACTTGCAGGGGCATAAATAAATCCTCACCTTTACAACTGACCTTATGATGTGCAAAATATGTGTGACCTGTGGTGCTATTTGAAATTTGCTTCTTTTATGAAAAGTTACAGCTGTCTTTTAACCTCTTGTGCTTGGAATTGCTTAATAGGCTTTTGAAGAAAGTTTTTGTCTCATACACTTGCTTCATACCTGCCACTTAATGTACATGGTAAACTGTGCAAACTAGATGTGGAGCTGAAACCCAGATGGAATTACACATTGGAATTTTTACCTACTCAATACTATTTGGAGTTTACACTACTATGGTTGAGACTAGAGTGTGATCTTAGGTGGAGGCTGAAATATTATTGCTTTCTTATTCAAGTTAGAATACCAGGAAGATTTAAAGTTAAGAAAACATGTTGTGGTTTTTGTTGGGTTTTTTTAGTGAGCTGTCATGTATACACAAGTTTTTCTTTCTGAGGGTAGCTGAAAACATTCACTAATAGCAAAGCAAAATCCCAAATGGCCTGTGTCTAAATAGTTATAGATAGTGGAGTTCTTTAGCCAAAGTGACTTGCTCATGAATATTGTTAAATTGATTGCAAGATATGTAGGTTCTCTGTAAGTCTTCCGTATTGTTTGTGGAAAGCTTTATGTTAGCTGTATTTCAGCGCTGGGAAGGCTGAAGTCAAAAAGCTGTAGTGCCAAGAAGTGAATTCCTTAAAGGAGATCTCTTGGGAGCTCCTGACTTCATCCACTCCAGCAATTCAATGCTGTACTACCAGAGCATGGCATTATGGTATTAGGTTTCCCTTAAGTACTTGTGTGTTTCTTTCCTTTTCCAAGAAAATTACGTAGGGCTTCCTTCTAAGCTAGTACTAGCTTCCTTGGAAAAATACTAACTTTCATTTTTTCTCGTATGTGAAATTGAAGAGAAACGGGTAGAAGAGGGAAAACTTGCTGGAAGTGGGTAAACAAGCTTTCTGTTCTGCTTGGTTACTTATTTACAGATCTTTCAGGATGAAATTTTTTGAGTATTGACCATGTGGATTGCTATTCTTTTTGTTATAATTAAATTGTGTTATAATTAAATGCTGAGAAAGTCCTGAAGTAGTCAGAGCAGTTTGGCAGCTTTTCTTCCGTAAACAGGGCACTGATAGAGCAGCAATCAAGGTCTCGGGTCTGCTTCACCATCCTGCCTGTACCTTGTGTGAAGAATCTGAGGTCACTTTTACTGTTGGGTTTGCTTTAGAGGATGCCAAGAGGCAAGTGGATGAGTGTTATTATTTCCTGGGTATGCAACTGTCTTCTGGCCATTCCTGTTTCAGGGATGTAGCTGTCAGTATGAGTTGAGAGATTAATGGTAGTGGAGCACTGTGGTGCTTAAGACCGTGGGTGAAGCAGGCTTTGTAGATGGGGATCTCTTCTCGTCATTATTTGCTATCTTAAAATCAATTAAACCTTCCTGCAAGACGTTTTGTAGTCCAAGCAGTGAGACATTCTTCTTCTGGTAAGGACGGAGATTTACTTCCAAGTACTCCCAGTTCATGCATTATCCACAGTAGTTACTTAGAAATAATGAAAGCTCATCTTCTTTTGAGGCTACGTCTCTCCGTGGGTTGCTTTAGTCAAATAGAAATCCCCGAGGTTGATACAATGACAGTGTTTGGAAGAGGGAAACAAGGAGAATCCAGCAGCTATGGCTTCAGCTGAAGCAATAAAAGACCCACTCTTTGATTTATTTGCTTTTTTTTTTTTTTTGTGGATTGCCTGGGACAGGTTTCCTAGTGCTGGTTGCAAAGTGTCAACATCAGACACTCCAGGTGGTTCAACTTATGCTGAGTTAGAGAAGAGGTGCGAGGCATTTGAGCTTCCCACACAATCGGGAAAGCAGAGGCTGCATCAATGTTCTTGGGCTTAGAGTTAGGGACTGCCTGGGGCTATATGGGAGATACTAAGACAGAGAATTTGTGAATGCTTCTTTCTTCTTAGAGTTGAGGTGTTGGATTTAAGTCTGCCCAGTGGGGCATGTCCCTCCACACAGGATTTACCCTCCATTGAAAGCAAGCCCTGAGAAGAAGGGAATGAGGAAAGATGAGCCAAAGCATCCTCCAGTTTTTGTACTGAAATAAGAATATGGGGAGTGAAGAGTATGTGATTTGTGGCCAGGAAGAGTGCAACCAAGGGGAAGCTTCATTTTGTTGCCTGGCAATTAGCACAGACACTTGAAAAAAAAGAAAACCTGCTTTCCCATCCTGTTTTATTATCCAATTACTGCAGAATGTAAGAGGAATAAACTCTCATGGGAAGAGAGACCAGACTCGGGTCTCTCAGCTAGCTGGGGAGGGCTAGCTCTTCCCTACTGGGGAAGAGTGTGAAAGTTGTGGATTTGCCTTCCCTTAGGCAAAGAGTGGAATTTAATTTGGGATCTCCCTTGTCTTGTGTGGTTGCTTTAGAGTGTGGGCTAGTTGCAGAGGCAGGATGCTAGCCCTGTTTCCACTTGTTCTTCCTCCTCCCACGTTTTATAGTGATCCCAGTACTGCCTTAATGGGTCAGATGTGCTGAGGGCGCAGCTTTGCCTGGTCAGGGACACCCTGAAGCCTGTTTGTGTCTGTAGCCTGGTTTGATTACAGCATATTTAGCTGGGAAATGGCAGGACACATCTGTATAGGCATGGGTGTGTCAGCTTGGGCCCCCAAGCACTCGGCAGGTGAGATGCATACTAAAAGGTGTAACAGTGTCATTCATTATAATGTTTAAGGAGGAAAATCTGGGTTCTCTGACAGTGCCTGGAGAGATGTTGCACTCTTGCTTCTCCTTGGATGGGGGTGCCTGTCTGCCTTTGGTGACAAATGACTGTCAAACCAGCCACAACTTTGATGCAGTTACATTAGGTAGGATGGACTTCTTACCACTGGATGTGAAGGATGTGAATTCTCAGAAATTATTTCCTCTCGATAAAGCTTCCTGTGGATCCGTTAATGAACATCCCCAGGCACTTCCTGGCAGTCACACCAGTGGTTTTGGCTGTGATGTGTGACTTCATTTTGCTCTGCTTTCATTGCAGGTCGTCAGAGCTGCTGAAGAAGCTGCTTCCACCTTGGCAAGTTCCATCCACCCTGAGCAATGCATCAAGGTGCTTTGCCCCATCATTCAGACTGCAGATTATCCAATTAATTTAGCTGCCATCAAAATGCAGACAAAAGTCATCGAGAGAATTTCCAAGGAATCATTGCATCAGCTCCTTCCTGACATCATTCCCGGGTTGTTACAGGTACAGAATCCCGTGTCACAAATGCTCTTGAGCACAAACCACCACTGAGTAATTTCTGAGGTTTGCAATCTCAGAGAACAGGTGGACCCTTTGGGGCCAGTTTTTGGTAAATTAAGGTTTTAATCCCTCTAAGCTTTTTTTTTAAATTTATTTCTAATTTAGCTTTTGATGTTTTAATGTATTAAGGGGGAAAAAAAAAACAACCCACATTTCTATGTTTTTACAATTGGATGCCTTGACCTGACTCCTAAATAACCCAGTAGCAACCATGCAAGAAATTTATTGAAAGTAGGAGTTGGCAACATCTTATGCTGTCTCAGTACCTCCCAAGCAATGCATCTTGTAGTCTTTAATTCTGGTGAGTTATTCTGCGCTTCGAATTGTACTTTCCACTTGAATTTGAATCCCAGCAGGCAGGCTAGCCCTTTCCTCTTTCCTTTCTGAAATCAGGACTGAGCTACTGGCTGACTTCATTCAGCCTCTTTCAAAACTCCCTCGGGCTGGGTGGGGAGCTGTGTTTTTGCCAGTGCTCAGGCTTGGTCTGACATTGTGAGTGTAGCTTTCGGCACTGGCCATAGCAATGTTGTCTTGTGTTCCCTTGCACAGACAGCTGGCAATGCCAGCAGCTGGGATGAAGCTGTGAGCAAGAAGGAAATAAGGGGGAGGTAGCAGTGAAGGAGGAGAGAGAACGTGTGCATGTGTTTACTGGGGAAGGACTGTGACTGGAACAAATAAATGTGAAAGGGGAGGCGTGTTTGTGTGGGTAAGCCTTCAGTGGGGAACTGGGATGAAGAAGCCTCCTCAGTGTGATCATAGAAAGCTGAAAGACAAGACTAAAGTCAGAAATTCCCCTTGCGTATCCCAGCATTTTGTCCCAACTTTATAGTGTCAGCTCTTGCAATTCTTTTTTTAAATCTCAACCTCTGGGAATCAGGCAATTCTGTATTGATTTAAAATTTTGTTGTAAAAATTTTTTAGTCATAATTGTTGGCAACAAGAATCTGGACAGTGTAGCCTCAATGCACCAGAAAAGTTTGGAAGCAGCATGCCTTTAAAATCAGAGTTATACTTGTTTTATTACATTTCTTCCATGTCTCAAAATTGATCCTGTTTTGGAGCCTAGCTTGTCTTTTTTCATCTGGGACCTGGCAGTGATATTTCCTCACCTTAAAAACTCATAGTGATCGAAGAACTCTACTCCTTGTGTTTGAGAAATATTTTGGGATCCTTCTGGCTTGAAGGACTGTGTGGGGAGGGAATCACCCATGTGCTTGGTTACAACGCCAAGGGGACTGGCAGAGCTTTGAGGAAAGAAGTGTTGGATGGTGGCAGCATGAGCACAAGTGTGTGCATTTCTGTAGCCTGGAGTGGGATCTGTGTGAGCAGGTGGGGATGTCCATGCAAGAGCAGGGTTTGGCTGAAGAGAGTTGTGCCACTTTTTGCCCTAGTCCACTAGCTTCCTAGAAGTCAGGTGGGAATGGAGCTGAGCCATGGGGTGCTCTCCCACATGCTGCATCTCGATACCTTCAGGCTGAAGAGACCTTTGAACCTGTGTCATCTCCTAAACTAATGCTCTGTTGAGCTGATTTATTAAATGCAGGGAGCAACTGCTGCCTTGCAAGTTGGTGGATGGAAGAGGTGGGGTGATAGTCCAGCTGGTGCATATGCGGCAGGCTCTCCCAGCCCAGTGCCCACTGGGATGCAGCATGGACCTGCCTGCCCCAATCAGAGCAATTTGGGATGCACACATAAGCAAAATGCCAGGCTCACAGTGAAACTTTCAGGTCGAGCAGAGGCATTTGATGAGTTCAGGATCTTTTGGGTTGGGACCCACAGAGCCTCAGCTGTCCTAGGGTTGTGTCTCCACGGGTGCTGTTCTTTTGTAGGCCCATGCTCAACCTCTTTTCCCACTTCAGTCCTCAATAGCTTGATATTTCTCTGAGCTCACCTAGATCTCCTGCTTTCCTAGTTCAGTGGTCTTCAGGATTGCAGACTGTGTTTTGACCCTGCAGCTAGAACATCAGCCCTGCCAGTGGGCATCCTAGCAGCCCCAGCTGTACCACATCCCTCCTCCCGGCTTTCCCGGCAGAGGTCACCCTGCATCCGGAGGAGCCAGCATCCCGCAGGCTGAAGTGATGTCTGTGTCCCTCATGGGATGTCTGCTTAGTGCTGAATCTCTGCCCGAGTACAGGACTGATGTCATCAGCTGCTGAGTAATCTGGTGGCTAGCTTAAGCTCTCCTGATGCTGCCAGAGATCTAGCACACCTATGTGGGACTTCCAGCATGTTCTTTTATGTAATATTTCCTACCTGATAGGTTATCAAAAAACTCCAGGTCACAGAGGCAATTCATCAAACAAACTAGCACATGTGTTAGTCATTGTGGATGTTATATACAGTGTTAAACTCATCTCCATCTGTAACTTTGCTCTCAGAAGCTGAATTGATTTCCTTTGAGTTAGATTTGGGTCAGAAGAGACTTTTTGAAAGGCACAAGGGCTCCCCTCCAAGAAGCCCTGACCATTCAGGATAACATACGATCATCTGAACTGGACACAGGAGCGCCCACATTTGATAGTGTCCTAAGTTCATGTTGGGAAACTGTGTGTTGCTTAACACCATAAGTAACAAGATATTAATAGCTTATAACATGATAGTAATAACTAATAACATAAGAAACAAGCAGAATGTATTGGGTGATCATATTGTCTTGATCTTGAAGTGTTCAGGCTGCAAACTGTTAGGTTGAGCGGGGCCTTTCTCTTGATCTCTTAGGTCAGCCACATTTGCAAAACGTTCATCAGCTCTTCAGTGTATTGCTCTGGAAGGACGTTAGTGAGTGCTGTTTGTCTTCTGACCTTTTTATGTTTTTTTTCTTCTTTCCCAGGGTTATGACAATACGGAAAGCAGCGTCCGTAAAGCTAGTGTGTTTTGCCTAGTAGCAATTTATTCAGTAATTGGAGAAGAACTGAAACCTCATCTCGCACAACTCACGGGAAGCAAGGTACAAGAGCCATGTGTGTTTTCCTAATAGCTAGTGGCAGCAAGACCAGTGGCTTCATGGTAGCTCTGGGTCAAGTTCTCTGTATGCTTTTAAATTGTCTCACACTGCCAAGCACCACTAGAACAGCACAGCACTTGTTCAGCAGCGTGGTCATTTGAAATCCCACTAAGCAAGTTTTGATGGGGTTCAGGGTTCGATTTCATGATGCATTTGATCCTGTGTAAGGGCAGGCTGCCACCGGGCGGGTTCTTCTCACCGCAGCCATGTTTACTTTGCCTCTTTGGCATTGCATCCAGGGGTGAAGTGCAGTGAGTTGGATCAGCTCACTGCTCTGGCTGAAAACCAGATCTGCCATACAAATTAATTAGCTTTCAGGCCACTCTGTGGCTGCACAGGTAACGTAGTGCAAAGAGTGGTGGGAGCACTGGAAAGGGTGGGAGAGCAGGTCTGCTCAGCAGCAGGTTGTGATTAGGGCTGGTAGAAACACAAGTAAAACTTCACTCATAATGGCATGGCAGATGTGGCCCTTTCCTCCTGGGACACCAGCAAGCTCAAGTGACCCTTCAAAGGATGTTGTGCCCTGGAGTCAGGTTAGCAACAAAACTCCAAATTCTGACCTGATGCTGCGACGGAAACCAAGTCCTAATTCAGCTCTATCCTTCTGCTGAGAGCTGGCGTTTTGTGTTGAGGTGGGCATAGTTTGATTATTTTTCAGAGCGGCTGAGGAAGCTGTCACAAGATTTCTTCTATTGTTTTGAAGTCGTCATACCCAAGATTTTTCTGAAATTTTAAGACAACTTCTATTTCAGAAAAAAGATGCAGATCTCATCATGTGAATAGCTACTTACTTCAGAGGGCTTTGTTCTGTTATTTTTAAGCAGTAATTTCTTTCATGAGTAAGAAGTGTGGTCTAGACCAAAAGAAGCTGAGACTGAGGGCACTTGGATTCTATTTCTGAATTGAATTGCCTTGTCCTTAAACAAATTACTTGTGCCTCCAAATTGCTCTATAAAGAGGCAGCTATTGGTGCTGAGGTTTACCTCATTATATTTGGATAGTTAGGAAATCCCTCTATAAAGTATCATAGAGACTTTATTATCCCAGTATCTTAGGTTCTACGGATGTACTTCACCACACATGTAACTATAAACATGTGAGTAATTCTTCTGGGTTTACACAGGTTGCCTGCATGTTCGAAGTTGAACGTGTGCATGAGTCATTGCAGGATCTGGAGCTAAGGTAGTGAGACAGGAAAGCAAAACGAACTCATGCAAAGGAAGCGTATGGTCACAACAGCTACCGTTTCAGTAGGGGTACCAAGTTAGGGAAGACACTTAAATGTCATTGAAAATGAACATTTTTATAAAGCGTGGAGAGTTCAGGGTGTTTTCAAGGAGGGGCCCTGGCTCTCGGGTCGCTGGTGTGCCTGCAGCCCCACTGACCTCCACAGGAATCCTGCTTGCCCGCATCAGGCTGCAGGACTGAGGTCTGTGAACTGATGGCAGCTGAAGTGAAATGCAAGAGGTTTTTCTAAATCCCATTAAGCCTGTCTGTAATTCCAGTGGGACTAGGCATACCCTCCCCTTCCTGTCTGTTCTGAAATAGGCTCAGCTCTGCCTCTGCTTTTCCTCCGGAGAGCCCAGTGCCAGCTCACTCAAAACCTGAGTTCACGGCAGAATGCGAGTTTCAAGAGTTGCAGTCAACTTTTGTCCGCCTGTTTTTGCTGGCATCTCTTCCTGATGTTTGTTTGTTTCTTTCAGATGAAGCTACTAAACTTGTACATAAAGAGGGCCCAGACCACCAACAGCAACAGCAGTTCCTCTTCAGATGTTTCAACGCACAGTTAATGGAGATATGTGGACATATGTGTAGACTTAGAAGCAATCAACGGTGCCTCTCAGAGACCTTTCTGCTACTCTTCACTGGCGCGCTCCATCAGTTCAAGGAGGCCATGCAGATATTTATTGCAATCAGTATTTTAGTCCCTTAAAAGCTTTTATGTAGAATCTTACTGGTATTGAATGTAAAGAAAGCAAGGTCTGTGTTGCAGTCTTCATTAAAAGTGAACAATAGAAAGCCATACTTAAACATATTTGTATAGCCTGCTGAAATCTCAAAAATATGTTTAGGTTAGCGTTCCAAAACTAAGTCCAAGAACCTGGACACAGGTAAAAGTCAAACAAATCTTGTTGGTTTCGTTCATACCCAGTTCTGGTTTCTGTGTACTAGTTGCCTGCTCTCCCCGTGGCTGCAGCCATGCTGGCTGGGTTCTCCTCTTTGTACGAGTCTTGTGGTCCTGTTTTGTACTCCATGTTGCAGCTTGCCTGATGTGCAGGGCTCTCCGTGAGGAGATCTTTGCTGATGTGGCCCATTCCAGCCTCGGATGCTTTAATACTGGGAGATACCAAGTGAGTAATGAAAAAGTAGGTTCTTAAACATCTGAATTTTTGTACATAGTTCTTCTGACAGACCTCCGATGGGCTGATCTCTCTGTAACTGCTCTCCAGCCAGCTGTGCTGTGTGAAACAGCTGAGCTCTTGCTCCTTTCATTGACCATGTAAATATTTCTCCCCTCTCCGACCTATTCAGCCCTTTCATATCCTCAAAAGACTCTCCAGGCTACTTGTTATTCCCTGAAGGGAACCTGAGACCTAATTCTGGGACCCAATGTCTGTGATGGGACACTGGATTTAGGTGTTGGATTAGGCTCTGAGTGGGTGGGCAGTGGGAGCTGCCAGGGCTGGGTCTCAGCACTGCCCTGTGAGGCTGCCTGTGTTTTTCTTGAAGTCTGTGGCATCAGAGGGCTGCTCTGATCTGACCCACTGCTCTTGGGTGGGGAATGGCTTTGTCCCCCAACTCCTTTGTGCTTTGGATAAAATGTTCATCCCAGAGGGCAGAAGGGGCATCTGAAACTGAACAAAAAGACACCGTGGAAGCACCTGCTGAGCCACTGGGACAGCGCTGGTTGCCTGCCACGTCTCTCCTGCTGTTCCTGAAGAGCCTGCAGTGGTGGTAGCTACCTGTAGAAACCACCTCCTTCACAGCCAGCCCTACGCACAGCCCTCCTGGGTGCTCTGCATTTTGGAGGGGTGTGGAGGACCCTTGCTGGGCGCTGCTTGTCAGCAGGGTGCTCTGGGTGAGGCTGCGGAGGGGCAAATCCTTTTGCCTGGCAACACAGACCAAGTCAGAGCCAAACCAGCAGCAGTCAGATACCCCACAAAACCACCCTTCCCCGACGGGAGACACTTCTGTTTGCCCAGGGTGAGCTCCCTCTGCCTGTAAGCAGGGGAAGCAGGAGGATGCTAGTGCTGTGTTTGGCCCTGGGCTGGATCCTGGCTGTCAGGCCTGCCCACACAAAACCTGAATTGAATCAAAACTGGCTTTTTGCCCCCAGTGCCGGTGATGCAAGAGGATGGTGGACCTGCAGCTTACAGCTGTAGCTGTGGTGATGATGTGTGTTCCCTGGCTGCTCTCAGTGCTTTGGTGTCTCCAGCCCCTTCTGTTTCCCCTTTGGGGAGCTTGAAAGGACATCTTGGTAGCATACTAAGAACACGAGAGCTTCCAGTACTGCAGTGGAGGGTGTAAAGCCTTGTTGTCCCTCCTTTCCATCAGTTCCTCCCCATGTGTCTCAGCGCCAGCCCCAAGGAGCTATGCTGGTGCCAGTTCCCCTCCCCGTCCCCGACTCGGGAAGGGTTGGGGCTGGTGGGGACTGTGCAAAGTTTGTCAGTCCCTTTCCCTGCTGCCTTGAGAGTGGAGGAGATTATTTGCTCTGAGTTTTTCAGGATGTGTCCAGGTTTTTACTGGCTGCGGGGCTAGTTCCCTCATCTTTCCCTCTTGCTGTGGCAGGAGAAACCAAGTGGTCCTGGTGGATGGGGTTCCACTGGGGCTTTTCCACAGGCTGAGAGAAACCATTCTCAGGAGGAGGAGGAGGACTGGCTGCTCCATGGTGGCATCTCCCTTTCTGTGGACCACTTCTTTTCAACACCTTTCAGTATGCTTGTTAGAATATTCTTTTTTTTTTTTAATTTTTTTAATGTTACAAATTATTTTAGTTTAACATGAATTTATTTTCCCTTTTGAGGAAATGTTCAGCGGACTTGTTGGCAGCAGTTAGCTGTCTTGTCTGAATTTTTAGTAGCGGGTTTGTTTTTCTGTTCTTTTTTTTTTGGTTTTGTGTTTTTTGTTTGTTTTTAATTTGTACTCTAACCACCTAGTATTTATGCCTCTCTTTCTCCCCGTCTCAGTTCAGCATCTTCTGTTCCAGTTCTGGGGTTGAGAAGGTCAGCACAGCTGACCAGATGGTGATTAGTCCCTCCCAGCTGTGATGGAGCTTGGTCCATCACCATTTGCCCTTTGTTTGTTTATTTTATTTTATTTTTTATTTTCTTTTCTTGAATGGCACACTGTAGCAAATCTCCAGGAATGGAATTCCTTCTCCAATGATTTTATATATTTTATAAAATCCTGTTAGTATGCACTGAGAGTGAACGCACTGTAACGTCCCTGAACTGACACTACAGTTGGAGTCAACAGCTCGTCCTTCAAAAGACATGCGCGACCTGCTGCGGCTCCAGCCGCCAGCCTGCTTTCTCCAGTACTATTGGCACTCTTGGAGCTGCAAGTGGTAGAACCAGGCCTTACTTTCTGAATCAGATTTGGTTCTGTTTGTCAACAGATGCTCATTAACGTGCTACTTAATTTTGTTACGTGAGTCAGTCGAGGACTGTTCATCCTTTGAGTACTCTAGAAATCTGTTATACCTGTATACAGTAGGGAGCATTCTGCTTAGGTATTTATAAATCATTGCGTATAATGTACATAGTAAGGTTGTTTAGTGTGTTGAACATGACCCCACTGGGTTTTTTTTGGGCGCACGTGTGTTTCCTTTGAAGTACTCAAAGGGCTAGCTCTGAATGTCACCTCTCTGATCTCCAGTGTGCTGACTTCAACAAGCTGTACAATCCTTTCATTTTCTCTTCAGCAAGCATAAAGGTCTCTCTGGCGACAAATCCCAGTGTCCACACACGCTTGCAGAGAAAGATCTGCATGCTGGCAGTGCCTCACCGCACCGGTGAAGCTTCTGTTTATGTTCTCCCAGCAGTAGCCACCTACTGCAGCTGCCTTTTTTTTGGTTTTTTTTGTTTTTTTCTTGCTGCCCATTATGCAGGGCTTGGATTTTTTCATACCTTTCAAAAAACTGAAAAAAAAAAAAGAGGAAAAAAAAAGAAAAAGAAAAAAAAAGAAAAAAAATGTATTTTCTTTGCCCACCATGCTTTAAAAGTCTGAATGGGAGAAAGCTCTCAGCAGACGGCGGCTCCTGGCTGCAAGGCTGCCGAAATCTCAGATGTGGATGTTTTTTCTGCCATTGGCTGCACCAGTGCTCCGTGGGCATGGGCAAATACCGGATCCATCCGCCCCACAGGTCTACGTACTGTAGTTCTCATGTAGTGCAGAAACCTCGAGGCATGTGGCTTTCTTAAGGTACACTATGTGTGCTTGCCTGGATTACAATACAATACGAGACTGTCTTTTTTTATTGCTTATTACTAGCTTAACAATACCCTGTATAAGTAATGCAACTCGCATCTTTGTCATCAAAAACCCTTTTCTCCCCACCCCTTTATTTATCGAGCATAATATTACATATTAAGGGACAGAAAAATAGACCTTTGTAGTTTACAGCAGGACGTTGCTAACAATGTTTTAAATGGGAAGTAAAAACCGCTCTGAAAAATGCCAGCCATGAGAAATGACTTTGTTGGCACCGTGCTCATGCGCATGTATTTTTTTTCCAATTTTTTCCGCTTTTGTCATGTTACATCCATATCTGTATTTATATCTTATTTGTTTCACACTTGAGTGTATCATGGCAATTGTACAGATGTTTTTGTTAACATTTCCGTGATAGAATTTGCTAAAAAAAAAAAAAAAATAAAATAAAACCTTTTGAGTTTGCCCTAGAATAAGTGGAAGTTGGGTTTCTTTTGGAGAGAGAAACATTAAAGTGCATTCATTTTCCAGTGCAGCTTTTCCCTCTGGCAGCCTATGCTTGTAAAGGATTTGTTCTTATTCCTGCCCTGGGTGCTGTGTTTTCATGTATTAGAGGGTATGTGGTGGGCTGGCTGTTTCCTACAGGCACCAGTCTGTGAGTGGCAGTGAGGCCGGTGGGCAGCTGGTCTTTTGGGGTGCTGATCTTCTGCTGTCAGCTGTTGAAAGCTTTTGAGAAGTTGTGATTTCAGGGGATACTTGTGATGGTACAACCTGGTACAACCATATGCTCTTTGAAAGCTGATGGTCTTGTGCAAAGTCACGTGACTGAAGGAGCATGGACTTCGAAAGATGCCTGTGTTATGAGGCTTATGTAGAGAATTGCAGAGATTTTAAAATGCGTGGCAGTAGAAATTTGGGTGATTAAGTGTTTGGGGAGGGGAAAGGGTGCTGGGAACTGCACGGGTTTCTCTGTTCCTGGTACCAAAAGACAAGGAACTTGAATTTGAAGGTGCTGAGGAGCCCAAATGCTCCATGTTAAAAGCACTCTGAGTGCCTCTGTGCTACCTTGGGGATATAATATCTCATTGCAGTTTCAAAACCTATAGTGAAGCTCTGCTCTACATTAGGGAAACATTCCCCAAAGTATGACTTTTACCTTGATACTGTTCCTTTAATATCAATGTAACAGGTCCTGAAATACCTCTGGTGTATGCAAGGGAGTCAGGAGAGCATGGGAGATTGACATTTCCTATGGGAGGTTTTTGGTGTGAATATTCCCAGAGGAGTGCATGAGGAGTGGTTCTAACGGCCACGCTGGTAGGCACTGGTAGTTAAACTATCCTCTCTCCTGTCAGCCCAGGGATCCTTCTGCATCAAGATTTGGAGGCCTATCCTGGGAGTGAGAAGCAGTGAGGTAGCTTTCCCTGCTGCAGATGGACCATCTCATCCCTGTGGTGGTTTGGCTCTGCTGCATACCAGATCAGTATAAGGGAAGGTCCACCTTTGCCCAGTGACCTTGGCTTCTTCCCAGTGCACTTCCCACCTGTTTTTTCTTGAGCAGTGCCAGGTACCTGTAGTGATAAGAAAGAGAAGAGAGACCAAATAGAGTATTATCTCCTCTGTGTCTTGTAAAGCTCCAGATGCTGGCCTAAATTAGACTTTATAGCCCTGAGGGATTTGGAAAAGCTCAGAAGTCTGAGACATTGCAAGTGTGGGGGTATTGGACAACCTGAGGTGGGTTACCAAACCCTTGTGCTGTTGCTCAAATTATAAAGGCGGTGGCCAAGATGGAGCTGCAGCTGCTGGCTCCTCACCAACCATTGCCAGATGTGCAGAGCTTCTCTTGGAGAAGTTGTCTTCTCCCAAGAACGGCTCGTGCTTCCAGGCACTTAGTGCCCAGGTCTGATTTTTCTTCTAATCTCTCTGGAAATTACACAAATACGGGCCTTGGTGCCCAGACTTGCACCTCTGAGGGTACCAGCACAGGCCATCCCTCTTTGCTGCAGGAGCAGGGTGGCAGAAGGCAACAGTCTTGCGGGATGCAACCGTAGCAAGTCAAAAGCTCGACAGGAGCATCCCAGCGCAGTTACTGCAAATGAAATACAGGAGCAGAAGAAAATAATCCTCTTGCCCTGTCTCCTGGCTCCCTCTGTACTGGATTTTGGCGTGTCCTTTAGGGCTGAGACTGCAGCGTGTTGACAAGGGGGTGCTTGTTTATTGAACCACCTCAAAGTATCTGTCCCTTGTAGCTCCTTTGTCACGAAGTCCCCTGTTGTCCTAAGCCGCATGATTGCTTCACAGATGGAGAATGAGGAATGGCTGTCATTGCTGGCTTTAGATGGTTTTGCTGGCCTCTCCCCTCTGCTGGAGGACCAGAGTTTGCTGCCAGCAATTAAAGGTAGTTAGCAGATTCCTGGCAAGCGCAAAGGCTTGCTCTAAGCACTTGCAGCCCATTTTCAATTAATTTCTTGGTCTTGCAGGGTCTGAACTGCTGATGATTTCTTCGCAGCCCAGCACTTTTTCTTCCGCAATGATTTTGCGACCCCTTTCTTCCCACCGAGGGATGCGCTGAGGAGAGGCTCAGTGCATGTCAGCAGAGTTGCACTCCTGGACTAGGTGCCTTATCTTAATTTGCTCCAGTTAAAGAATAAGATGTTTTGGCTTAAGACCCCTGAGAAAGTGCAGCTCAGTTGATCAGTGGTAACTTAAGTTAAATAATTCCACAGCTTCTGATTGTGCAACCCAATTACTTGCTTGTGCAACCCTTATTTACCCTCCTCGAGTGAATATCGCACGTCCCTCTCTTCCCTTTACCCAACCCAACACATTTTTCCTGCTTTGCCTTTTCATAGACATCTATGAAGCACAGAAAGGGCCTTCCCCAGGCGAGCACTCCCCAGCCCCGGCAGGAGCCTGCTGGGAGGAGGCCCAGCGCAGAAATGCATGTAATATTGACCTCAGGGAGGAGAGGGCAGACCATAAATCTCCATCCCCTGCTGTGATGGTGAAAAAAATGTCATGCAAGGCTTTTGGGAAGCTGCTGGGACAACACGGGCATGGCAGTCAACCTGACTATCATGCTGGGATGGAAGGGGTCTCTTGCCAGCAGAGACTGGGTGGTTCTGTGTTTGTTTAGGTGTAAAGATGATCACTCGTGATTCCCAGTCATGGATCCATGGGCATATTATGGGCAATAGAGATTATAGATAGTATATGTGTGTAAAATGGGCCAAAGAAGTTTGTTTCAGTAGCAGAGTCAGTATCTTGAGTGCCCGCACTGTGCCAGGTACCTGTAGTGCTAAGAAATAGAAGTTGTGCCAGGGCAGCACTCATCCATGGATGGGAGGGAGGATGATTCTACCGTTGCAGCTGCTGTGCTCTCCTGGTCTGCTGCAGCTGTAGCACCGGAGATGCTTACACGTTTCAGGTTCTCCCTGGGGATCTGACTGCAGCCAAAGGCTGAGGAAATATTGGCCCATTAAACTCAAGGCGCTTATGCAACGTTACTCTGCTCTCCATGCTGCTTTGTCATGACTTGGCAGGTCCTGAAACGGGCCAAGTAAAGCCCGTTTTGCTTTCCAAAAAAGGGCTATTTATATCCAAACTCCTGTGCCAACCCATTAGCTAGGAGCTAGCAGCTCTCCATGTTGCCCAGCACATGGCTCAGCAGGGATGGGCGCTTGTCCCTTGGGGCAGGGACAATGGATGGGGGCAATGCTGGTGGGGCTTCAACTCACAGAGGGTCCTTAGGGCTCAACAGGAAACAGCTCTTTGGGTGCAGTGAAAAGGTGAGAGCTCTTTTGGGAGTGGAGGAGATGGGGAGCAGCTGAGCAGGCAGCAGAGGGGAAAGAGAAGGCAGCATAAACCAGACCGAGCTAACACAGGGATTACAGGGTGCCAGGGAAGCTGCTCACAAACACATCGGGGACAAAGCAGCCTTCCAGAGTGAGGAGTAATGAGTGATTAATGAGGAGAGGGATGAAATTCATAATGACTCAAAAATGGCCAAGATAATGAACTCCTTCTCTTTAAATCCACCTTTAACAAGAAAACTAAGGGAAAGGATTTAGATCAATTAAGAAGTAAAGAAAAGCAATCTTGTAAAAATAGCTATTGACACAAGCAAGTGGGAGAACAGCTGGAAACTCTGTGCAGAGGCAGCAAACAGCTGAGGCCTGTAGTTGAGGGGACTTGTGGGGGAAGAAGCTCTGGTTCTTAAATGATGGAGAATTGCAACAGAACCTGCCTGCACTCATCCCTATGTTTGTGCAGCCATCCCCATGCAGGGAGCAGGGGTAAACCTGGACGAGGCAGCCTGGGGAAGTTGCTTGGCTGATGGACCTGCAGGAGGTGAAATGGAGTGAAAATTACTCCCTGCTGCCTTTGTGCTGCTGCCAGTGCAGGAGCTGCATTGCTGGTAGTGCAGGACAACCTGCGTGTGACCAGAACACAGCAGCTTCACACTTGGAGATCGCCATCATGGGCAGTGGTTGCTGGCCAGGTCCCAAACCCCAACTCTCAGCTAAGCAGCTATGACACCTTTTTTCACGGAATCATAGAATGGTTTGGGTTGGAAGGGGTGGTTACTGATCACCTAGTCCGTCCCACCTGCTGGGACACTGTTCACTAGATCAGGTTCCTCAAAGCCTCATCCCAACCTGACTTTGACCAATTCTAATGATGAGGCATCCACAGCCCCTCTGGGCAACCTGTTCCTGCGCCTCCCCTCTCTTGTCATAAAAAATTTACTCTTATTTCCGATCTAAACCTATCCTCTTTTAGTGCTGCAGCTCTTTCTCTTCCTCTGCAGATAAACTGGGTTATACTGGTCTAACATAGCATGGCAGAGCTAAACCAGCTTTTTTATTCTGTTTGAGGGTGCCCCAAGGGCTAACGTTGGGGTTTGCTTTTTTCATAATGAAGCTCACCCTCCCAAATGTGTCTATGCTTACCACAGGCTTTTGGTGAAATCTAGACCCGGGAAAGCAGGAGGCTGAGCAAACTGCAGTACCCAATTTCTGTACTTCAATACCCAATTTCTGTATTTAATGACTCTGTATGGCACAAAGGCACCTCTAAATGACAGCAGGAGGAGGAGGAGTCAAAGGAGAGCTTCAGGAAGCAGCCCTCCGCAAGCATCATCAACCACTGGTGGGCAATGGGTATGCAGTGACCCTCAAAGCAATGGCCCCCATTGCCTTCAACCCCGCCAAAGCTCAGGGTTCACAGAAGAGGCTGGAAACATTGGAGTTGCCCCTAAAACCCGTTCATTATATTCCCATTAGAGGAAGTATTTTTGGCTTGCTCTGACCGCTGTGCAGCAGGACACTGGGATATTGTCTTCCCTGTCCCAGTGACCCAACTTCTTTACACCTGTAACCCCATTTCCACCCCCATACTCCTTACTGGGCAGTGGCTCTGCGAAGTCCATCATGCCTGGACCTGCCTCCTGCCCCCTCTGCACCATGGGGTGCCCTGGTGCGGGGTCTCCCGCTTCCCCTTGGCTGAAACATTCCCTCACCCCCCCTTCCCGGCATAGGCCAGAGCTGGCTCAGCACCTCATGAGTTGGTGTTTGGGACTGAAAGGGTTAAACAGATGGTCCTGTCGCAGGGGCAGTTTCTCGGCTGTCAGTCTATAAATAGGAGCTGGGTTTCTAATCTGCTTGCCACTCGTTTCCACTCCCTGCCAGTTTTTTCCTGCTTTTTCCTGCAAGGAGGTCTCTGCAGCCCCATGGATGCTCCTGGGAGAGGGAGGTGAGCAGCCAAGGCCTGCCTGGCGAGATTTGCCGTCTGTCTGTCCTCCTGCAACCCATCCTGCTTAAAAGGCAAAAAAAAGAAAAGGAAAAAAAAATATGTAAAAAGAGGGGAAAGAAACAAAGCCTTCCCCTGAAGGGGCTGCATGACCCTGGTCTCTGCTGTGAGACCCCAGCCCAGTTTTACACCCTGCCTTGCCCCTCCAGAGCCGTATCGGAGTCATCCTGTTTTGGGACAGGTGAAACCCTGGTCTAAGAGCTGTGACCTGATGCTGAAATCCCAGCTCTGCTCCCTCTGTACAAGCTGCCTGGCCAGTGGCTGGAGAGGGAGTGGGGAATGGGAGTTGGCAGCATTTTTTGGGCCCCCGGCAAGTCTCCCATCTGCTGGCTCCCTCAGTGCCTGCATCCCCTGCCCTATCTCCTCCATCTCTCCGACAGCACTAACAACTCCATCTCTGCCGAGCGGCAGCCAGGCCATAAATCCTTGTGAAGGGCGTGAGGACCTGCTGGAAGAAGGCGCTGGGGGTTTGCAGACAAGGGCTGTGAAGAAAGTCTGGCTTCACGCTGGGACAAGGAAGACGTGGGCAGGTTGGAAGGTGGCCAGAGATCAGCAAGGACGTGATGACTCCCAGCAAGATCGACCTGGGTTGGATAATGGGCAGCAGAAGAGGCCTGGGGAGACATGAGAGCAGCCCTCAAATATGCAAGAGGGGAATGCAGAGAGGGGGTGTGATCTCTTCCCTGCAGATGGGGCAAGAAGTCTTGGGCATAGCAAGAAAAAATTACATGAGGAAAACTTGTTAATAGTTGGGATAATAAAGTTGACTTGTTGCCAGTCCTAATTTTGACAAAATGAGGATTTGATTGAACATACAAAGGGGAAAGTGGGTCTTGAAGACTGAATGATCCAGGGGGCAAAAAATTCTGCTGTCTCAATCTGATGGATGTCATTCCACTTAACCTGAAAACTCAGCTTGGATGAGCTTTTCTGTTGATGGACAAGGAACAGACTGGAGGGGAATCTGCCAACGTGTGGGACAGTTCATTGTGTGGCTCCTTCTAAGCACCGTGTGTTGGTGCTGCCGGGTCAAGTGCATGTCCTGGGGTCCTTTCTCCACACACCTGCCTCAAGCTTTGCTGCTGCCACCAGCCACTTTCCAAGGCTGCTGACTTACTGAAATGGAAATGTTCTGCCAAAAATGTTGAATTTGATAAAATTGCTAATGGGATCCTGCTGGCTTCCCTGACAGCTTGGCTCCGTGCCTGCATTTGGAGTAGCTTCTGGGAGGGAGGTTGGTCTTTGCAGTCAAAGAAGAGCGATTCTTGGGGATCCCAGGGCACCAGCTCTGTTGTGGCCCTGAACAAGCTGCACTAAGCTGGGGGTGTCCTGGTGGCATCTGCAGCCCCATGACCCCCAGCACCCCTCATTGCAGCTGTCCCTAGTGCTTGTTGTGCCATGGCTTGGATTCCAAGGAACGTATCTTATTTCAGACACCTAACTAAGCTTTTTTTTTTTATCAAAATCTTGAATTTTAATTTATTTTATTTTTTTAGGAATGAAAATTCAGTCTCCTGACCAGCTTCAGCTCTGCCTTTCAGGACTGGTCTGAAATAAGGATGTTGGGCAGTTAAATAGAATTCCCCTGCCTGTGCCTCAGCTCCTCTTACCCTGGGAGACAGGTAGCACCAACCTGGACTGACAGCAGCAGTAACAGCAATTTAGTCCCTGTCTTGCATCAGGCTGCCTCTTCTGGCCAATAATAAGAAAGAAGTTAAGGTATTTATTTTTGCTGTAGAGGTAACTCAGGGAGGCAGAAAGCCTTGGTTGGTTTTGCATCCCGCTGGCCCTGGAGCAGCAGCACCAGCCCAGCGCCACTCAACTCCTGGCAGGCTCAGCCTGCACTGGTGCTTGTCTGAGCCCTCATGGGCACCTCGGAGCTGGGGCTGAAGGTTTGGCCACCTTCTGCCTTTGCTCAGCTGTGTCTCTGGAACCATAAAGGTTTCCTAGTGCCCTTTCCACCCCAAACTTCTCCTGAGGGTGGCAATTCCTTTCTCTGAGGTAATTTTATTTGTGTTAATGAATTAAAAAATAGTCTCATTTCTTATAAATATAAACAATACAGAGCAACCCCTCTTCTAAGTGCTGTGAGTGAACGATGGGCTGCCCTGCTTGGATGGCACGAACTTCTCAGTGTAAAACTGCAAGGATACCCATTTTTCTCCTTCATGCATGGCTTAGATTTGCAGCTGTCTATTCCCAGTGAGATATAAACTGCAAAAGCCATGTCTGTGCTTTCTTTGCGTGTCCAGCTGATTTCCAGTGTCTGGCAAGTATCCTTCTGCTCCCGCAGGCTTGGAGGAAAGCACCAGTCTGTGACTGGAATGTCAGGATCTGCAGTGAAGGGTTGTCTAAGGCCTGTCCTTGCTAGGGACACTGTGCTGCAGAGCAGGCTGTTCAATTATGGCTGGACTGAGAGCAATGTCCAGCTCCACTGCTGCTGAGATTTTGGCATTCTCCAAACCCCCTTCCAGCGACTCCAAGCATCTGCTTCAATGGGGTCTCCATTGCTCTGGGAGCACCTCTCCACTCAGATGGGAACTGATGTAGCTGCTGCTACAAGTTCAGGCTGCCAGCTTCTGCTCCCAGTTTTAGCTGCAGGGAAGACCATCTCCTCCTAGGATTTTGGTAAATGTTCCTGCCAGACAGTGCTGACATGGTTCCCTGGCTATCACCATGCAGCCTGGGTGAATAGAGGCTTCACTCTTTTAGGGGCCTTTGCAAGAGCTTTGCATTTGTTCAGTGCCCCCTGTCCACCGGTTTCCCCCACTTCATGCTGCAGCTCCCTGGTTTATACCTGGCTGCACACAGTCCTCACTGAAGGAGCCTGGTGGGATCTGACTCTGGAAGTTTAGTGCAACTAGAGAAGATTCCAAAGGTTTTCCTTTCCACTGAGCGGCTTCATCGTGCTGATGAGCCAAAGCTGCTCCCAGCAGCTGAGGGCTGAGTGCTGGGAGGTGGTATCCTTCCCCTCCTGCTGCTGAGAGGAGCCTGGATCCTTCTCCTGGCTAGTCTTGGGTGGTCAGCAATAAGTGAAAGATTCGGCATTTCCTCTGTGACACACCCATGCAAGTGGGAGATGGGGACAGGATAGCCCTTTTCCTTCCCAGTCAGCAGCTGAAATCCAGCACATGCCAGGGGCAAGCCAGTGCTCGGAGAAGGTAGAAAGGGAGCCCTGGGAGTGACCTCAGCTGAATCTCTGATAGCTCTGCCACCAGGTGAGAGCAGTCTGGCAGCCCAGGCAGCCCTCTGAGAGTGGCCAAGGCCACTGCAGATGTAAGGGTATAAACTTCACAGCAATAGGTTTAGGAAAGCAGAATCCCTGTGAGTTGCTTGGCTCTCACTGTGCAGTGTGGGAACCAGATTCCCTTCTCGCTTGCTCTGGAACATTGCTGTAGATCAGAGCACTCCCTTGCGAATGGCACTGCTGGGATGTGGGGATGTCCTCTCAGTGGTATTTTGCCCTCAATTGTGAGTGGCATGTGGCTTCTCACTCCGTTTCCTTTGGCATTCGGCAATCTCTGTGTTTTGAGTAAGGGCTAAGCATTAACTTAGTGCTTGTACTGAATAACTCAGCGGTGCGGTGTGTTTGGAGCCCACGGTGCAGGAAGGGGACACACTCAGCCCCCTTCCCCCAGCCCTGTTAAAGGTTTAGGGATGCCAAAGCAAGAAGGATGCTGAGCGTGCACCAGTATTCGCTCAGCACACACCTCTGCTTGGCTGAAGACATCTCCAGGTATCCATCGAGTGTTGCTTTCAGCCACCAAAAACCTTTGAATTCCTTGATTAGCATAATGAGGAGGTCCTTGCTGATTTGAAACCAGAGTGAAAAACCTTCTCAGCAGAAATCAAAGCGCTGGAGGGGACCGGTATGTACAGGAATGGCATTAACAACTAATCCTCTCTAATCCAAGATGACATCCTTATCACATGAGGACATAAAATGTAATTAGACTTATATAGTGCTATCTCCAGAGCACTAAGCAAATATTAACCAATCCATCTTCCTAGCACTCCTGTGGGGACAGACATCCCAGTTACTCTGGCTGTGCAAGTGGGGAAACAGAGGCACAGGATGGAGCCCTACAAGGGTCCTGTTCTGGAGAAGGCCACACAAACCTTGCATTCAAAAAGTCAAAATTAGCAAAGCATTTATGACCACTGGGAGGTCTTTTGGGGGCACGGAGGCCATCTTCCTTCAAGGCCCCTGTTATCAAGGGAATTGCAAGTCACTGGTGTTTCCCTGCACTTCCAGGATCCTACCACAGCCATTATGTATCTGCAGGGAGATTAAACATATGTTCACACATGGGCTTTTTCTACTCTTAAAACATGTTTAAATTATATCCAACCACCCCTTCAGCTATGTTTGTATTAGGGTCTGTTTTCTAACCTCATTTATGCCCCAGATTCGCCTCATCTCAGAGATGCCACAGAAGGTGCCTTTGCCAGGGAGCTTTGTTGTCCTCCCCTCAGCTCGACAAGGTTAACTGGCCCCAAGATGGATAGTGCAACTGACGGTCCCTACTTATGTGGAGTGATGCTGCTGCCCTTGGGACTAAAGCTGGCACGCAGACTTTGGAGCCTGAACTGCGGTCTCCATCATCCCTTGGCTCTGAGGGTACCTGGAGATGGACAGGGAGCTCTCCCTCAGACACTGCCTGCACAATGCCTGTCACCAGGCTGTGGTGGTTTTTTCATTTAAGAAAATATAGGGCCTGACCCACTTTGAGGAGTAGGGCCATTTGCAGCAGTGGGGGATGCAGTCTTCTTATCAACGTCAGTTAGTGTTGGGTGTCCTTGACCAAGAGCTGCTTTTGGAGGAGGAAGACACACAACAGCCACTGAATTTCTCAAGGCTTTGGAATAAGAATCTATTCCTTGGGCTGGCAATGCCCTCTGTTTTAAAAACAGTTGGATGTGTTCAAGTGTGAAGTATAAATACCTAGGCTCTATCAGTCTCTAAAGTCAAAGAAACCTACTAAAAGGCTACTGGCATATGAGGGGCAGAAAGTTTAATGGGCTCTTTGGTGAGGACACAGCAGTGTCAATCCCTTGAAGATCTGTCACAACATACATTTGCACAATACAGGGTGAGGAGGAACAGTCATAGTGTCCCCTGGGTGCTCCCCAGCTCCCAGTTCCAGCTCCCTCTTCAAACTGTGAGCTGCTCCCTTACCCTGCAGCATCCAGTCAGTGAACGTTTTGTTTTATTTTTTCATGAGACACTGGGTGTGAATGAAACAAAGCAGTGAAGGTTAAGACTCACGGGTTTGTTTGCTTTATTAATAAAGTTCTAGATTTTCTGGAATGGAAAAGAAGATGCCATCTGCAGAAAGCAAACTTTTCCAGGCACAAGGAGGGAAAGAACACCATCGAGGCAGATACATAGTGAAGCGGTTCACGAAAAGCTGTTTTGTCACTGTTTTTTTTTGGACTTGAGACTATGTTATACCCTCAGCAGTAGCCATACCTCAGTGGGCTGAGGGCAGGATCCATCACCAGCCCTCCCTTGGCTTCTTCTCTCCCCACTCCCCCTACTGCGCTGGCACCACAAGTTGCACGGCCATGCTGGGACTCAGATCCAAGGAATGATACAGATGAGAAACACACTGAAACCCAAAAAAAAGCCATTTTCTTTCTCATGGAGCAAGAACAGTTCCCAGAGGAGCCAGTTGCCTCATGATTCTGCTGGTGCAGGTGAGGAGAAAAGTGTGGCATGTCCTGCCATGAGTGGATGGAGGTGCAGGGTGAGGCAATGCTGCTGCCTGGGCCACCCCAGAACCTGCTGTGAGATACCTCAGATGCTGCGAAGTCAGCACCACAGCAAGTTTCTGCCTGCTGATGAGGTGCTGCTAACTCTCTGTCTAGGATGACCACTAAAACCCTATGTTTAAGAGGTTGTCTTCTGATTCTGAGGCAGTTAAAACCCATAGATGCCCAAGTATCAGCACACTACAGAGTAGGGAGCAATTTTTGCCCTTGTAAGCAGCTCACCTGACACTGCTTTTCTAGCTTTATAACGCTGCCAGTGAACAGCTGTAACATGTGTGACTTGGCCAATGCGTCCTCTGAAAGCCATTGAAAATGTTCCCTTTCCTTGCCTAAGGGGCCCTGGCTCCAGAGTCACTGGGTTTCCTCCCTCTGCTTCTGGAGCTCCGGCTGCCCAGTTTAAATCATGTATTGAAAAATTCCATAACAGCTTCCGACCTCAATGAATAGCATATTCAAGGCCACTGGAAGGCTCTGGCTCTTGCATTATCTAGTTCAATGATTTTCAACCTTTTTTTTTTTTTTTTCCAGTGGAGATATGAATCCTCAAAAAGTCAGATCTATAGCCAGCTGGCCCACCTTTAGGAGAAACCTGGGCCCTTAAAGAGTCTCTGGGTCACTGGCTGAAGTCTGCTGTAGTGTGACCTCCCATCTAGGAGAAGCCATTGGACTGCATCTGCAATTGCTGGCCTCTAAATCACCATAGGTGATGCTGCAGAAGAAGAGCTCTGGTCACATTGTCCATGCAAAGCTGGGCTGAGCTGGAGATGGCAACAATACACCTCCAGGCTGGATCCTGCAAACAAGGCATGGCATAAGGCAGTAAAGGACAACCTACACTCAGGTTGAAACAAAGCCTCAGATCATCAAAGAGGTTGATAGCAGGAGATTAAAGGTTGGTACTGGAGTCTTGAGGCACTCAGGGAGGAGAGAAAGGAGAGTGAGTCAGCCCTGATGACCCACAGAGGTGGGGTGGGAGGGAGAGAACAATGAAGGAATCTGCTGTCAGCTCCAGGGTTCAAAAGCACATCCCAAAGCAGTGAATGATCACCAGCAATGGAAGGTGCCAGGATGAGGACTGCAGAGCTGTGTTCCCTGTGCTCCGTGTCACTGCAAGGGATCCAGAGCAGATCCTGGACACACATGCCTTGGTGCCTGGATGATGGACAGATGCCTTTTTTCTGGTTGTGAGTATTTGGGTATGAGGTGTGAGTGAAAGTGGGTTTGTTTTTAAAATAAAATCCCCTTCCCCTCCTCCAAAGTCTCATCCTGAGTCTTGCCTTGTCATCATTAACCCACAGGTAAGCATTTCCTACAATCTCCTCAGCAGATTGCTCCTTGTGAGTAAGGCTGATGCTCTCTGTTCCTACTCATGGCCTGTGATCCTGTTTGGTTGTATTAAAACACACTTTTTGTTTTGGGTTTTGGGTTTGGTTTTGTTTTTTTTTGCCTCTGAGCTACATCTGGCATCTCTCAAGTGTCTTCCTCAGTGTGTATCAGTCAGGAAGTCTTTTGTATCTTCTATGTAGTTAATCGGAATTTAGGTTTTTCTAAGTGCTACAAGAGAGAGCTGTGCTGGTAAAATTATTAATATTTAAGATTGAGAGTTCTGGCTAAGAAGTTACCTTTACTAAAAGCACATTTCTTTCAACTAGAAGGTGCCAGTCTGTGATTGTTCCCAATTCCTCACTGCTGAGCTGGGATAATAACGGGTGTCAACCTGATGGCCTCCACCAACAGCCATCTCCCCATATTGTCATCTTATTTACTGTTTGATTGCTTAGATTTGTTCAGTTAGCAAGCTACTTAAGGAATCCATCCCTCCTCTTTTGTAAATATTATCACAATATGGGTTTTCTTCTGGAATTACCCATGGATTCCAAGTCGTGCTGAACACTGGCACCAAGGGTCCAGACCATTCTTCAGCGCAGTTTATTCTTGGATTTGTTGGATTTGCTGGATTAAAACTGTGTAATTTAACTCACTGCTAAGGTTAGAAGAGTCTAAATAAGAAACTTGCAGGCAGAAGAAGTCAAGAATCATTTCCTTTATGTATTTGAAGAAAAAAACCACACAGGTGGTATGTATAGTGCAAATCAAAAGTGCTCCAAATTAGTGGAGACCATTGAAAAGCAGCGATGAAGATTAGGTATAAATATGACTGCTTGACACTACCAAGTAGATGATGTCACTTTGGGTTTAGTCTATTTATTCATAATAAAAATAATAGTGCTGTTTCACATCGTACTCTTGGTGATTGCTACTGCTCGCACCAGGTGTTATGTGCTGGACGCTTCCAGATGGAGTCCCTTCCCATTCAGTGCTACTGTCTTCCTTCTGTTTGTCTTACGAAAAGTCCCTTCCCAAGAGATGTTTATAAACTACGATCAAGTTTCTTAACCTTGTTTTGATAAATGGAAGCAGATGTTTGGCAGGACTCATCTGATTCATCTCCAGTGTTTATAGACAGTGGGATTGCACTGGCATGGGCCTGGGAGTCTAGGACATCCTATCCTAAACAGATGTTTACATTAGGGCAAATAAAGAAGGCAGACCTACACCTTGTAACCAACTAAATCTACAATGACCTTATCCTCCTATTTCACACTAGTATTTGTATGTTTCATATCTTTAATCCATCTACAGTAACGTGTCTTCAAGATGACAAATCTCTTTTACGTGGGCAACCTGTATCTATAGCACATGACTCGATTGAGCTATTCGTTGATAATACAGTTACTTAGCAGCTGCCTTGTAAACAGACACGTCAGGAGAGGTTTATTCTATTCCCTGGTCAGGGACACCCCGGAACTAGTCCATGTCACGTTTCAGTGTCAGAAGAACCCATGTCCTGGGATAAACCAGCAAAACTGTTTTGAGGACAAACTAATGCTGCATTTATATGAACATATGCAGAGGCTGAGTAGTGATTTTGTGTCATTCTGGCTCTAGACTTGGGAATAAAGAGGGTTGTAAAGAAGGTGGTTCGTGTGTCAAACTTTTTAATCTTATTTAATTGATTGCCAGTTCATCTGAGGTGGTTAATAGGTTTGGAGAAGCTGACGGGATGTCCGTCTCGGGACATAATTATTTCTGTCATTCTTTCCTTGAGCTGAAACTAAATGTTTGTTAATTGACACTGACTGATTAAAGTAGAACAAAGGAAAACTTCCTCTGAAAGTCTGAGGCTTGTCTTTACTATGAAATATGGGAGTACTTCTAGCCTGAGACAAAATTCTGAAGACAACAGTTTCTGCTTGCGACAGGAAGATTTGATTATATCCTCGGCGTCTGTTGTCTCTCAACAGCTGCTCTGCAATCAAACCAAAAGGAGACAAGAAATAGGTAGTTTCTGTCATGATATAGCCAGCAATACTGAATACTGTTCATCTGAACTGGTGCTGACCTTCCCTAACTACATCATGGGAAAAGTTAAAGCAACGGTCCCCAGGAGAGTTTTGTAGTGAGGTTAGTTGTTTCACTATGAAAACAAACCAACGAAACTTGGTTTGGGGGTGAGGATGTAGCAGTTTTATGCTTTGGTCACTTGGATCATCTTATCTGAGGATATTCATTACGGTTCATGCCCTCAGACTGCCATCCCAGTCCGCTCACAGGAAGCCTTTATGAACACCATGGGGGTACCTTGTTGGTCAGGTGATTTGTGTATTAAAGAGACTGGAAATTGGTGCTGATTTGTCTCAAAAAATTTGCAAACAGTAGTGTCTTAAACCATTGCGAGCACAGCTGCCCTGGGTTGTGTGAGAATGAGCTAAAATTGTCACATTTTTATTGATCTCACTAAGGTTATTGGAAAGACAAGTCAATGTACCCCACTGCTGCTGTAGAGAGATAAAGGGTCTGATCCTTCTTCCACCTACATGGCTTTTACATTTGTGTAACTCCACTGATTTTCTTCTAACAATTCTTGGGTTTATCCCTGTATGGCCATGAAGTCGCAGGCTTCAGTATAGCATATCCCACCTTGAAAGAGATGGCCTCTCCCTGCTCTAACCATATGGCTGTTACAGAGAGTTAGGCTATACAGCCTAGGATTCATGATCCCGGGATTTACTTACAGATCTGTCACTGTCCTGGTGATGGGAAGTCGGTTTGCTCTTTCGTGTTCTCACCTGGAAGGTAAGACTGCTTGTTCGTTACTTAATGTTGGGAGGATATTTGCAGGTGTAGGGTGCACCCACACTGTGTGCCATCATATGAAGCTAATATAAATGGAATAACTTGCCCCCCCCAGGACTCACAGAGATGACAGGTGACACCTTGTTCAAGCAGGAAACCTGTGATATTGGAGGGGAGAAGGGAATATTGAGGAAATAAATGCATTTGTAACTAGGCAGTAGAAATGAGTCCCTACTCGCCTCACCTCACCTTACTTTACCTCGGAGGGGACTTGGGAGGATTCATTAGGAACTGCTGTGCAAACACAATAAAAGAGTCTTAAACTGAGTTTATAAAAATTAAGGGAATTACATGTTATTAGAATAATTGTACAAATTACTGTCATTGCAAAATTGTTTTTATGTATGGATATTCCAGTTGGGAATAATTAGTCAGACTATATGTAGCTAATACAAGAAAACCACACTCCCTTTTCCAGTTTATCTTCTTCTTGGCTATGAATTAATTGTGTGAAACATCTAATTAGAGCATTTCTATAAGAAAAAACCTCATTTGATGGAGACGTGCTTTGAAGCAAAGGCCAAATATTATAATAATACTGTTCATTGTTTTCTCATATTTTGAGTTTAACAAATCACAGTATTTGTGATGGACTAGTGGTCTTGTGAGCTGTAAATTGTGATTCTGCTAAGGTACAAAGAGTTCTTCAAGGGGCTGTTGAAAGGCATTTTGAGTACATGAAGGTTCTTAAAATATTTTCCTTTCAAGGAAATTAAACTGTCCCTAACATGTTTAAGGGGAGATGGAATGCTCTGTAATGTACTTCATGCTTCGTACTGTCCTAGAACAGATAAATTGCCCTGGGGTGGAGCATTTAAAATCTTTCTACATGCTCAACTGTGTCTAATTATTATTCTGGAATCATTTAACATTTGAAGAGTTTACATTGGAAAGGATGCGTCTGCCTGTTTTCTTGCCAGTTCCAAATTATAATAATGCCATTCCTCCAGAGTTAAATATAACCACCACTTTTTGGATGTTTTTTGCTTAGAATTATCAATGGGGCAGGAAAGCACATGCAGTAGAGCAGCATGTAGGCCTTTTACCATGAGTCTCTTCAAGAGCTGGGAAGCTGTAGACATCCCACTTGTGCTTGGGCATTACCTGTGTGGAGACCTGGACATTGCCTTGAGCGGAAGTGAGACTGTGGGGCATGGTGAAATCTTTGTCAGGACCATAGTATCAGTATCCATTGCAGCCAGACTTGTTGAAATGTTGGTGGGAAGGGACCACTAAATGTCTCTAATCTAACCTCTACCCCAAAACAGAGCTGGAGCCTACATTGGATTGAGTCAACCATGGCTCACTCTGCTTGATTCTTGAATACCTCCAAGGATGGAGGTGCCATAGCCTGTGTGGTAATCTGTTCCAGTCCTCTGGTGAAGAAAATTTTCCTACTGTTCATTCTAACCCCCAAGCCACAGGTTGTGGCTATTGCCTTGATCACTGCTGCTACTGAGAAGGGTTTGGTTCCATCATCTTTTTCCGTGCCTTTGCATAGATTGTGGGCTGCTATTATATCCAGTCTTAGCTCCATCATCATCAAACGCAGCAAGCACGATGCCCTCAAGATCTCCTCACAGGAGAAGTGCTCTAGCACTAGTGTGTTTTAGCAGTTGACCTCAGTATGACTGCTCTTCAACCAGTTGGTTCCCAGCCTAAACTGTTGCTTGGGGTTATTCCAGCTCAGTGAGTTACTTCACATGTCTCTGCTACACTTCATGAGGTAGGTGGCCTCAGTTTTCCCACTGTCCTGCTGGATTGAAGCATGGGTGCTCAGCATGGCAACCACTGTTGCTTAATTAGGTGTTGCCTGCAGATCTACAGAGGGTGCCTTGTGTCTCTTGTTCAGGCTTTTCAGCCTCCCTTTTCATAAGGGGAGAGGACACAGCCTTGGTCGGTGGGATCTGTGAACTAGACATCTTCTGGTACTTCCTTCAGTGCTTTCACACACTCGCCTCTGGCAAAGCTGTTTTAAGCAGTCCCTGCTGCAGCCTGGCCCCTGGCTGCTCCCTCCCTTCCTTTTCACTCCCCAGTTGCGCTGACACCAGTGTTTGGGGCAGGGTGGCAAACCAGACTGGTGGGCGGATGTGGGATACGTGCAGCCATCACAGATATTTTTGTCCTGGCTACAATTGTTTTTGCTGTGAAGCAAAGCTTTTTCAGATAGTGGAGCCATCAGCAGAGTGGGTCTGTATTCAGCCCTGGGTGACGACACTTTGTTTCCCACTGCTGCTCCCCACAAAGTGCTGGGTGGTGATGGTCCCCCTTGCTCTGATGACCTGGCGTATATAAGGATGTGGAGCATGCAGGACGTGTGGTGACCCCAGGCAGAGGGGGACCATAACTAACCCCCGAGGCACATACTAGTCACAGCTGCTTGCAGAGTCAGTGTCTGCTGCTGGCCAAAAAGTACATGCTTTCTTTTATTATTATTATTATTATTATTATTATTATTATTATTATTATTATTGTGTTTTTTATTTTTAAGTCATGTGCTTCTTTCCTACTACTTCTGGTGGCTCCAGAGGCCTCTCTCGCAGCAATGTATACACGGCTACTGTGTGCACTCTGTCGGAGAGAGAGCCAGTCCCAGTAATTGCAGCCTGTAGCTCACAATGAGCAAGCCAATGCCAATAGATGTATAATGAGCATTTAAAAAGAGCTTATTTTGTCATCCAATCATAGATCATCCTCATTGTGTAAATGTTTTTTGTTTCCACAACAAAAGAACTTTAAAAGAAACGTTCACCAGGAAGAAGAAAAATTTGGATTCTGATGATAAAATCAGGACAGTCAAAATGATTAATATTACATTAGAGAAAGTTCGCAAGTGAGGCTTAATTTCTGTGGCAATACGGCCTTGTGGATTCATCAATATTTGGTTGTGCCTGGAAATTCAGTGGCAGCTGGAAATTTGATGGTGACCTCTGATAAACGATAAAATGGTGAGGGTTTTGATGAATGATTTGAACAAGGAAATAAATAAGCCAGTCCATGCCAGTCCATCTTCCTGATATTTGTTTTGCTATTAAGTTCAGTTAATGTCGTTCTCATTGTGTCATGATGATTGTGTTGACACCACATCACGACATCGGAGCATTGCTGGCCGTTTCTGGCTGTCAGGGAAGGGGATCCATCACCTTGGACACACATGGTAGAGCAGGGAGGTGACTGTAATAGGAAGGCATTTGGAAACCTTTGGCAAGGACGTCAGAGATCGTAAAGATAGGAAGGGTCCTGGTGAGCATCTTTGTTCTCCTCTCTCAAACTGGCCATGGGAGGACTTAAATGAATTCCTTTCTGTTCAACAACTTCTTTTGGGGCTTTTTTTTTTGTTTGTTTGTTTTGGTTTTTTTTAGAAAAATTTCATCTTGATTTCCATCTAGAAATGGGGATAGGGAAAGTTGCACTCATGGTTGATTACTTTCCTTGCTAAATTGGGCAGTCTGTTCCTAGCCTCAGTTTACTAATTTGCAGTGTTTATTCCCTGGCTCTCCTATCTTTGCTGTGAGGTTTAGGAGCATTTGTTATGAAATGCTGATTTCCCATGTGAGTATTTATAGACTATGTTTGAGTCACCTGTTAATCTTTCTGTTGGTAAAACCAAACTAATCTCCTTGTTTCTTTCACTATACGGCACATTTTCAAGATCTTTTCCATTCTTAGTTTTTCCAGTTCAGTGTTTACCTTCTTGGTTGTAACACCAAGACCACATTCATACTCCTGGTGATAGCCATTGGCCCAAACTGCTGGCCACCAGCTGTGCCCCGAGGCACTATTCAGTAGAGAGGAATGGGAACCCATCTAGGCTGGTTTCTGTCTGAAAAGTTGACCCATACAGGATGGATGAAGATACCATGAGGGTCATCGGGCTACCTGGGAAAGCCCACACTTGCCACTGTAAGCTAACCCAAACCCTGTCAAAGGCAAAACAATTATTTTCCGGCCTTAAGAACAATAAGAGCTGTATAAAATCTGTTCCTTTCTTCATTCAGAACATCACAGTTGATTAAAAACTTGGCTTTTCAGTCCTTTCTAGTTTCTGGACCCTTTGGTGTTTTCCAAGGAAGGTAAAGCAAATTAACCAGCCACAGTATAGTCACTTTTCTTGGTTATATTGCAGAGCCTACTTAAACATAGTTCCCCCGAGGATCTGGAAGTCAGAGACTGGAAAGCTGTGAGCTCAAATACACACAGAGGCAACTCAAGAGGTACCATGCTGTTTTTTTTTTCTTAAAGCATATTCAGTGCTTGGGTGACCATCCCAGTAAATCTTCCCAGCAGCTCATTTCAGGTCCCTGTGGTTCATCCAGACAGGCTGCAATTCTATGGCCCATGTGTCAGGACAGAGTTGGAGCAATCCCTGAATAACCTTGACTAATGCTATAATGAGCTAATGGCAGCTTTGGGAAGCTCTTCAATACAGCATAATGTTCAACTGTGATCCTTTAACTAAATTTATTTTAGGCTCCATGAACACAAAATTATTTATTTGACGTTGAAGCTCCTGTTAGACTTTTCAGAAGTTATTTAGATGTTTGTGGTGGAATTCATAAAGGTATAGAGATCCTTTGTTCCCTTTGATTTTGGTGGAAGTGCTTAATTACTCTTACCAGTCTGAGCTTTTACTTAGCCACCTCTGCAGTGTTATAATGCTCCTACACTCACATCTCTTCAGCTTCTTTTTTTCTAGAGGAGAAAGGGAAACAGAATATATGACTATTTCAGTCACTTCAGTGCAAAGTCTGCTAGGCTGGCTCTGAGTGCTGAGAAGCTGAGCTAAACCTCTTGACTCTCCAGCAAAGCAGATGAAGGGCACACATACTTTCCACACAGTGCTTAGCTAAGGGGGTTGTAATGACCAGTGAAATATCAGAACGAACTCTTGGAGCAACAGCATCTGAAACTGAAAGTGCAGATATTAATGCTGGAAAGTTAGGTGTTTGGGGGGGGGTTGTGTGATTTTTTTTTGGTTGGGGTTAGGTTTGTTAGGTTTTTTGGTGGTGTTGTTCTTTTTTTTAATTAAAAGGACTTACATACTTAAAAAGATTGTTCCTCTTTCTGCCAGCTTGAATTTACTGATGTAGTACCTTTGTGCTCAGGAGTAAATGTCCACAGGAAAAGATAATTATTTTTAAAATACATTTTCACTCAGAAAGTATCTCAAGGCGCCTTCACAGCATTACCTCAAGTAGATATTTTGTTTAATAGATTTTTGTACTCAACCCCTTTTAATCATATGAGCAGAGCATTTTACCGTGGCAAATTGAACAAGCATCTACAAAGGGAGATGAAGAGCAACCACCACAGCAGAGGGAAGGAAATTACTTTCATCTGGGAGGGAGTGGGAGGGCAAAAGGAGGTTTGGGTGAGAAAGCTGTGGTAGAGAAGATTTCTGCACTGAAGGGCTGTGTTAGGGAAAGAGGAAGAGCAGACGCTGGGTGATCAAGGGAGCCCCCAGAGGGGACCAGAGGAGTGCTTGGTCTGTATGATGTGGCTATTTGATGCTGTGATGCAAACTTCTGCAGTGGGGAAAGAGCAGGAGTTAGACAAGAAGTGGGCTGGGATTTCTTTTAGGAGAGGTAGAAAAAGAACAAAGTTTGGTGGTTGGTTTTCTTTTTTTTCGTTTTTGGTTTTTTTTTTTTTTTTCATCAGATTTGGCTAAGGAAGGGATGGGAGGGACAGGAAGATTCAGAATTTGACTGTTGGCAGAGTCTCTGTGAAATTTATTACTAGATCTCAACTTATTTTCTACATTCAGCAGCAGGCCAGAGAGGAAATGAATGGGATTATTTTAAAGTAATTTCCCCTCCTATTTACTTTCTAGAAAGATAGTAAAGAAGTTGTTGACATGCTAGACTTCATGGGATCCCTTGTTTTGTATGGTGTGGTCATTTACTCCTACATTGGACCACATATTTCTCCAGTCAGCGCAACAAAATACTTGAACTGTGGAAGAATATTTACTGTTTAGAGAAGGCCTTGGACACCTCAGCAAACTTTGTCTTGTTTCTGTGTCCAAGAGCTATATATAGACTTTGCTCAATCAAGGCCTGAGCAGCTGCTGCTGCTCAGATGTTGTGTGAACACAACTAAATAGTTTTAAGAGTATAAAAAGGTAACAAGGTAACTCCAGCCATTTTGCTTTGAAAGAACCATTTTGCTTTGTCTGGCTGCATAGTAAGAGAGTTAAGAGAAGGTACCTTAAAGGCACATTTATCTGTGTTATTTCTTAGTCTGAAATCAACAGAGACTGGCAGCTATATGTAACGCATCTTAAAAACTTTAAGACTCATAACACGTCTCTGAAGCTATTTAGTTATGCTTTAGCTTACTTCGTTCTTCACGTCATGACACTGCCAATGCCTATAGTTATATGGTATCTGATTCCTGGGCTTGACCTAAAGCTAATCTATAGGTGCTACAATAATACTGATATTCTATAATCCTTGCAGGATAACAAAAATTCCATCTGACAGTGAAATGCCACTATCTGGTCTGTAAAATATGACAGTATGTAATAATATAGGCTGACAGCTACCCTAAGTAAACTGCCTTTTCTCAGCTGAAATTTGACCAGGAAGCTTGTGGTAGGAAGGCTTCTCCTGCAAAGCTGCTTGGAAAATTTTTAATGACTTGGAATAATTAAGGGTCTGTTTCCATTTCTGCTGGTGGATAGACAATAGGACATGACCAAACGGGGAACACCCTCTACCCTTTTGCTCCCCCTCCCCAAACTCTTAAACCTGAGGAGTGATGGATCAGGAAGATGCACAGAGAGTGGGAGATTAGGAAAATAATGGGTATGAACAGCCTTGTGGGTAAGGATCAGGTTCTGCAATGGGACAGAAGCAGATTTCTCCTTACCTACTCAGGGAGTTGGGTTAGGAAAGACATAGGAGTTTGGATGGGTTAGGGGTGAAGTAGTCCCTGACATTGTCCTTTTGCTCCTGCATGTGGTCCAGCCAATTGCTTTGTCTCTCACTCTCATTCCTGGAAGATACCCCCCTGACATAAAATTTGCATTGACATGAAGACAGAGAGCACGGAGTTAGAACAATCAGCCGTGCTTCACTTATAAAAATGAAGCCTTTAGAGGAACCTGAGCACCGATTTCCCACTCAGCCTCATTGCTGTCCACCGGAGATGCCAGGACATCCCCACGGCCCAATCTGAGGGGGCTTGCTTTTAAAAAACATGGCCAATCTGGGAGACAGACGACAAGCTCCAGGGGACCCGACCCGGAGAGGGGGGTCCCCCAGTGTCCCCGGGCCCCGATGCCGCACTGCCGGGGGTACAAGCCGCCCACGCCTCAGGGTTTGCCGAGCACATCCCTGCTCTCTCAAACACCGTTCCCAGAGCGAAGCCACCTCCTGCCGCCTTCGCCCTGCCCTCGGGGGACCCGTCCCTCCCCCTCGGGGCTGCCCAGCCCCTACGTCCCCGCTAAGGAGGGGGGGACCGGAGGTTGTCGGGGCGGGTCGGGGCGGGTCGGGGGAGGGCTCGGCCGGCTCCGGCTCCCCGGCCCGGCCAACCCGCGGCTGCCGGGGCTGAGCCATAAAAGAGCCGGGAGCCGCCGGGGCCGCGGCTCCAGCTGGCCGCAGCCGTGCCCGGCGCGCCTCGGGGTGGGCACCCCGGCTGGCCCCCTCCTGTCGCCCGGCAATCCCCAGGGACCGCGCCGGGCCCTCTCCCCGTCCCGCCCGACGTCCCCAAGATGCTGTTTTGGCACACGCAGCCGGAGCACTACAACCAGCACTCGACCGGCAGCTACCTGCGGTGAGTCTCCGCTCGTCCCGGGCAGCGCGGAGTCCCTGGGGGTGCCCGGAGCCCTGGGTACGGGTGTTGGGTGGAAGAAGCTGTCCTTCATCCGCCTCCATCAGTCCCTACAGCAACCCGTTGGCTGGGCTGCCCCGGCGGTACCCGAAGCGGCAACATCGCCCGGGGTTAGCGCTGCTAACCCTTTCTGAGAGATGTAGGCTCTTTTTTTCTCTTTCTTCGCCCCGTTCTCGTTCCCCCACCCCCGCCAAGAATTTTTTCTTTTCTTTTCTTTTTAGCGTCTAGTTAGAGATCTGTCTGCAGGTTTGCTTTATTGCTTTTGCTGCCTTCCCTCCTCTCAGGAGCTTTGGGTAGCGCAATTCAAAGGGAGAAGGTGGGACAGTTGCAGAACACTGTCAAAAGTCTCTGGAAAACGTCTGTTGGCAAACCGAGAGGACATCCAGTTTTCTCAGGATGGGATTTCTTTCTTTTCTCTTTGGGATGATGGGTAAAAAGCTCAGAATTTCACTTTCTGAACTTGTCTAAACCAGCTTTTTCCTGCCTCACACAGTCGTGTTTAATTAAATGTGCCTAATTTAAGCACAAGGGCTGCTGAACAATAGTCTGTAACATGTGTAGCACAAACTCGTATTTCCTCCCTCCAAAAGACAACAAAGCAGGCAACTTTGGGAGTTTCCTTTCTACTGGGGACTTATGAATTATTTTTTTTTCTGAATATGTAAAGCTGAGCTCTCAGCTGGTGTCAATTGCTGCTGCTCCTCCACTGAAGTGCAATTGTGCTGAATTTCAGCACTGGAGAACCTGGCTGTGGCCCAAGAGCCTTGCTTTCAAAATGTACCCCCAAATAACCACTCTTGAGAGAACATCTAGTTTGTCTGGTGAGGCACTTCAAACACAGATAATACTTCCTTTTCAAGGAGACACGCAATCTTAACTATTCCTGCTCCCTAACAGTGTGCCTTGACTGACTAATACGTCCCATTATCAAATGATACACTACAGTGAGATTCTTGCTTTTTCACAGCTTCCATGTTTCTTCATACAAGGTACTTTACCCCCTTCTATCCCTGTAACTCTATTTTAATGACATCTATGTGGCAAAAGTCTTATTCTCTCTTGTTTTGTGCCTGCAAACCTGTTTAGTTGAGGACAGTGAGAATGGTAGTAGCAGATGAGCCTTAGCATTGGTACTTGTGCATATGACCTCTGCATCAGAGAGCACTTACAGTGCTCAGGTTTCTTCATTACCACCATGGATTTCTAATACCAGAGTACTACAAGATGATCAAGGCTGTACCGAGCTCAAGCCCGCAATTCAAATTCCTTGGAATCGGCCAGAAAAACACTTTGGATTATTTCTCCTGACTTGAATGCTAGCTGTGGAAATAAAGGATACCTGGCCTGGTAGAAAGGCTGCTGGTATGAAGGTAACATGCTGGTGTTTTAGGAACAGACTCCAGATTTAGTCAGTGTCTGCCACTGTGACCGTGATGATTTTAATCTGGGACTAAATGCCCTAAAACCAGTTTTATGGCAGCAATGGCCTCAGGTGTTTCCGGGAGGGTCAGTTGAATAAAACCCTTGTTTTTTGTAGTGACCTCTGATTCTGGCCAATTCTCTTTCCATGGGAATGTGTCAAGACATGCATTTCTAGAGGGCATTCTTCTGCTGAGCTGTGTCTTTCTGAGGGTTCTCCATACCCACTGGTAGTGACTTTTTGGAGGAAGTTGGAATAGTACAGCTCTTGAAGTAGCTGTAGAAAAAGTTTGTACCAGTCATACTTTGCAGTCAAAGGCTTTGTGCATATCTGAGACATCTGTGTAAATTCTGCTGTATCACTGTGGTATTTGAAGTTGTAAGAAGAAAATACTACAGAGAAATCCTTGTAAATCTCCATTTATTTTTATGGAAACTCTGTATATATTTCATTCTCTGTTCTGCTGGTTGGCTGAACTGTCTCAAATAACTTTCTCCCTTCCCAGCTAAGTGGACTAACCCTTGCTTATGACTAGAACTGTAAAGCTTTACCATAAAGGTGAAATTTGGGAGAGTTTTAATACTCCATATTTTTTTAATTTATTTTTTAAGGAGGGGAACTGTTGTAAAAGCCTGTTTTTTCCAAAACTTGATTTGTAATTCTTGAGTGAAGGGAGTTGAATAAATACTATGATGTCTTGTATATTTTCGTTTTTGGATCGTTTTAAGCTGTGATCTGTTGTTCACAATCTTCTAGGTTCTGAACACTTCTAGTAAGGTGAAATATTTCAGGAGAGCGTCATCTAAAGCCATGAATACCCTTGGCCACTAGTTTAAATGCTATAGGAATAAAAATGTGATTAACTTGTGTGTCTTCATCAGTACTTTAATATGGCAAAGCTTTCCAGAAACAAAATCACAGATTCCTCCATGCTTACAGTTTTCAGCGCTCAGACAGCTGTTCCAGCAAGTGTAGGGTGTTAACAGCCTGATGTGAAATATGATATTTGAATGTTGACTTCCACTTGCCTAAACTTCATGACTGTTTCAGCTGGATAGGTGTACAAATTCCTCACCCTTAACTGTTAAACCTGGGCCAGATTTTGTGCACTGTTTTGTGTAGAGCTGCAGAAGCTTTCAGGCATCAGCATTTTTGATCTGTTCTTGTGTGTAAAGCAAGATGAATTCCAGCAGCGTTGTGCAGACGAGCACCGTAAGCGTGAATGTTGGCATCCTGGGTGAGTGAGATGACTCTGTGCAGCAGTATCAGATCCTGAGTGTGTGTGGAGCAAAGCTATCTGTTTCAGAAATGTACTGTGGGCTTTTCTGTCACTTCATTACTGTAGTAAATCATCATCGCTAAGGGAAAAAAACCACAAACCTCTCGCTATGGCTGCAGTTAGGCAAGAGCTCTGATTATGTCAGTAATGCCAGTAAGCAAGTGGGGGTGGATGCCTTCGAGTTGGTGATAATACGGAGGGGGTGGGATTGAAGAGAGACTGGAAACACAGATGGGTCTTTCTTTTTTCCTGTCTGTATCTGAAATGGCACACTTTGCTCTCTGGGCTTATTTTTGCCATAAATAGGAGTACCTGTGTCTGAACCAGGTACTTCAACAGTTTGGTATAAACTGCTGCACTGTTTCACTGATGACCTGGGTAGCCTTCAAGGTTGCAGGTGCTATGAATGAACTCAAGGTGGATCATTAACCAAACAGGCAAAGAAGAAATTGTTAATGCTCTTTCCATAGGGAGCTTGTCTGTACACACTGGTATGTTCCTGAACAGTTTTTCTTAAAGCTTTTGTGTATGGGACTACTGAAAGGAGCAGATCTGCAGCCTCTGTAAAGGGGTTCTCAATTGTTCACACATCTGGGGGAATTGTGGAGAAAAAAAATAATCACTTCTTATTCTGAACTGTCTCTGTATTCAACATAATCCTCCTAATTTGGAAGGATATTAATGTCTTAAGTAGGTGGACAGAATGATCAGAAATGTTAGCAACATGGAAAAGGCTAATGTGGTTCTTCAGTATCAGACATGCTAAGATAAATATGCTTATTCCTGACATCTCATTTTGTGCTAATCATTCTGTTGTGCTCCCAGACCTGTTAATACCTGTTCTGCTTGGACATCATTGTGGGTTGCAGTCAATCTGACACTAAATCAGCAGGCAGGTTACCATGAACATCTTGTAAAGGAACCAAAACTGGGACACCGCACAGATCCTAGTGAAGCTGCTCCTGAGCACCCATGTGTTCATTTATGAAGCCCTAAGAGCTGCACAATTCCTTGGGACCATGTTTATTAAAGTGCAAGGAGATGTAATGAGTCAATTAATCCAGCAGTTCATGCCATCATTTACCTGAATGTCTCCTTTTTACATCAGAACTGTGTCTGCTCCTCACTTGCGGTTATAATGTAGACATTTCAGTAGTCTGACATACAGCTGTCAAAGTAAAGTGCCTTTTTTTTTTTTTTTCCTGAAGGGCTTTCATCTGAGAACTCAGGGACTCTTAAACGAATGTATTTCCAGAAAGATGAAGAACCTATTTTTGATAATCTTTTTCCTTATCAGAAAGATTATTTAACTGGAAAGTAAATCTGATTTATGTTTTTAAAACATAAATTAATTCTCAGAAATACTCTATTTTGCTGATGCTGTGTTGTATTGTGTCTAGTGCTGACATTCCTAGAGGCAGAAGTTTCCTTGTTAAGTTATACAGGCCAAATTTTTTCTCTTTTAGCAATCGTAACTCAATGTTTCTCCAGAGACCATCTCCGTTATCTCAGAGCATGAGAATCCAATGCAGATTGAGGTGAGACTATTCTGTGCAGTCTTTGTAAATAAATATGTGTGCGTTGTATGTTGCAGAGATGTCCTTGCACTGCCGATCTTCAAGCAGGAAGAACCGCAGCTGTCTCCTGAGAATGATGCCAAACTCCCTCCCTTTCAGTACGTCCTCTGCACAGCCACGTCACCTGCTGTGAAGCTGCATGAAGAAACCCTGACCTACCTCAACCAAGGTAGGGTTTGTAGTACACCGGAGGAGGGAGTATTTCCTGGGAACAATCTGTGAGAGAGAGATTGAATCCCATACTTGTGCCTTACAGGGAGGACAGTGGGATGGGAAAAAGAGGGAGGGGGATGGAGGAAAGGAGAAATATTTAATTTTTCACATTTATATACTAGATTATCATCTGATATAAAATAATGAAGTACCGTTTATTTAACTGTTGACTTAAAGCAGCATTATAGCATGCACTCTTCTCTGTAGTCAGGTACTAGCTTGATCTCAAATCTTTTAAACTGCAGCGTCCTACCTTCATTTTAAAAAGCAAGATTTACTAGGTGAATTGGCAGACTTTGGGTTGGGGAGGGCTCTTAACATTGCAAGTCTCCAAGTGCTGCTGGAAGGTATTGCCGGAGAATGAATTAGCAAGTATCCAAGGGCTCCTTGGTGGTCTGGGCAGAGGGTGACATTGCTGCTGGCTGGGGCTCAGTCCCTAACTTAACAAGTTGCTGTGGTTCAGTGCAGCCAGGTCCTCTATAGATGACCTCATAGGCTAATTTTTACTCCTGGCTAAACAAGCATTGTGTGTTTCTCTAGGCTTTGGGTTTTTTTGGGTTTGTTTTTTTTTTTTGTTTTCTCCTCTGGCAGAATTTGTGCTGACACATCTGTGGTTGGAATTCGGCCATCACTTTGCAGCACCTCCTGCATGTGGGTCTTGTAGGTATTGGACTTCTCCAGGCACAGATTATGCTAAAACTTACTATGCTTATTTTCTGCTGGGTTGTAAACAAAGGCATTAGCCTAGCAATAAGCTGAAGGCCATCAGCCCTTTGTAACTGAGATCCTCTCCTGCTTCAGGCCACTCTCCCTGCTCTTCAAGCTTTGTGCAGTGAGCATGAAGCTTACTCAGGTGCTGCTCTGGTCACGTTTCTCTCAATGTTTGTACAAAACAGAGCTGTGCCCTCCTCTGGGCTCTGACCGCAGGTGCATCTGACTGTTGGATCTGTGTTGCTAGCTGGTAGACCCATGGAGGCCTCCTAGGAAGATCAGCCGACTGCTTGCAGGCTCTATCCAAGGAGCCAGATGTTTCCCATCACATAAGATGGTACTGTACTGTCTCACAGATCAAAAGATTCTTGACTCTTGTGACTGTCTTCCCAGTTTATCCATCCAAATACAGCAGACCCCAGAGGGTAATAATGGGGTATATCAAGGACGAGGTGGAGATGAACCATCCTGTGAAACGCTAAATTCTTTCCTGTTTGAGAAAAAGATTTTCTGTTGTGAAAAGCAGTTGATGGCCAGAAATTTTAGCCTACATAAGGCAGTATCTGCTTTTTTACCCTGGGAGGGCAAAAATTAGAAAACTCTTTATACAGTACTATGAGGTTTAAAAAAAGGTGCAACTAGAGCAATTCAGATTTTCCTATGTAAAATAAGACTGTTAGTGCCTTTGCAGATAGACCATGTTGTGTTACACTTTCTCCTGCTTACTATCGCAAGCAGTTGTCTCTTACTCCATCTTGACACAGTATTGACCTGTTTCCTTAGCAGACCACTGGTTCTTGTATATTTGCTGCATCTGTCTTTTGTTCCTCAAGGGGAGAGGTGGTATGTATCCTTGCAGAGCGCAGGAGCATGAGGCTGGACACGCCCGGAGGAGCAAAGCAGGGATGAGGCTGGCAGGAGCTGTGCAGTGGGGCAGAGTTGGGAAGGGGTTGAGTGAAGAAGTTGGCACTCCTTAGTGCTGTTGTCTTGCCACAGTAGGTGGAAAATGAACTTTTTCCTAGAGGGTCTTTGGGGTGTTTAATAGTAAAAGGTGGTGCATCTCCTGAGAGTTGAATGGCTCACTGCTTTCTGTTCCTGTTGGCAGGATCTTCTCATCTGCTGGCCACCTTCTCAGGAGCATCCTCTCCTCATTTATTTAAGCTCCCAAGCAATTTGTCTTCATTCTTACACTGAGATGCTTTAGGTTCCTTGAAAATTCAAGGCTCTCTGTAGGTTGATTTTTATTTTATTTTATTTTTTATATCTTGCGATGTACCTATTTTAAAAGTCATTCTGCTCCACTCCAGCAGGCTGCTTCAGAATCCACACCATTGGCTGCACTCTTGCTCCCAGCATTGACCTTTTCTGGCAGCAAGGGCAGGTCTTGACTATATATGTCTGACATGTGGTCTACCTTGATACTAAGTCCCTTAGACCAAAATCCTTTGCCTGTGCTATTTGGGAAAATGGGACTGGAGTCTGCTTCCACATGGATATGAGCTGCTGTGAAGGTAACTTGAAAGTAACTACAGATATGGGGAGGATGCAGGACACACCTTTCAACCAGCTGTGGTCAGATCTGGGGAGACTAACTTCTGTTGGTGGGATATCAGTGAGGACATTGCCTGGGGTTAAAAAGAGATAAGGATTTGTCTTGCAATTCCAGGACAAAGAATCAGTTGAAATTGGCAGGTAACTTCCTGTTTCACTTAGAGGATTCTGTTTAGTAACTTTTACATAAAAGAGTATTTGGTCTTGGTGAGTGTCTATTTAAAAGCAAAAATTAAAGTATTTGAATCAAACTTTCTTCTCCTTTAAGCAATACTCTGTGGGAAGCACTTTTGATTCTTGAGCTGTATAATTTCCCAGCAGGTGCCTGTTGTGTAGGTATCTTCCCATCACTTCTCCAAAACCAGAGGAGGGTGCTGCAACTCTTTACTTTGACCTGATGAACACAAACCAGGGAATCCCACACTGACCTCAGTTGTCCTGCCTGATGTAGAGCTAAGTGCAAGTTAAAGGCTCTGACAGAAAATTAATCCCATTAATAGAATTATGTTGTATGAACCAGAGGAAGTATGTGAAGCCAATACTCATGGTATGGCAGAAGAGCTCACTGATACCGGACCACTGTGACCTAGCTGCAGTGCCATAGCTGCCTCATGAAGCAGTTTAGACCATTCCCTACACCTTATCACCTTACGCTGGCTGTAAGCAAAGGGACACCTCTTGCACCTTACCCTCTTTCTGCACTTATCATGGTCTGGCCAAACACTGTTACACAGAACTTCCCTTCTCCCCTGTATGCTTGAGTTTTGTGATGGATTACTTTAGCAAATGGCTAACCTCATTAATGGATCTCCCTCCACTTTGTCTTTGCTGGTGTGAGGTTCGGTCATAGCTGGCTCCTAGTAAGGCAGATACAAAGACACACACTGGCTGTCCCAGCTCCAACAAAGCAATTCACATCCAATGTGGTTACTTGCCCAAATGTGAGGTCTGAGTTTGGGATTTTCTCCTTGCTAGGTGCCTCTTGCCACTTGATGTCCAAATAGTCCTTTATGATTTGGGCTCTTTGCCACCCAGAAACTGACCATTTGTCACCATGAAGCAGCTCTGCACTCTGCCCTGATACACTTACTCCATATGTGACTGGTTCAACACTGGTTAGGGAGTGGATCAGCTCAGGAGATAGTCCATGTGCATAACTGAATAGAAGAAAGGTCAAATCTGTCAGAGCTATGGAGTGGGGAAAGCGGAAGAACTGGGTAGCAAATTGAAGGACAAGTTGCATAGCAGAGATAGGAGGGGGGACCAGCAGAGAGATTCAGGTGACATGTGAAAGGGCGTCATATGGCCTAGGAAGAAGGGCTGTCCAGTGGTTGTGTTTGTGTACAAATGGGAGAGGGTTTCAGGCCTGTGGAGCATAATGACTTCTCATGAGCTTTGCTTTCTGCTGGCTAGACCCAGAGAAATTTTCGGTGGCATTGAGGAGGAGGAGGTCTTTGGCCTGGGCTGTCCACAAGGGTGAAAGAACAAGCTGAGAGGACTCCCAAGCTGAAGATGAGTGTTTTCAGCAAGGGCAGGAGAAGTGTCTGTGTGGGAGCATAAAGGAGTAAGCTTAGCTGTTGTGTTAAGTTGACTTGGGGACATTCAGCAGTGGCAGGTTCCCAAGCTTGTCTGCTCCAGTTTGCAACTGAGTGCTCGCTGGCTGCAGCTCTAGAACTAGCCTGTAAATGAAGTAACTAGAGTCAAATCCTGAGCTTGGTTTCCAAAGACTGACTCATTACACTTGTTCTTCCCGGTCTCTTCCCCCCTGCCTTCCCACATTTCTTGGGAAACTGGAGCCAGAGCCCTGTTAGCCCAAATTGAACATGATCTTAATTTATTAATCCTTAGGGCAGTTCCTATGTTAAGAGATCTTTACTGGACCTCAGGAGGATTACTCATCTGACAGGACAGATTATGGACTTGTTAGTATGGTGCCTTAACACTATTCCAACTTTGGTCCACGGAACTGGTAAAGGTGCGGCGTCCTCACATTAGGAGCTGCTTCTGGCATCACTCCTTTGGTCAGGGATTGCGTCTGACAACAGAGCTACACTGTCCAGAAGTCTGCAGCACAAACATCTCCTAACGGTTTTGGAACTAGCCCGCCTTTTAGCACTATTTCAGTGTCTCTTGTGGATAGGCATTTTCAGACAAACAATCAACCAGCAACCATATTACAAACCGCTGCTTTAGCAAGAGGGCTTGATGCAGTTGCATATTCCATGGTCTGCAGTCATATGGGGTGCGGTTTAACCAGGGCTGGTTGAAACCAGTTTCAAACATGGACTGAAATGGGAGCAATGGAGGTGGTTCCAGAAATTGCACTGGGAGGAATGTGGAGGAAACACGCACTGTGCAGTAGAACTGCATGCTAATAAATGTGAGGAAATAAAATCATTCCTTTAAAAAACAAAACGCCAAAAACCTGAAAGTCATTGCCCAAGGGAATTAGCTCATAGTGCCAGAACCACATGCGGACTGTGAGCTATTCAAGTAATGATTTTGTTTCATGACCAGCACTGGGTTGGCTCAGAGCCTCAGATCTAAATTGCTCCAAATAGAGGGTGATTAAGCTGGATGGCAGGGAGTCACTGAGAGCAGGGTGTGTGACAAATCCAGCCCTGTTCCCCAGTGGTACTTCAGAGTAACTAGCTGTCACCTGCCTGTAAAGTTTTCCTGGGCTCTGTTCATCTCTCCAGAGCTGCAGTATGGGAGTTGTGGTTCTTGGCCATGTAAGGATTTTAGTATACAGCTGGTTAGGGTTAGGAAGGCTGCCACCTCTGCTTTACAGTGTCTTCCAGGAGTCATCTTCCTTGCCAGTCCTAGACAGTCTAGAAAACAAACAAGCCAAAACCCCAAATCATGAGAGAAAACCACTAACATCTGAGAAGACCTGTGATGGGAGTGTCACTGTAGCAGTGCATAAGCAAAAGATGGACTTAGATTGAGTCTAGGTCACATGTAAATGAAAACCCCAAAATTTCAGCCCTCAGGTGCAGAGGCACGTATCCAGGTTCAAGGTTGCTGTGCATAAATTGGTACACAGCAAACTGTGCTGTGTTTAAAATCTGCTGGGTGTTGTCCTGCCTCAGCTCACTGTGGATATGTCCTGCTTTTTACTTCATAGAAAGGTGCAGAAAGCACTGGGCAATGGGCAGCTGAAGAGGACATCTTGAAATCAGTGGCTAATTGCTTGGGCAGGAGATGAAATCGCTTGCAACAGAAGGCAAAAGAGAACCTTTGCCTCCCTTAAAAAGTCTAAAGTTCAAATTAAGTCTAATCTACAGCCAGAAAACCCGGTTTTAAACACTGAGATTTACAGTAAATGAAAAAAGCTGTTTTGTATTGACGTTAACTCATACGTAATTGAATTTTTATGGGGTCACAACTGTCTGAATGTTTGTAGTTTTCCTGGAACAATTCTTTATTTGCCTAAATGAAGTGTAGAGAAGGCTGAGTGACCAACTCTGCCTGGGTGTGCTTCTGGTTTAATTATAGCTCTGTTTGTGGGGATATTTTTGCTTTGTCCCATGCTAAGAACTGCCTCTTTTCCTAACAATCACTGCCATTACTGACCGAGCCCTGGATATTTCAAGGAGCTCTGCTGCTGTTGGACTCTCCTGTGTGAACATGTGGTCCACCCTTGCCTCATATCACAAGCACAATGACTTTGTAACATTAAGACTGTGAATATCAGGTGCTCTGTGGTTGCTGCCCATCTATGCATCCTTGATCCTTGACCTCTTTCCACTCTCTTCCTAGGTTTGGATGGCTTAAAAAAAAAAAGCAAAGCCTAACAGAGTTGGTTTGTCTTTCCCATTTCTGAGACTGGCTACTTGGTATTTTTGGTTCTTGTGGTGCACCTCTTCATCTTTGGAGAAGGAATTTGTCTCCTGCCTGGCTTTGAAGACAGCTCTGAGTAGGTTTTGGTGTCTCAGTTGAAGCCATTAATTGTGCTAGCAGCAATTTCCCCATATGTTTGGCAGCTCTGTATTCACTTGGCAGCTCAGGATAAACAACCCTGTCTCCAAACCACACCATCCCTAAGCTCACTATGAATCTTGTTTCAGATGACAGGGCACCTCTGCATAAGTAGAGCATCTGACTTCTGTTGTCCCTAGGAAGCTAGAATCTCAGTTGTCTTTTAACTAAAAGGCTGCTTTCTATTCTTTTTGTAGTCTTTTCTTCTGTTGCTAACATCTGGATGAAATTCAAGTGGGATTGTGAACTTGCTGGTTTCCAGCCTGTGCAGAACTCCTACTGGAAGCCCCTAGACTGTATTTTGTGTTCTCCCTTCAATATCTGTGAAGGAAAGAAGTGGTCGGAAATTCCTCTAAGTATAGTGAGAAGTAAAAGAATATCTGTAAGATTTTTTTCCCTTATATTCTGTGACCCTCTCTTACTTTACTCCGTCATCCATGTCTACTTTGAGATTCTTATAATTATGGTAGTGAGATTTGTGCCTCTGTTTTTGCAGTATTTGCTGTATGTATCAATGTACCTATCAATCTGAGATGTGGTAATTTTTCCATTAGCTTTCCCTAACTTGCAACGTCTTAACAGATCACATTTTAGGTAGGAATAAGAAGCTTGGGAAGCACTGTAGGTTTGACAAGATTAGCTGTTTGTATAGGTGTAATGTACGATACCCTCTTTTTGAAGAGATTGGAGAAAATAAAAAGTGCCTTTTTCCCTCTTTGCTTCCTACCGAGCATTTGTTATGTGTTCCTGAAACTGGTCAGCAAGTACTTGAGCAGTGAGATTCCTCTTGTCTTAGTGCCACATTTGTGACCTGTGTCGAAGGTACAGTCTGCTTTGATGGGATGATTGTCAATCACATTTTCTCCCTTGCTCTGTGGTAGGCACTAACTAAATGACTAGGTGTGGGAGTGAGATTTGCTTTCTCTCAGTTTCTTACTGTGGAAACATGTTGAAGGAAGCAATTTACCTGAGGGCATCTAAGGGAGCTGTTGGGTTGAGTCAGGAGCCATACTCAGCTCTTCTACATCCCTCTTCAGCATGCTCACCTGAGCCCATTCTTCATTTAGTTATCTGAAACTCAAGTAAACATTACACACAAAGCTACTCTTATAGAGCTATAAAACCTGTTGTCCAAATTGACTTAGAACAGGTTGAAACCAGAAAAAGCCTGTATTTTTTACTTACACAGAGGGGGCTGAGTTTTTCTGAGCTGGGCAGATGTGACTAAGATAGTCCTGAGTATTTCAAGTACATGCTAGAGAAGTGGAAATACAGGCATAAATTATTTTTACAGGGCAGATATTTTTTTTTTCAGCTTTCCATCAGAAATCCATAATTTCTTCACTGACTTATTTGTATTAAAAATCAAAGTTTATACTGTGGCTTAGATTAGATGGAGTCCAACAAAGTGGATGGGGTCTATGCAGGAGAAGCCTAAGTGTACACAGTGAACTTAGAAACTGGGAGTGTTTCTGTGTTTACTGTTTCTTTTGTTAGACTGTAGGTTTGGAGGAATTAAATGTATGTCCCTCTCTTTTGAGTGGAAATCAAATGAGAAGTGTTTCTGTTAGTGCCTGTTAGCTATGAAGTATCACCAGTATAAAAAAGACCATCTTCAAAAGTCTGGGAAGAATAGAGCTCAGCCAAATCTTCATATAGTAAATGAGCATGGAAATTTTCCTCCAGCAAACTTGGCTCCAAGGCATGTATTTGTCTTTCCCACAGGAAAGAGGTAGGGAAAGAGAAAGAAGGGGATAAAGAAAGCCCCTTGGTTGGGGGTGGGTTGTAAAAGAAGGAAAGATACAGGAAGAGACATGATGACAGCATAGCTCTGTGGTGTAGTAGCAGAACTAGAAGTTGAATAGTTGAATTGGTCTGCTCTCTTCCTTAAGTCTTGCTACCCTGGTGGTGGTGGCAAGTAGGGCAGGTATCCTGAGTGTTGGACTCAGATGGGTACTGAAATACAGAGGAGCTCAGGTAGCTTTGCTGCAAAGGGAAACAATCAGGAGGCCTGTGAAGGGCAAGACAGCAAATACTACAGCAAAGCATGGGTAAGTTGTGTTTCATACAGCCACCCTGTAAGTAAGTTCAGAGGGAGATTGTACAAAAGAGGAGTTTGTGAGCATTGGTCATGATTGGACAGCTTGATATGGACACTGAATATCAGAAACTGGTAAGTTATGGTCAGGAAAGGGTTATCCACCCTGCTCCATCCCTGGGTGCTTATAATGTACTGTGTTGCAGATGAGATATGGGACAAGATGGAGTACTCTGTCAGGATAACTCTTGTGTTTGTTTTGCGTTTCTGGGCCCACAGTTGGGCTTCCTTTGTAGGATTTCCATGTTCCCAGCGTAACTGGAGCTTTCGGGATGGCCTGTTGGGTAGATGGTGTATTCATAATACCCACTGAATAAACCTCTCCTACAGCTTCTTGTCAGATGAAGCTGCAGTAAGCAACTGCTTGTGGTGGAGGGAAGGGAGGCCTTTGCCTTTGCTCTGTGTCCTGCTGAGTGTTTGCACATGGGACACTTCCACAAATCTTATGTTTTATTTTTGCTTTTGTCTGGCCAAAAAGGTGTGGGAAATCAAGCATGCAAGTTCAGATGCCAGTTCTGTCACTCTCGCTGTTAACCCTATGGGATCATTAATCTTTCTTATCAGAAAAATCTCTGTGTGTGCCTGATGCCCTGAGTAGTTGCATTTGGCTCTTTCAGAGGTGATCCTCCTGCCTGCTGGATGTGCTTTGGTTGAGGAGGATAAATGCTTTCTTCTTTTTTTCCTTCCCCCTCCTTCTGCATGCTGCATTCAACTGTCAGCATTCCTTTGCCTTTATCTGTGCGCTATTTAGGATGTCCATATAAAGTTGCTAAATGGAATTTTTATTGGGCAGCTTGGCTTAATAATCAAACAGTTTCCAGGCTGGTTCTGTCTAGTACTGTGTGGATCCATTCTGAGAAAGAGGGCTTGCAATTGTTTTTTCTCTTTCTGCACACTTCTGTTGAGGATCTGCTTAGTATAAGGTTAGGATATAATTCATTGCTGGAAAGGCAAGCAGAATGCTTGGCTAGATTAGGTAAGGCCTGAGTCGTATTGGTCCTAACTGGAAATTAGTGTTTTGTATCGGTGTACTGTGCAGAAAACCACAAAACGTGTAAGGCAAGTTGCCCTTGAAATCTAACACCAAAGCAACAACAACAACAAAAAAAAAAAGGCAAGAAAGATATTGTGATTGTGACTGTGTAGCAAAGAATCTTTGAACAAAACATAACTCTGAGCTCAAAATAGAATCACATAAATTANTTATAATCTTCTGTAATCAGAAGTTGCCCAGAATTCTTGATGGATGACTAAATTCCAGGAATGGAAATCAGTTAAGCTATTATAGCTTGCACCTTTGGAGCATGTGAAAACATTCCCATGTTGAACTAAATTATTTTTCATCCATAGCAAATTGTTGACTTTTATCTTTTGTCCCCAAACTAAGTAGTCATGCCTGCATTTAATGTGTGTTAATTACCAAAGACAATAAAAGTTTAAAAAGTAAACAGTCTATAAATCCTCTTTAAGATAGATGGAATTGCTCTGTGAATCACCAAGCAGGAACTCTCTGGACCTGGGTGGTTACTACTTTGCTGGATACTACTCTTGTTTGTAAAGCAGAGTTGCTCAAACTCTAGCCTAGGAGGAGATTGCATAAATGTGCTGTTGCTCAGTGAATGTCTGCTCAAAATACAAATTAGAGTGTACCGTCACCCGCCCAGGTTTTTATTGGTGCCCCTGAAGCTTTTGGTGAAGCTGGGAGACGAATTGCATCTCAGGAATTTAATGTGGTTTTCCAAATATTTATTACCGTTCTGTTCCCTGCCTGAGGTAAGGAAGAAGGGTTGTGGAAAGCTCTGTGCAAGGGGAGCACTGGGTTGTGCAGGCAGGAGACTATTTTGGACTCAGCTGTGCTGGAGATTTGCTTGCAAAATGTATTCTTCATTTCAAGTAGTGATAGTTTTAGGAGCCCTTGTATGTATGTGTCCAGTATTACAACATGATCAGACACCTTTGAAGCTGTCTTGAACCCATGTTGCCTGTTCTGGTACAGCTATGGCCAATTTTGAGAGCATGGAAGGAACAGGGTTTAGGCAAATTACCAGCCTTTAGCACTGGGTTTAAGATGAATGTTTAGCGTTGTTGAATATCATCCTGCTAAGGGGAAACTGATATAAAACCTCTACTGATGTTCTCTATTGCCACAGATGTTTTCTTCAGGTTCTTCCTTCCGTCTGAACCCTGTGGGTGTTAAATCCTTGTCAGCTGAGGACCAGGTACCGCCCTGGTCAAGGTCAGACCATTCAAACCATTGCAGAGTCTCAGCATTGGTACCCTCTGGCCCCATCTCTAGCTTTACCACCAAGTGTTGACTTGGAAAGGTGTAGTCTAACCTGTATTAATCTGTATTTTCATCTGAGACAGATGGGGAAACTCAATATAGAGAACCTTGGCTGTATTGAATGAATGAATACTCAGCTGTATGAATTTCACCTGTGTTTTGGGCTTAGCTAGTTGCAGTCTGTCTTGGGGACTGGGAATACAGTTTGTTTTAGTCACATTTGCAGCCACATTTCTTCTAAGATTTAGATACCTGAGTTAGAATGATCTGTTACTGATCTAGTTTCAGCAGTAAGTTGCAGCGTATGCCTGCTAGTGCTGATGAGTCAGCGATGCAGGATTCATGGATGGTCTGTGTACCAGAGTCTTGAGTGACTTCCTTGCCCTCTGACGCCAGGAGAAACATAGTTATCCTGCTGTAATTGCAGGGCTGAGATTGTAATTCACCATTTCAGAAGTATTGCAAGTAGTGATGGTGGAAAACCTAGGGGAATTGAGGTTTGGAAGGTATTTTTCAAGGAACAAATGTAATCCAAGCAGTTTAGTGCTATAAAAGTACAAGTATCTGAACGCTATCCATACCAATATCAATGAATTATGGATACCATTATCAATGAAGCAGTGTATTTGCTGGAATAAATTGTAGGGAGAAGGCATTTTTCAAAATCAGTATCAAAAATAGTTCCTCACAATTTCTTTATATAATTTAGGATCAAATTTTCACTGATAGAGCTCCACAGAAAGGGAAATAAACTGTGTGTTTATGAAGCTTGTCTGGGAACAGTCTTGTTTTGATAACAGTTCTGTGTAGTAACTGCAGTTAAGCATTCAGAGGTCAAGGGGAGAGCAATTAACATAAAATACCATTTTGATTGAGGTTTTTCATGGCGTAAACTGAGTTACAGGGCTTACATCAGATGACTCGCATATCTTTCATCAAAGCATTTTATTTCCTCTTTGTCTTTCCATTTAATATTAACTCTGTCTCCACTACAGTTTCTTTTTTACCAGTGGGCGGAATCTCTTTCTAACTCCGTCCAAGGTGAATCGCTCCCATCAGGAGGAGATGTGTGGTGCCTGCCAGGTTGCAGTATTATTCCTCTGCCCTGCAACTGGTTGGAAGATGCATGCTGCAGAGTTTCTGAGTGCTTGATACTAGTTTGGAGGGAACATGGCCTGTGTTTCTATGTCCATTATTTTCTTTTGTCTCATACAAACAAACAGATCAGGCTGACCAAAAAGTAGGAGTGTATCAGTGTACAAAGGTGTCTCAGAAATTTGCTTATTCCTGAGATGCTCACTGAATGGCTGGTAGTGCTTCTGGTTCTACTGTTGCCTTCCTCTATAGCGTGGCACATGCCACTTAATTTCTCTGTCCCTGTTATCCCGTCTAAGTACTATCATAGGTGTAAGTTGCTGTCTCTTGGATGTTATTTTCTGTAATGATTAGTTACCCATTTATGGGAATGAACTGTAAGTGCAAGAAAAGCTTGGCTGTGCAAATTTTTTTAGGCAAGGAACTGCATCAGTCTTATAGCTGGTGAAACCTGTCCCCAAACTGAGCCATCAAACAGCCAAGTACCTAATACAATGTAGATACGCATCTTCAACATATACACATGTACATAGTACAGCATAGAAAACTAATTTTGTGAACCCAAGACTGATTTTTTTATGCTAATGCAACAGTATTGATTATGTGAGGAGATATGTCATCTCTCTAAAAATTGCCAGGTAAACAATATGAATGCGTATCAGTGGGAACATTAGAAAGTCTCTTGAGCTTAAGTGTGGAAGACCTCAGTTTCAGGACTGTGGTTTACAAAATCCACTTTTATTGTCCAGCAGCCTTCAAAGGAGGTCACTGTTGTTATTTTGGTTTATGTATGCGCAAAGAGATGAGTTAAGACCTATGCATGTTTCTAGTGCTTAATTTGGTACTTCATATGGTTTATTCTCCCCTTTTCCCATGCCCTAAGACACTTGCTGGATTTAAGGGTCATTTCCTGTTTGCAGAATTCCTATTGACATCAGTAGGAGTGCTGTGCAAACATTTGGGGCTTCAATATGGCCTCTCTTGTCCTTTTATATTTTCTTTTTTGTTCCCCCTGCCAGCCAGCTGAATAACCACAACTATCCCTGTGCTCTAGTGATGTGGTCTGTAGTTATGTGGGCAACCAGAAGAGCTGTGATTCAAAAGGAAAATCTACCTGAAATATGGTGCCCTCCTGACACATCTGCTGTTCGAAGTCTTCTATTTCTGGATCCAGAAATGTAGCATTTTCTTGTCTCTGCTGGCAGTGACTGCATGGAGGGAGATATATCTGCTTTGCAGTTTTCTGCAGAGCCAGTTCAGAGGAGATACTGGTTGAGCCAGAAAACTCAAACTGATTTTCTTAGTCCCTGCCTTGTTGTACTTGTGCATTTTTCAGTAAGAAGGAGGATAGCCAGACGAACAAGAAAGACTAGCTATAAACTATACAGGTGCTCCATTAATCCTAATGATCCTGTCCTACCTTTGTACCGGCTGTAGGTTTATTGTACCAAATTGGTCCTGTACCATGAGCTTTTGTGCTGTCTTAGCCACTTGTGCTTAAGTTATTGGGACATCAGTCTCCTTTGTCTACTGTCAACCTTGAAGGGAGGTGTTTATTTCATAAACCAGTTAGCTGAATACTACTGGACTGGCTAAATTCCTTATGCTGAAGGTGGTGGTGGGTGCTGAAGCATGAATTCCCTTCCTGGAACTGGCCCTTGCACATCCTGCAATACCTACCCATTGCTGATTCCATGCGTCTGTCTGAAGGGGTATTTATGCCCCAGGCATAAGGCCACGTTCAAGGCCTTATGGAACAAATCTTGTATTTCTGGTTCACCAAAACACCTTACACACCTGACTGCTCTCTGCAGAACGTGAGTTTTCACCCAAATGGCTGTCTTCTGCAGAATAGCCCCTAGGCTTGTTGTGCCAGCAGCTCTTCACACACTCATTGCTTCAGCAGAAGGGACAGACGAAGGCAGAAGCCATGTGACATGAGGAAGGGGGAGACAACTGCCTTGAACACCTTAGTGACTTTCTGAAGAGTGACCAAAAAAACTGTAGCAGCCCTGCGAGACAGACTGTGATCGAAGTCCCAGCTGAGAGCTTTCAGCTGCCAAAAGACAAACCTGCCCCTCAGATTTCTGCTGTGCTTTATTGCCTACTTGATTGCTGGGAGCAAATGCATTCTGTTACCAAAAATGAGCTTTCCCTAATCAAACGTATGCTTTATTAGCCACGTAAATGCCAGCATGACTCTCTCATTGCTACAACATATTAAACACCTTGGAAATGTTTCCTTAAACTCTAGGTCAGTCTTATGAAATCCGTCTACTTGAGAATAGGAAATTGGGAGAGTTTCAAGATTTAAACACAAAATATGTAAAGGTAAGGAGAAATATAGATTTCTTTTCTTCCTGCTACTACATACAGCCTCTAATGAAGGGCCTGACCTTGCTCACACTGAGACAATGGAAAATACTTTGCCATTGTTTTTAATGGGAGCTGGGCTGATGGAGTTGATGAGTGCTAGTTTCACGGGACTGTGCAGCTTGGCTTTACAGGGCTTCAGGGGAACCTTTATTCTGTTTGTGATCATGACCCCAGGGTTTCACTGTGAATATTGGGTTCAGGGGAATCCCAAAGTTCAGAGGTGAATGTGGTCAAAACTGCTGTGAAGTAGACTCAATTCCCTTCTAGCCCCAGCAGCACGCCTGGGTTGTTACATGTCAAATGGAGGACCCTGGTATTTACATCATTCTGCCATGCAGATTATGCAGAGCTCCAGTTTACTGTAGTAACAAGCACAACTATGAACATACGCAACTTGATTTGTTGGTTCTGGGGAGTTTTTTTCTTTGTTGTTTCCCAAACATTTCAAATTCAAGAACTTGGGTACAGATCTTGGTTCTGGATCCAACCTTCAAGCCTTCCTCTCCCAAATTCTTGGCTGTTCTGCCTCAGGGTTTCTTTTGAGAAGTGAGGACTAATTGCAAAATTTGGATTCCAATCTGGATTTCAAATGTTGCCCAAGTTTAGGCATTTTCCTGTTTGTCTTTTGGCCCATTTTGGAAGCAAGTGGATTGGGATTCCAATTTTGCAGGCGTTCCCACTGTGGCTTGCTTGCTTCTTAGAGCTAGGGTTTGATTTGGGCATTTCTCAGGTTCATTGGCAAAAATGTTCACTCCCATTTGATACAGAAGTCCCCATCAGGAACGTGGATTTGAGGAACTCATGCTAGTGTAGCACTCTCAATATAAAAATGGATATATTAGTTAGGGGTACTTTGGACTTGTCTGCCGTGGGGATTGCTCTTATTCCAGCCTTTTTACTCCAGTCATTGACATGGCTGCACCATTGCAGGCTAGAGATGAAAATTCTGTTGTTACAGAAGCTTTTTGATTCTATGCTCATTTAACTGTGTAGTGGAGCAGTTTACTAGTGTACTGAGGCAAGTCTAGTGACAATGACTTGGTGTTAATGGCTGGAATCAAGTTTAATTCCCACTGACAAGGTGTCTGGTCATGTCAGCTCCACCAGTGCAGGGGTAGGTGAGCTGTCTTTCACATTTGCTAGTCAGAGTGAGATATACTGGGGTTGGGGCATGGTACAGACACCTGAAATATTGCCCTCATGTGAACCACTTTGGGTGTGGAGGCAGTATAGTGATGTTTACATGGCATGAAACCCAAGATTAGGTGGACATTCCTATAGTGCTTCCAGACCAAATCCCAGAAAGCTGTACAGAGCTGCATTATGCAGCGTAGACATGTGCTGTGAAGGGGGAAGTGTGTTGCTCTCTCACTGAGGGGGTCCCTTAGGAATATGATAACCATGGTGATGGGTCTCTTAGATGGACCCTCTGCTTCCCTCATGAATGAGGGTGAGAAAGATAACAGATCAGCTTTTTGCTTCTACGCTGGAAAACCAAAGTAATCTCAAGATGAGACTTTGTATCACATTGCTCATCTTGCCATCTTGTCTTAACAGAGCATAATTCGTGTAGTTTTCCATGATCGACGTCTGCAGTATACAGAGCACCAGCAGCTCGAGGGCTGGAGATGGAGTCGTCCTGGGGATCGCATCCTTGATATAGGTGAGACTATTTCATTATGGTTCCTGTGCAGCATTTGGAAGTGAGGTGCTGAATGATGTATGGTATATTTGCGTGTGTGTTTAGGGTTTTTTTCCTACTCTTGGGAATCCTGTATGTCTTTGGGTGGGAAAGAGATCTAGAACTATAAGTCCCAAATAGATATATCATTGGTGGCTTGGCTTTTCACATGCATCTTGTAACTGTATGGAAATGCTTTCTCTTCTTCAATTTAATATTTTTAAAATTTTAGGGGTTTTCTTCTACAGATATTCCGCTGTCAGTTGGTATCTTGGATCCCAGGGCCAGCCCAACCCAGTTGAACACTGTTGAATTTCTGTGGGATCCATCAAAGAGAGCTTCGGCATTCATTCAGGTAAGACAGAAGTGATATTCCTGTGGTAAATACAGTAATGAGATATCTTATGAAAATCTGGAGAGTTAAGGTAGCCAGAACATGAAGAAGAGAGAAAGATGCTAATGATAATATGCAAACTTAAATGACAATTATGTATAATTAGTTTGTGGCATACTTGCTAAAGCAACTTGCTAGCTATTTGCTAGCTGGTACTTGCTAGTACTTTGGAGTACTATGTGCTACACCAATGATTTTCTTTTTTTTTTTTTTTAAATAAAATAGAGGTAAAAAAGGATGTTGCTTTCCAGGCATGGGTTTTGTCTGGAGAAAACTGTTCACAACCTGGTAGTTTAGCTTGCTTTCCTCTTTCATGAGTGTTTCTCATCCCAAATGCCAACTGTCTGTTTTTAATCTGTGTGTGAGTTTTACTTAAATCAAAGGATGCTTTTCTGATGCCCTGTTTCTCTGTGGGCTCCTTGCTCTTCTAATTGTTTTGTCCTGAGGAACAAAAATGAAAACATTTTGAACTCTTCAGCCTCTCTTAATTTCTCAGGAGGAGCCAAACCCGCATGTTCAGAAACCCTGCAAATTTAGGGAGTCTGAAATTCAGATTTTCACAGCTTCCCACTGTCTCCAGAGATGAGCACAGCTTTTTGTTTTGCCAGGTACATTGCATCAGCACAGAATTTACTCCACGGAAACACGGAGGAGAGAAAGGGGTGCCTTTCCGGGTGCAAATCGACACCTTTAAGCAGAATGAAAATGGTGAATACACAGAACACTTACATTCTGCAAGCTGCCAGATCAAAGTGTTCAAGGTATGAGGTGATTTTAGCTTTGTCATCAACTGGAGTAGACAAAGACGCAGTAATGTGCACAGTTTTTAAATTGTGTAGGAGTGATGTGAGTAGTGGGGTAAAAGAAGAACAGCTTTTAACTGGATATGCTTAAGATCTTAAACAGCACTTTTGCACACAAAGTGACTTAAGGCCTAAACTGAACACAGCAATTCTAGCTAAGTTCAAATGACCCAAGTGCCTGCCACACTGAGACTTACGCCTGTCCATTGTGCCTTGAACATTACATAGATACTGAGATCTGTGCTGTGTGGATGTAATAATAATAATAATAACAATTACAATAACCCTATCAACAATTCAAACCTCGACTGGGTCGAACAGAAACCCATCAGTGAACAAAATAAATTTCTCTGGAACATAGGCAAGTAGTGCCTAGAAGGCATTGCCCCTCATTAGTTTGCAATACACATCATCTTCAGGACACAAACTGCACAAAACATGGTCCAGTTTCTCAGGATTGTTAAGGCTACTGGTTTAAGTCATTTTGAGTCAACACATTACAGTGATTATACTGAGTGTATCCACTGCATTCTGGTGCTCCTAGGCAAGTACAAGCATTTCCAAATTATTTGATTCAATCCTCCATGAACAGTGAGAATATAACTTTAAGATATTAAATGCCTTTTGCTGGTTGCAGTGGAGTCCTCCCCATGCTACCTGGGGGAGAGAAAGATGATTCCGTTCATCTCTGAAGCTCCTACTTTGGGCATGGCGGACCTATAGTTGCTTAACAAGAAGCTTTTCAAAGGCCTGTTTTCTCAAAGGATCAGCCTATTTTGGAATTGCAATATGCATCAATGGGGGATGTTAGAGAAACAGTACAGATGCTTGACTAATTTTTGTCTAGAAAATGCAGAACTGATCTTGTTCTGTATGCAGAGTCCCCATAAATCTTAAGGAGACTTTTGTGAACAAATTAGAAAAAAAATCTGTTGGCCTCTGTTTCCAAACTCATAATACTTGGCATAAGGGAATGCTTGTGCTTGTACTTATAGCCTAAAGGAGCAGACAGAAAACAGAAGACGGACAGGGAAAAAATGGAGAAGAAGACCACCCAAGAAAAGGAGAAGTATCAGCCTTCCTATGAGACAACTATTCTCACAGAGGTAAAGTGTTTTAGACACATTTCATACTACTTCAGCATGTTGGGAGATGGATATGAGAGAAAATGCAGTCTAACAGAGCCTTGGAGATTGCCTTGTGGAGACACATATGCCCAAATTTGACTGATGATTGAGACCTGAGTGAAATTATTAAATGCTCTCAGTGTTGAAGTCTATAAAAGATGGCAGAGTTTCTTATGTTTTGGAGTATAAGCCAACCCCTAACAGTCTAGGTTTAAAAAAAGCATTTTGTCTGTCTTCTACCATGCTCCTGGGCACTTGTCACAGTCCTTTGATTTCACTTGTATGAGGTATTTTCTTCAGAACTGTCTGGCAAAATCTCATGTTGGAGATGGGGCACTTGAACAGATGAATAGGCTGTCTGATTAAATTTTTGCTCTGGTTTTCCGTGGATGTGCCTGTGAGGCTACTAGTACATACTCAGAAGACTCTCACTTGTACTCTAGGAACATCTTGAATGTCTTATATTCTCATGTATCTGGTGTAGAGGTATGCATGTTTCTAGCCCTTGTTGCTGGTATTTAGATGTACATATAAACTTATCCCAGGCTGCAAAATTACTAAACAACAGGACTCAAGACAGCGGTGTAGAAGTGCTGTTCCATCTCTCTATGGGAATGTTTTGTTGTTTGATTTAGTTCTTGGTTGTTTTCTTTTCTGAAGTGGCTTGCTGGACTTCTATAAAGGAGGGTTTTTTCTTAATTTAAATAAACTTCCTACTTGTGAGATCCAGTCCCTCCCACCCAGTTTTCCTCAAGTTGCCAGGAGCAACCAGCATGTTTTCTAATTCAATGTGGTGGTTGTTAACAAGGCTCATGTGTACACAGACCTAATTCTACAGAGTTGGCAGATCCCAAACTCTTCCTGTGAGCTCTGATGCACTTTGACATATTGGATGGGGAAATATAGGTTGCCAAAGAGTTAAATATTTGCTGGTGCTTGAGGACATGATAAAATATTTGCTAGTATTTGTGGAGATGATAAAACCCCAAAGCTATGCTTGTCATCTTTGGATCATTGCAAACAAGGATACTACAGAGTATTTTCTTGAGCTCTTGATGGTGGGGGTTCCACAGGGGTAGATTTCCCCCGCTGATTACAGTGGCTTAAATGCAAAACAGAGTCATCAGTTCTAACTGGGTTACTCTGGTTTTACAGTACTGTAATGGAATATGGAGTTTGACCTATATTTGTGAAGACTTTTAGTAGCATTGTGTCTGCCTGTCTATCCTAAATTTTCTCCCTGTAACTCAGGCTCTTCAACTAATAGCCAGAGGTTTAAGCGGCTGGTTCAGATTCTGCTCTTTCACTGGTATAAACCTGAAGCAATGCCACTGGAGTGTATTTGTCACTCTTGCCTGGATTTAATTAGGGATTTATAATTGAGACCAGGGGTATTTCTGTATCATCGCTGCCTTCAGTCTGAGTTGACTTACTGGCGTTGCTCTGACTTACAGCTGTGCACACTTTGGCTCAGTGTTATTTGGGGACAGGCTTTGTGAAATGGGAGAAATGTGGAATGCGCAACTGGAATCAATCTGGCCCCCTGACAGCCCGCTTGGAGAGCGGTGTAGAAAATCCATGGCCCATCTCCTCCTCCCAGCAGGAGTGATGAGCTGAAGCTAGTGGCGTGGCAACAGCATGAATGTGGTATGAGAGGAGAATCGAATCCTTTCTTTCCATCCTTATGAAAGCATCTCTGTGCTGCCTTTCTTCCAACAGTGCTCTCCCTGGCCAGATGTGCCTTATCAAATGAACAATGCTCCATCTCCAAGCTACAACAGTTCTCCCAACAGTTTCAACTTAGGAGATGGGTATGTAACAAATAAATGCTTTATCTTTCCTGTTGATACGGTAGCTTTTGTGTACGTGTGCTTTGTGTTTCTGTACATTGAGTACTCTGGAAGAAAAGGTCAAGTACCACCCTTCCTAGAAAGAGGAAAATATTTCCCACGAAGATTTTCAAGGTCTTCCAGCCAGGAATTCCCTGTAATGCAGAGTAGTATTTCTATGTTCTTATGAGAGGTGAGCACCAGAGAACCGACCACCAGGGCAATTTCTGCCATGAATTTACTCTCTTACTTTTCTGTAGAGGTCACAGAACACACCACGTCCTGTACCAGCAAATTCCAGTGCTAGAGGCTTTCAGCCTTCAGCACTTCTTCAGAGTTGGTATTTCTTCCTTCCTTTCTGTCTTGAGGTAGTATGGGGTGTGGAATTCCCAGCTGAGTAGGATGTAAAGAAATAAAAACCAGCAAATATACAGCAGGGTCCCTGGGTACTTCTGAGTTCTCCTTGCAACATACTCTCCCCTAAGAATTTGGCGTAGGATTTCTTTTCCTCCTCTAAGACTCTGCAGCCTTGTCACTCTCCCATACAGCTTATTAATTAATCAATGTTGTATCACAAATTTTCAATGAGTGACCTCAACCTGTGAATAAACACTGAAAAGACAAAAATTGGTGTTAGTAAATTGGTTGAGCATTTTCTTCAAGTGGTAGATTATTAATTCTTTGGGAAAATCCTTGACATGTTGATCTTCTGTCTATGTTTTAGGAGGGTTTAGTAGAAATGTGGTTTTGTGTAATATAGTTAAATTGCCATTTACTATGTTTAAGCTAGCTACAGGGTTGAATTATAAGGTCATTTATTCAATTTTGGTGAAGAATCATTATTAGACAGTGGATTTATTAAGGGTTTTTCTGGCTCATAGAAATTTTGAGTTCAGCCACCCTGTAGGTCACAACTTCCTTGCTGTAGTTTAGTGAGTCACCTGTATGGAAAAGCTTGAATGAGGTCAGTAAACTGAGTTTTTCTCTGTGTTGAGTAGGACCTCAGAAGGTCAACAAAAGATTCAAGTAGAGATTGTTTTTTTTTCTTGGTCCAGATTTTGGACAGCTTTTTTAAAATCTGAGAGATAAAAGCCAAGTTGGTATTTAACATATGACAATTGAGTCAAATGGAGGAGGGGGAAGAGGATAGACATTGAAATGTAAAATTTAAAATAATTTGTTTTTTCTCTTCCAACTTTATATAATTTTTTTTTAGCAACAGTTCTCCAACCCACCAAGTGGAGCTCCTGCCTCCCAGCAATGATGTAAGTACTTGAGATCATGTTAATGTGGTGCTTTTCTTTTTTAGGACACTGGTGAACAGTTCATTTCAAGACCTTCTTATTCTTTTTGCAATGTAGCATCTCCTTCCTTCTGCTTCTATTCAAGATGCCCAGCAGTGGCTTCATCGTAATAGGTTCTCTCCATTCTGTAGACTCTTCTCAAGTTTTTCGGGTGAGTTTAAACAGTCCAATTATTTTGTCTTTATCCTCTTTTGTAAGTGCAGCTCATGCTTCATATCAATAGCATCTGCTGCTGGCCACTGTTGATGGGATCCCTGGTCTGATCTCCATGTGGTTGTTCCTTTATTCTTAGACTAGTTAGCATTTACTAAAGTAGTTTGAATAAGTGAAGATGTAAGGCAATATGTTAAGTTGGAAGGGACTTCTTGAGTTCGTTAGGTGCAACCCTCTGCTTGAAGCAAGTCTTCAAATACTTGACTACTCTCACAGTGACAAAGTTTTTCCTTATACTTAATCTTTTGTCTGCTGCCTCTCACCCTGTCCCTGTGCACCTTTGAGAAGAGTCTGGCTCCATCTTCACTGTACCTTGCCATTAGGTATTTGTACAGAGCAGTAAAATGGTGGAAGAGGGAACTGTTAAAGACATTGAAACCTTGAGGAGCCTCTCTTGGACTTGTAACCTGATTAAATAACCTGGTGAACATGACAGAGAAAAGCAGGCTGCTTAATAGCCGATGTTAAATATCTAGCTTGTCTCTGAGTTGGTTAGAATATCTTCCAGTGCAGCACTGCTCTTCTGGCAGCTTCTAGCTCTCTGTTTCACAATGAATGATTTTCAGTGCACATCTCTCTGAACTTGCAACTTCTCTAGGCAAATCTGTCTGATTTAACTTTGTGAATTCTTTCCCCCTGCCCTTTCCTGCTGGCCATACATGCATTTTGGAAACTAAGTTTGTTTAACTTCTGAAAAAAAAATCAATTTGAAATATGTAGGTGCTGACTTACTGAAGATGTCCAAAGAAGATTTCGTTCAAATCTGTGGGCCTGCTGATGGAATTCGGCTCTTTAATGCAATCAAAGGAAGGTTTGTACTACTTCCTTCCTTTTTTTTTTTTTTTTTGTTATGGAAGCATTCCTTGGTAATTTTGGTGTTAACTAAAAGTTGTCCTGAAGATGTAGCATTTAGACTTCCTTTTAACACTTCAGAGAGGTCATCTCAGATGCTGGAGACTGTAATGGTATTCACAGCCAAGCACAGCTCAGAAATGTTGCCGAAGTCACACCTGAGTTAAAAATGGAGCATGATGTGGTTTATTTGCTACCAGCTGATAGCTTCCATCCACTTCATATGAGACATGGCCTACAATACCCTGTGTTGCATCTCTGTCACATGTAACAACCAACCAACCCTGGAGCCTCAAATAATTCTTAAACTTTCTTTTATTGCAATAACATCATAAATTCTCCAGCTGGGCAGGATTCAAACTAGTAAAGGCAGGTATGATGAGCTGCTTGGCAAGTGCTCAAAACTTTATTCTTATCTGATCCTGAAGAGATTGAAGTACTCTGTACTATACTACCACCTCCCACAGGGCTCTTACTAGGCCTCCTAAGACTCTAGTTGCCACCATCAAGACCATCCCTTAGTTGGTTATCTGTGCAGAGCCTGAATGTTTCAATCTCTGTGTTTCTAGCTTACTGGAACAATTTTAGATTTACTAAATAACTTGCCACTGTTTTTTAATAATCCATAGAAATGTAAGGCCCAAGATGACAATTTATGTCTGTCAAGAACCAGAGCAAAACAGGTCTCATCTCCACCAAAAACGAGAAAATGGAGATGGCAGTCTTTGTGGTAAGTTTTTATGGATTTTGTTAAACACTTCTCTGGTGAGAAAGCTGCTTTCTGCCTGAGTTCCTGCATGGGACAGCTTGGTGTCCTGCATGTTTAAAGAGGTCCTGTTTGTCCCAGTTCTGATACTTAGATTAGTTGCAGGGTTAGAGGATCCAACTTGTGCCATCTGCAAGTTGGGGGAGAGGTGCAACTTACAAGCTATCTGCAGAATAGCAAAGTGTCTATTTGGTTTTTAATAGGAACCATAGTGTTAAAATCTGTCTTCTCATCCGCAATTTGCCTTAGACTATAGCTTGTTTGAAAATATTCTGGGAAATTGAAGGTTTATGTGTCTGAGAATCTCTATTAGCACCTCTGAGAATAAGGTTCTAATTCTCAGAAATTCAAAGCTTTTGAGGACTTGCTGCTCTTAACTATCCTCGATGATATGTTGTAGTCTTTAGTTTGTACCTGTATGGTCAGTGGGATAAAATCAAATAAAATACCACCTTTGAGTTACATCATATCATGTGTTTTAGTGTTTAATTGGATCTACCATAAAATTACAAAATTAGTGAAGTTCGATTATCCAAAAATATTAACATCTTTATTGTAGGTGGTTTTTTAGTGCCCCATTATAGAAGTTCCCATTAGTCCCTGTGTTTTATCTGGGTAAAAGTGACCTGTGCTTTATTTGCCAACTGCGTCCAAATACTGGGTATTTTTCTACAAATCATTAAACTGGATATTTGGGGGCTACTTTAAAGGTACTGAGCTTGTTTACTTGCTGTCAAGATTGGAACCTTGATCTTAAACCCATTTGATTGTTGATACTGAGCATCTTGGTGTTGTCTATAGTTGCTATTCTGTAATTACGCTGTAATTACTTTCAACTTGTTGCAGTATATCATGCAATCTTCTTGGAAGAATTGACCACGCTGGAACTAATTGAAAAGATTGCAAACTTGTACAGCATTTCTCCACAGCAGATAAATCGAATCTATCGGCAGGGACCCACAGGGATCCACGTATTAGTGAGCAATGAGGTAAGGGCTTAAGGCAAACTCTTGCCAGAGCTGAAACAGTTGTCTGGCCTCTCAAGTTAGAATGCTCTTTTAAATTATGAAGTGAATCCTCAAGGAGGCTTACTTAGAAGCAATGTTACTAATTTCAACAATTTAAAGCAAATACTTAGAGCAAATCATGCATGCATACTATTGATTTTGGTGTGGTTTTAAGATCTTTGCTTTGTAAAAGAGAGGGTTTTTTTGAAAGCAAAACAACAAAATTGGCTGTCGTTTTCATGTCGGTTGCTAAACAAATTCTGAAGTGAGGATCTAAAGTAAGAACATTTAAGATTTAATATGTAAGTTTCCCGAAGAAGGCAAGTTTGAAAATTAAGACGATTAGTCTTAGATCTTGGCCAGTGATTACAGCCACTAGGTCAGAGTTAGTACTCTGTAAGTGCACACTATGGTTTCATGGATCTCTGCTAGCTGTTTGTGTCCCATTATATGATGGCTTTGTTGAGTCTCCATTCCATCGAGTTGCAGGTTAATAGTGAGTTGCCCTTCTTCCTCTTTTGCCCCCCACTAAATTACTTACTCATTCATGCACCAGAATCACTTAAGGGGCTTCATTTATAAGAAACATTGTTAAAACAAATGAAGCAGAGCGTAGGTCTCAACTGGAGCCTAAAATTAAGGCTGTAATGCTTATTCCTAAAGCCTCCTTGCTATTTCAGCCTGATTAAATCTGAAACCTTGATGCTTTATGGATGTAAAGTGCTTGGAGGCAACTCTTGGTAGGGGAATTGCCTGAACCAGCTTGGGTATAAGGCTTTAAGTATTTATTTAAGTCAATTATTAACAATGTCTATTGCTTTTTTAAATAATTTTTTTCTTGTTCTAGTACTATAGTGGCAAGAGTGAGGCACTCTATGAATGTACTTCATGCATGATTAGGCACAGACACATAGACTGGCTAGTGAAGTTTGATTTGCGGGAGCAGGGGGTGGTTGTTAAGACCGAAAGAGAATAGGGAGATTAGTCTAAGTTGAGAAGGGTATTTGGTGTGTGAATTTACAGTTGGAAAGTGCCCTACTTGAATGATATTCAATTGCTAGCAGAAGGCTTTGCTTAAAGCTAGATTTTCTGAGTTGATCAGTGAGGTCCTGATCACCTTCCTTCCCTCCTGCACAGCATCTACTCCAGCTTTATGAGACACCTTCTGAAGGTAATTCACCTCCTCTGTCCCACACAGGTGCTCTAAGATGGGAGGAAACATTGACTACAGATGCAGCTTAAATGGCTATTTCAGACTGGATCTGAAGTCAGCTGAATCTCTTTAATTAGGGGTCTCGTAGAACCTGCATGTGTTCTGAAAATCCAGTTGTTTCTCATGAATAACTCAACTTTAGATACTGATCTTGCTTCCCATGATCTGCCTTGCCTCTCATAGTACTTACATTAAGATTCCTATGTCTTGACAAAATACAAACAGGTAAATTATTCCTGCAAGCACAGCATTTATACTGGTAAAAATAATGAGGTGGACGCTGCTGAAATGACTTTATAGTAACAATATTCCTTTATTCAGTAAGGAGTCTGTCTCTCAGGGCTGACCACCCTTTAGATATTATCCCAGGTGCTAATGTAAGCTCAGCTGAGCTACATGGTTCAGCTGAATGTGTATTACCATTGTTAGATTTTAGGAGGACTGTCTTCATCCAGTCTAAACTAGTATGTCTTCACTGAAGGCAATTAAGAGCATGCCGTTTAATAGACTAGGTGGAGTGGTGTAAGAACTTGCAGGATCAAGAACTGAAAAAAGGATGATAAAATGCTGAATAAGCCAGATCAGTACCAGGCAATCACTTTAGTATAAGCTTCTCTGAAGCACATTAGCAGCTGCAAGGACCTTAATTGATCAGTTGTGTACTTTAATAATCTTATGTGTAGGGTTACTTAGATTTGTGTAGGGCTAAACACCAAATAACTCTTGATAACTCTCCTCTGAAGTCTCTACTGGCACTGAAAGAAAGTTGAATTAAATTGCTAAAAATATTGTGTTTTGGCTTCTTTCCTTCTGCCCTTCAGATGGTGCAAAACTTCCAAGATGAATCTTGTTTTGTTATCAGCACATTAAAAGGTATGTATCGCTGCTGCTATTACATGTAGTTCTAAAGATCATTTCTCCTCTCCATTGTACTAAATGTTACCATAAACTCAGCGCTGTTATTCTGAAAAGATAAGTAATCTAATTTGATGTAAGTAGTTCTGTATCTGTGCTGTTTTCTAAAAGCAATGAAAAAATGCTTTTCATTTCTTTGTTACAGCTGAAAGCAATGATGGTTACCACATCATTTTAAAATGACCATGCTGCACAGAAAGACTTTAACAGCCTAAAATTTAGTGCCTCACTGAGATTGCTACAACCTAGACTGGAAACATGAAGAACCTTCTGGATAAAATGCTCCTATGAACTAAGAAGTACGAAACAGCTTAAGGAAAAACTTACTTTTACAGATATACATTTTTATTTTTGGTGGTGCTGAGAACATCCTCAAAGCTTGTACACATTTCTTCTTCCATCCCTTCCTCTTCAGTCTTAAAAATTGTCAAGGTTTCTGTGTATTGCTTAGAAACATCTGCCTTGTGCTAAAGGGAAATGAAAGATAAACAAAACCCAATTTTCTAGACCCCTCATGGTTGGGTGGATTGATTTATTTACTGTTCTGAGTGCTCTCTTCGTTTCAGCACACACCCTGTTGCTGATGGACATAGGCTCCCTGGGGCTTCTCTTTTACTCTTTGAGGTGGAAGACTGGGGGCTACTTCCAAAACTGGATTGGGCAATGCAGAGCATGGATTTGGTGCCCAATTCTCACTCAGAGTGTCAGCCTTGGAAGCCCACACTTAGCTGCTTTCCACCTGTAGTTGTGCTCAAAGTCCAGAGGCCTTTATCCATGCTGATAGAGCTTCTGTAATACCAGTCCAACAGAACAATTTTGTAGGGTTCCAGGAGGAACAGAAAACCCGAGGCAAGCAGTTCACTACCATATTATGTCTTCAGCTTTAGAATAGTCTCCTTGAGTAGAGTATATGAAAGCTTTCTGAGGAAATGTTTTGAACATTGAAAGTTACAGAGCTCATGGTGAATTCATACTATGGATTTGTTCTACTCTGCAAAGCGTTGATTAAGTGCTAACTTTACTGTAACTGGGAATTAGATTGTGATCTTAATGATTTTTCCTCCTGTTACTCACTGAGTAAGTAAAACTAACTTTTGATTGAGTCCAGGTGATGGATCATACTTGCTGCTGCTTGTATTCTTGCTCTTTTGCTTTTGACTTCTGTTTCATATACCTGCAACTATGGTCAACTGCAGTCTCCCTTGGCTTTTTGGAATGCCATCCAGACTCCACTAAGCTGAAAAGTGGCTTTCACTGATGTCAAAGGTGAACTGGATCACACCCTTCTTGTGTGTATGCAGTCATTTCACTGTTGGAAGCTAATTAATAAGGCTGTTTCCCAAATCAAATGTCCATATAGCATCAAATTCTGATACTTGAACATTTAATTTCATCCTGAATTGAGATGGAAAGATGAAATACCAAAAATTTTCTTGGAATGGAAATTTTTTAAAAAATGAGAAATTGTCAGCTGGAAAATGCTGAATAAAATGTTCTAGCCTTTTGAAATGGAAACATTTAATTAAATCCATTTGGCCCTTAAAGCAGCATCAGTCTGAGCTACTGTTGCAGACCTCAGAAATTACCATTCAAGTGCCTTGTGTGCCATGTCTCCCTTGGGGCCCAGCTCTTTGGCTGAGTTACAGATCCCATGATGCTCTTACTGTGGGTTAGTCAAAGGGAGAATGCGTCATGAAGGCTGGAGGGGTGCCCAGGAGCCCAGCCTTCTGGGAAAGAGAGGGACATGTAGCCCATGAATTACGGCTCCCAGCTGACACTGGAGGAATTCAGACAGACACGAACTGATATTTTTCTGACAAAAATGATGTGTTTCAAGTTTTCCCAACAGAAATATAAAGCAAAATATTGAGAAAAGCAACCTTTTTTTTTCTTTACAAACATCAAGTTTTGCACAAAAAAACCCACCCATCCCCACTGATTTTTTTTTTTTTTTACACCAAAAATAATACTAGAATAAAAAATCGTGTTACAATGGGAAAACCTTCAGCCAACTCAGCTAATTGAGTAACATTGCCTACTTAGGCACGATCTTGCTCAACTGGTTGTCCTGGATGCTCCATGAATTGCAGTGTTTCTCCAAAAAGGATGCCCAAGCTTTGGGGCAGGGTTGTTCCTTCCCCTGAAGTGAAGGAGCTTGAAGCTTCTTGGTTGACATCCAGGCTGTGTACATGAGGAAGTTTTACATGGTCTCCTGGAGTGAGGAAGGCCAGACATAAGGGCTGGGGTGAGCTTTGTGTGAAAGATATACTCTTGTGTGGAGGATAGGAATGTCATCTTTTTGAGAGGAAGGTGAGGCTGTGCCAAGCTGCACCTTGTCTTGGTGCCTGTGTTGCCTCCATGGTTCTTCAGCCTGCTCTGCCCTGCTGTGCATGTAGTGGTGGGCAGCTGGGAAGACCCCAGCCTTGGACACTGAGGCATACAGGTTGTGGTCACACAGTTACAGCTGCCTTCCAAAACAGGGTATAAATTCCAGTTGTTTTTGTGAGTAGGTGGGATCAACATGCCCTTGCATATCGGGAGCTGCTTGGCTTATTTAGTGCAAGGTGCTTTGGAAGATGTATGTTGGCTGTGCTTTTTCATCATGTTTTGTAATATCGGCCTAATATCTGGTGTGGCTGGTGTTGGCATGCAGCTCAGAGAGGTGAATCTGACCTTATGAGAAGAGTTTAAGAGAAGACCTTGGAGTTGCCAGAAGTGTAGCCCGTACTGTATCCACTCATGTGTAATAGACCTGTAATTCAGGGGACACAGCAATACTGGAACAGCTGTGTGAAGAAAGGATAGAGGTAGCTACGCTCACAGAGTTACTGTTTGCTTATTTAGAAAAAAAAAAAAAGTAACATAACTTGTTCCTGATTATTTAAAAAAAACAAATCTTGCTCATAAGCAATTACACGTAAGACTCCTCATGGTGTCCCAGTAGCACGTGCTTCATTGATTTGGAACAAAAATAACTCTTCATTAGGGCCTTGTTAGATTTAGATTTTTAAAAATAAAATAATTTTGTACTTACATGAGGGTGAATTTGACTATATCACCTTTTCCTTTCTATGCTGTAAGAAGGTATACCAGAGTAAACAATCATATAGATTATAAATGTTGTCCTACTGGGTGGGCTCTACTGTTTTATCTATATTCACCTGTTTGTAAAGCTGTGTAACTTTAATGTGTGTGTAAGTTCTATGTTTACCTGGCAGAGTAGTTCTAGACCTTTTTGAACCTCTCTCGTCCCAGTAGTAATTTGCAGGACAGCTAGTTTGGTGTCTAGGGGAATTTTGAGTTACTTCACCTTAGAATCATAGAATATCTCACGTTGGAAGAGACCCATAAGGATCATTGAATCCAACTCCCTGCTCTTTGCAGGACTACCTGAAGCTAAACCATATGACTAAGAGTGTCATCCAGATGTTCCTTGAACTCTGACAGGCTTCATGCCAGGACCATGTCCCTGGGGAGCCTGCTCCAGTCACTAACCACCCTCTTGGTGAAGAACCTTTTCCTAATGTCCAATCTGAACTTGCCCTGGTGTATCTTCATCCAATTTCTTTGCATCCTGCAGCTGGTCACCCCAGAGAGGAGATCAGTAGCTCTTCCTCTGCTGCCCCCCTTGAGGAAGGGGTAGAATGAGATGCATCTCTGGGTGTTAGGAAACAGGTTACACCCTTTTCTGTTGTTGCTTGATGTTGCATAACCAAAGGGGGGTTGTACATGGGCAAACTGGCTGTGAACCATTGTGTCTGAGTGACTAGTGCAAATGGTCAGAGCAATGTTGTGAGGTTGGACTGCTGACCAACCTTCCCCTCTGCCTCCCAAAACCATAAAACCAGACCCTTGCTTTGTTGAAATTGGTGAGTTTGTCCATGAAGGAGCTAAGCAAAGCCCTCAGGATATACGTTAGTGGCTTATGTGAAGAGGAAGAGATATACACTTGTCTCACCTCTGTAAGTGGCAGGTAATCTAGGTAACCACTTAGATTCTCCCTGTCATTCTAGAGGATCTGCCATCCCTGGAGAGGGGATGCCCTATTTGCAGATGTGATAGCCTCCAGAAGGAGGCTTTTGTCTCTCCAAGACTGGAGGAAAAGTACATGATTAGTCTGGGCCAGATGCCTAAGTTCTTGATAGGCTAAGGGCAAGGGAGATGAGCTATGCCTCATCTGAATATCCAAAAGGGGTTTGCAGTTACTTTGCTTTTAAGTGCCTGTGACGTTTATTCTTGCCTTTTTCCCCCCTGTTTTTGCTCCTATTTCTTTTTTAAAAAGTAACAAATGAAACCTTTGCTCAAAGTGATTTAGATGAGACTTTTTTTCAGCTCTCTAGGTGAAATTTGGACCTTTATAAACTCTGAGTTTTAGAATTACAATGAATAGTATGGTATCCCAAACTGTCCAGCTCTTAGCTTGTATTTTCCGTGACAGCCACTATAAGTAGAAGTGGACTTGCTAGGGATTAAAAGGTACAACCAATACATAATTGAAACCATAATGACTCTAGCCAGTACTACTAAGTTCTTGTCAGAATTGTACCGGCTACCGTACTCCATTATTTCATGTCGCAGCATTTTCTCTGGCAATAAATTGATACAGATCAGTTTACAACTCTGGTGGTGGTCTGAGAACTCATAGAAATGTCCATGATACGCAATTTTAGGGCAGGGAAGGGGCAAATAATCTAGTGATATAAATTCACACCCTCTGCTTGAGGTGGTAGAATTGGTATTATTAAAATTAAAGCTCCTGCTTGGTAAATTGGCTAAAATAGAAATAATTCCATCTGGAAAATACTGGAGTTCACATTGTCTTGCTGTGAAATTTTATGTGTTGAAGTTTCAAGATTTGCAGGTGGTAAAAGGATTCTTGCAGTTGTGAAGTCCTGAATGGCACTCTTCTTACAATGTAACATATACATATTATGCGTCTATATATACACATACATACAGTGCTTTATCAAACCATATATGTGCTGAGTACTTGTGCTCTTTTGGCTTTAGCTGGTACTCTGCTTTGTTTAATTGCGGTTCAATGTAAAAGACTCTGGTTGATCAAGCTTTGAAACCCAGCCATTCCTTGGGTAGAAATGTCAAAGTCCGTAATAACAACTGTAGGTGATTTGGACATGGCACACTTGAGTGATGTAAAATTGATGAATTCCTGCAATATAAATCCCAGGCTTTGGTGAAGATGAGCATAGTCTTGCACTATCACTGCAGTTCTGTATTGCAGCTTCTGAAAATTAGTTAAAGAGAACTAGTTTGCCCAATGCTTTATAAACTAGTAAGAGCTACTCCCTAAGCTGACCAACCGTACAAAGATTTCCCTAGCTTAATGTTGTATTACTTAAGCATTGGCTGTAATTCTAACAATCATCTGGTGGATGACTGGGACAGGTTTTTTTTGTTTGCTCTTGTTCTTGACTGTTCTCACAGAAATGCTCATATTTAGACTGTAGCTTCTCTCTCTCCTTCAGTTATGAAATGGTTTAACTTTATGCTGCTAATAGAAATATTTTCTTAAGATTATAAATCTGTTTGACAGCATAGGGTACTCAAAATGGGGAGTGTTTGTTTGGCCTTGGTCATTAGTACTGTGGGTGAATGGGAGAAGGTAGACTGGAAGTGTATCTTAACATTCTTGCCTCTATTTAAAAAAAGATGGGTTAAACTGGTGCCTAATTTTTCATGCATTTCTGATTTGTACTTTTTCTCTTTTCTCTTTGCCATTCCCTCAAAATTCTTCTGCTCCCTTTGGGGGCAGAGCACATTGGTGAGCAGCCGGTGTGTCCAACTGTTTTAAGTAGCCTGCTGTTGTCCCAGTTTGCTTGGGGTGAGTGTTTATCTTTCAAAGAGCTAGGGCAGTTACCTCTCTTCACTGACAATGCAGCCATATGAGAAAGGCGATGCCGACCACCAAGTAGGTGTGATGGGCAGGGGGAGGTGGGTTGATTGGAGGCTGAGGCATACCAGTTGTGAGTAAATACTGCCACACTCTTTGTCTTTTTGTTTGTTGGTTTTTGGGTTTTTTTGTACATGAATAATAATTAAAAAAAAAAAGCATATTTTGCACTGGCTCTTGTACTGTTGTGCAGAAGAAATCTGTATCTAGAATCTGTGCTCCAGTCAAAATGCAAATAAACTTGTTTGTAAGAAGCATGGGTTTTGTCTCTACTTTGCTTGGCGTGGTTGGGCTCAGGAGAGCCTCAGCATCAACTCCTCCTCAGCATACAGCTGTAAGGTACTGGGTACCCTCTCAAAATCAGTGGGACTGGAGTTTGCCAAGTGCTGGTCACAGAACATCAACCATAGACAAATGTCCTGCAACATTTTTAATTTTTTTTGTGTTGGGACTCATTTCACTTCTCTGCAGTACAATGCAGTGACCAGCTCATATGAGGAGAAATGCCTAAATCTTACAGAAGCCGTGATGATGAGCATACGCTTCAATGAGAGCACAAGCTATATTAGATGACGATTGACTTTGGTCTTGCAGTGCTCAAAGGGTATAGGTGTACCAGAGCCTGATCCTTGGTGACATCAAAGATAAGCAAACAGTCCTTCCTGGGAGCAATTCCCACTTAGCAGCTGTTAGACACACACTGGAGAAGAAGCAGTGAGGTTTGGAAGTGGAACATTCACAATGGTTTGGCTGGGAACACTTCAGCATACCCCAAGTGTTAAGCCGTAGATCTAATGGCCATGGACTTGCTGTAGCAGGCCTAGAGAAGGGCCACAGAAGTGATCAGAGGGCTGGAACACCTCTCTGACATGGACAGACTGAGAGAGTTGGTGTTCAGCCTGGAGAAGAAAAGGCTCTGAGGAGACTATTGTGGCCTTTCAGTACTTATAAGTGACCTAAGGAAAAGATGGGAACAAATTTTATAGCAGGGCCTGTTGCAATAGGACAAGGGGAAATGGCTTTAAACTAAAAGAGGGAATATTTACACTAGCTATAAAGGAGAAATATTTTACAACAAGGATGGTGAAACACTGAAACAGGTTGTCCAGAGAGGTGGTAGATGCCCCATCGCTGGAAACATTCAAGGTCAGGTTGGATGGGGCTCTGAGCAACCTAATTTAGTTGAAGATGCCTCTGCTCATCGCAGGGCAGTTGAACTAAATGGCCTTTACAGGCCCTTTCCAACCCAAACTATTCTATGATTTTATAGTAACATATGTGTTTGGGAGGTTGATAGATGTTCGGTTTCATTTTCCAGTTGGAGAAGACGGAGTCCAATTTGCAAATAGTATCTTCCATCAGCCAAATTTGACATTAAGGCAAAGGAGATGGAATGAATATACTACCATGCAAGGGTGCCTCGTAATCCAAATTTCAAACTGCTCACAGTTTGAAAGCTTGAAAGCAAGCAGCTTCTTCCAAGAGCTATTTGACCTCAAGAGCAATTTTGGTTCCTTTCTTTTGTGGAAGAAGTATTTGAATCACAAAACTAGAAAACGCATTATGTACTTGTGTATGTATCAATTCATATGCAAAGTATAAGAGCACAGACAACATTCCTTGAGGATGATGGATGAGAATTTATTATTTTTCCCTTACTGGTGACTCAGGCCTCCCTGAGAAGAGAAAAGGGACTGTCTACTCTAGTTTCTTTTAGCTTAAAATTTCACCAGGGTTTAAAATTAAACTATCTGAAGCTGGATATGGTGAAGTGTTCAACTGCTTTGTGCTTGGGTTAGGAAGCGTTGTGTCTCACAGGGCTGCTGGGATTCAAGATGGCTTTTTCACCTTCAGCATCAGTCCAAATCCTCTTGCAGGCAGCAGCAGGGGAGCTGGGTGGGTTGTGCTGTGATGGCAGGATGCTAGTAGGCACTCAGGAGGCCGAGGCTGGCATTTGGGCTCTCCAGGGCTGACTAGAGGATGCTGAGTGGGTGAAGCCACCCGTAGCAAGTGCTTGGTGGCTGTATGAGCCCTGCCAGCTGCAGGAGCCATCTCTGAGGCCCTTGAGGACACAGGTGAATTTCCCTCTGAGGCCCCCAGGTGCTGTGTGAGCATCACATGCACAGGTGGTTCCCACTGAGCTCCACAAACCCATGAGCTGGCAGGAATTGCTAAATGCAAAAAGGAAAGTTGTTTATTTAAAATTGCATAATAAAAGGGACAGGGAAAGGGGTAGTGCTACACAATTTAATTTCTATGGGTAACACCAAGAGAAGCTTAAGGGAAAGACTTCCTAGGGAACATACCCGGAAGTCGGCAGCAGCCGTAATTAAGACAGGGTGGGAGCTGAAAAGAGGTTTTCATGAATGAAGAGAGCCAAGACCTCAGACTGCAGCTGCTTAACCAAAGCATTGACCTAATCTTATCTAAATCCTCAACAGCAAACAAACATTTTAAAATTAATTTTCCCATTTACAAAAGAATGCAGTCTTTTAGTTAAAAGGATTAGTCACACTGTGGAGCAGTCAGGAAAATATCATCCCTCATACTCTTTCTGGAAAGAAGCTAAATGCTTCCAGGCTTACCTGAGTAGGAAAGATTTGACACTGCAATAATTTAATTTTTTTTTAGCATATTACAGCAGAAGCTGGTTGTCCCAATCAAACTGGAGTTTCAGACAAGCATAGACTTCTCTGCTCCCAGAAATGTGTGACCCAGGGAAGGCAGGGCAGCCACTAGGCTTTGGAGTGCACCAACCTCTCACATCTCAGGAGGAAACAGAGGTGCCAAGTTCTATGGGTCTGCCTAGGAGAGCACAACAGGCTGTAGTGCCTGTCTTGGCTCATCATACACAAAAAATATCCTTCCTCCCATTTCTTGGAGAGCAGTGATGCGAATCAGGCTCTACATTCAATATTATGCTATGCTGGTAAGTTACAGCAACAAATCCACTTTGGATCCTGTTGAGTAAGAACAACAAATAGAAAGCTGGAAGCAAAATATGTTTTAAAAAAACCAAATTAAAACAGTAAAAGATGGTACACCACCACCCTGGATGAAGCCGTGTCTCCTCCCTAGGTGATTAGTGATTTTGAAGTTCCAGATCACCTATGTCCTTAATGTTGGGACTTGTAAACCAGTATTTGCCTGCACCCTGCTGTGGACATGGATGCACAGGGCTCTGATTTATCCTTTTTACCTCTGAGGATGCCTGAGAGATATGTTAAAAGTGCTGCTTATTATGAAAATATATGCACTTTTTTTCCCCCTTTGCTATGTATTTTTTTAATCCTAAGATCTTCTAATTTTGACTGTAGCAAATAGAGCTGCTATCCATTTTACAGCCTAAAAAGCCTCAGTTCTGATTTCACTGATATTATATTATAAGCAAGTATGATAAAGCTGGAAAATAAGATTGATTAGCAGGAATCCCAAGTTAGCCAAGCACATTAGTGACTGAGGAATCATTTTCCTAGGGTGAAGATTTTTTTAAATGCTGAGGTTCAGACTGCTTTAGAGAGGAGACATGCTAGAAATATTATGTTGGATAGACTCAGGTAAATGCAACATTAGGAGGAATTTCTTCTTGGAAGTGTTTTCAAAGCTGAGCATCTCCCAGAAGAAAGAGTTTCTGGATGATTGGTGGCACTTGGGGAATTAAGGTCTCTTTGAAATCACTTAATAGTTTAACCTATGGTAGTAAAATCAGAAAAAGAAGTTGAGTAAAAAAAATGCAGGATGAAAAATATGGCTGAGGCTGCATGGCTGGAGTAGCCTGGGAAAGGAAAATTCAGTGCGAAAGCATGGAGGTTGCACAGGTTAAGCCAAGTGTGTGTTTCAGCACTGCTGTCCTGAGGACAAAGAACATTGTCCTGGGCAAAATTATTCCAGAACTGGCCACAGTTTCCCTTTTCCAACATATTTACCTCATTTCATGTTGGTGTCTATATGGCCACGACTTTTGTTTCTTGAACAGCCATGGTTATTTATTGTCACACGTGTGGCCTGAAAGAAATCAAATAACAACATGGGGATAAATTTGCTGATTGTTGAAATAATTAGTGTTAAAAAAAAAAAAGAAAAAAAGAGAGGAGTTCTGCTTTGTTTTTTCAAAAGCTTTGGCTCCCTTTTGGCTCTGTCAGTCCCTGTTGATGCAGCATCTGAACCATGTCTGCAGGACTACCTGTTTCCAAACAAACATGACTGCAGCCACGTTGCTGGTGTCCATCTGGGTCCAGCTCCTGAGCACCTTGCTCAGAAATATTGACAGTGTGCTCAGGGAGACACCTCTCTCCGTAGCTGTTTAAACTAACAAAGTGAATCTGCAAATTTTGTAATGAAGGTGGGTCGAAGTGTTTTGAACTACCAGCCTCTGCCACTTGGCTTGGGTGCCTGGATAAAGGCAGTCCACGCCTCTTAGCTGGGCTGTTCTTCTTACAAGTTTCTGGAGGACACCGTGTCTCTTCACAGATGATACAGGGTTTTTCATGAAGTAATGACAGAGTAGCCATTATGCTTCATGATGGCAGCCAGTGTGTCCCAAAATAATCAGAGGGTTATCTATCAGCACCCCCAATGTTATTCTTGGTGGATAATTGTCTGACTTAAACACTGGCTGCATTGGAAAGCATGGACAAGCAGTATGAAGCCCACCGAAGTTACTGCAGCAGTAGGAACAGGGGTGTGATGCTTTAGTACTGTTTCTTGTGTCCCTGTCTGAACTGGAACTGAATCCTAGCTAAAGAACTAGAACTGAATCTCCAGCTCATTTGCCAAGGGGAATTCAAGCAAGACCACCACCATTAGTTGACGGTGACTAAGGCAAGGAAGCAACTTAACTTTCACTTCAAATCCAACATGAATCATTTTTAACACCCTGAGGACAAAGTGGCAACAAACTGTTGACTCACTTTGAAACTCAGCTGACTGGTAGCAAAAGGCTCACTAAGCAACCTGTGGGAAAAGGAGCATTCACCCTCCCATGTTATTTCTGTGGTCATGCCGTGCCCTTTGTGCAGCTCAGAAACTACAGAGAGGTGCTCAGCACGAGGGCCAAGAGCAGGACGTGATGCGCTGTGGCCTTGGCTGAGCATTGGTGGGTCACTACAGAGGGAGGAGGGACCACCATAGTCCTGCCTCATATGTACAGCTGAGTGTCTCTGAACAACAGAGAGGGTCCTTCTGTTTCTTTTGAGAGTAATGCAATTTTGTTTTGGGTTGGTTTTATTCTGTGATTTTCAGTTCTCTGTGGATTATGGTCACTTACTGGCCAGCTACAAAAGCAAAGCATTTGAGATTATGAGCCTTTTGATTCTTCGAGACTCCCACTTTAAAACAATGAAACAATTTTTCCTCTCTCCTGAATGTCACTGAGGGGCATTAATCTGTTGCCTTTCAGGCTCTCACACCCAAAGATGATGTTCCTCTTGGTCTCTCTCAGAGAGGATATCCTAAAAAAACATAGTTAAATGCAAAGACTCTGAGCCCCAGTGGTGCAAAGAGGAGGATCAGGAGCCTGAACCAAGCACCTGTGCCAAATATAGGTGTCCATTAGGGCTTGATGGCTGTGGAGGAGAATTAGCCAGACTGCCCAGGTCCACCAGGCTCCACAGGAGGGGGACAGTTCATCAGCAGGAGGGAAGGGCCATAAGGGGTCCTTTTAAACTTGATTTTATAATGAATTCCTCACAATATTACAGCATTATGGAAGTCAGAAAACTCCAAAACATTAGATCCCTAATGAAGTCCTGACCAGTTGCCACCGATCCTGGTTGAAAAAATATAGGAATATTTATGAAGGTGAGTTCAGATGTAGAACAAGAGATATTTAAGACAAAATGCATACATTAAAAAAAAATATTAAGTTTTACTTAGCACCCACTAAGCACTGGAAGAATGGTAAGAACTTAAACATCACGTACACTACTTAGTTAATAATTGACCTGAATACTGAGATCTTTTGTGACACTATGTGCGTTGTCTGTAGTGTCTGTTTAGGGTGTATAACTAAGTGTAAGACAATTTTAAACTTGATTCTTTCTGTAGAGATTTATAGCTGAAGCCAAGATAAGCCATTAAGTAAAAAGCTAACAATGCATTTTGGTAGTACAAGACACTAAATCCCATCTTGGCAGAGCTCTGAACCCCTGAGTCTCTGAATTGTGAACTGGAGTCATTTCTCAGCCATTTTTCCTGTCACCTTGCACAGGTGCCAGGTGGGTGGAGGGCATAGAAGTCTCTTATTAGTAAGTGCTGGGGAAGAAAGATGGCCTTAATTAAGAATTACACTTTTTAACCTGCACATTTGGCTTTTTTGGGAGGTCTTGAAAGGCAGCCAGGACTGGAAAACCCCTTGTCACCAAAGCTGGAAGCATATTCCTGGGAGATGCAAACAAGCCAGCAGGTGTTTATGCAATTTTTAATTTCCCAGATTGTTCCATGGTGGGGTCAGCCTTACTACCACAGGGCCAACGAGCCCTTTCTGCACCTGGTCAGGGTACCTGGCTTTATAAATTCAGTCACTTCCCTTCCAAGGTGGCTGGTGGAGAGGGCCTATTCCAGGTGAGTGGCTGAATTTGTGTGTTGTTAACCTCTAGTGTGTACTGTACTGCTTGCTGGGCTTTACTATGCTCCTTAAAAGACTGTACCAGGTCTCACTGTGTGAAATTCTCTATTGCTTTCCTCAGCTTTAACAGTATTTCCCCCACATCTCTGTCCTCCTCTCTCATTTTATTGGGAGCTAGCAGTGCCTAGCCCATGCCAGCTGTACTACAAGGCTTTGCCATTTTAGCAATGGGTGTGACTTCCTTAGGAACGAAGCTAATGGTAGCTTGGAGAAGTTTTGTGAAGGGAACATCTAGTGATCTTAAAGGTCTTTTTCTAGTGAGTGATAGTCTATCTGCTCTTTCTACCTTGTTCCTTAAGAGTCTGTGTGAACTGAGGTTTTGTCTATCCAGTCATGTAAACAAAGCAACTCATTAATTTTTCTTGTTCAGAGTAAATCCCATCTCATCCTACCTGCTCAGGGGACAAAAAATGGGCACATAGGCAAGTAGCTTTCAGACCCTCAAGCTATAAAGCCAAAGTTGTGGGGGTAGCCAACTGTATTGCCTGCTGCTGTAAACTATGCTGATCCCTCCTGATGTGGCTCACCTGTGGGTCTTTGATCTATTACCAGCCCAGTGCTGGTTGTGTAGTTCTTGGCATTGGTGGGAGCTGCAGAAGGATACAATTAAAATAATTACAGGCTGGTGATTTTGCACTCAATGAGATAATTACTCTTGCAAACTGGCAGAATGGATGAAACTTGCTCCCAGCCTTAATATCATGTTTCAGTGTCTTGCCAGAATATGTGATTGACGTCAACCTGTGATTGTGACAAATGCTAGAAACTCATAAGCTCATAAAATAATTTAGGGTGGAAGGAGTCTCTGAAAGTCATCTGTCCTGGACCTTGCTTAAAGCAAAGCTAGTCTAAAGGTTACTTGGTGTTGTGTGGGGTCAGCAAGGGCAAGCCCATGGCCACTGCTAGCCAGGAAATCATACCAGGAATCATAATGTCCCATTCTTGCCTCAGATAATCTATGAATACACTCACTAAGAAAAGCTTTTGTCTTTCCAGTGTTGGGTGGGAGAAAAGTAAAATAACAGAGGCGTGCCAAGCCATAATTATCTTTCAGTTCATCCCTTAAGAATGACTATTTAAAAATTAAATTGGGATATATTTGTTTACTTAATAATTTTTCCCAGCAAATAGAAAGAATATAACTTGGCAACCACTGTCTACTAAGTCTGGCAGTTCTAGTGAAAATCCAGTTGCTAGCTAACCTTATAACTTGTCACAATGGAGCTGAATTCATACTAATTGCAACTAAAAATCAAAGGTTTTACTTGCTAACAGTATTGCTTCACAGTGACAGGTGGGGATGGCAGTGCAAGGGGTCTAGTGGGCTTTAAGCTGGGGTGAAACTGCTGTGGATTAGATACGTCATCCTGCGTGGAGGTCTTCTTGCCTTGCATGTGCTGTGGTGCAAGGCAGCATACATTGCATTTTGAGCAGCTTAGGATACCTGTGTTGAGAAGATATTAAATCTCCAGACTAAGATCTGTGCTGCAAATTTCCAGTTCTGCTCACTTGCTCTGGTATCCCATGTGACCTAGATGTGAGGGGGTGCATCCCCTCAGCTTTTATAAAAAAAAAATAAATTATATGGTATGAGAATACAAAATCAAGAGGACAAATGGCTGCAGAGTTGGTGGGTATCCTTATCCTTAAGTTACAGGGTTGAAGTAGATGAAGATGTAAGTCATCTGCCTTTTGGTGCTTTTACATTTGAATGGAGAGGCTACAGTAGGCAGGACTCTACCATGAAACCAAGTTAAGTCTTACAGGCTGAGTCTGGCTTATAGGCTATAAGCACAAGAAGCATCAGACGGTGCCTTCATGCCTTTCCTTTGATGAAAACCATGACTGTCCTGTTTCCCTTCAAAAAAGGGGTCAATTCTAGCAGGTACTTCAGCAGTTTCCTCAATCGGTTGAGTTGTGAACCATGGGCTCCCTGTTGCGAAGAGCCCTGCCCTAGATGCAACACACTAATGATCGACATGGGACAGAACCTAGGAAGGTGTTGGCCTTTGAAAGACGTAAATGTGGACAAAGGAAAAATCTGATGATAATAAGAAAAAAAACTTTATATATGTGGGGTGGTTTTTTTCCATTTCAAATCATACCTGACACGTTTGCGGTTGCAAGTAGCTCCCATCAACATTACTGAAGGTCTATGGGTTCCAGGGTCTGTGGTGATGAAATGTGTTTTGGATTTGGACCCTCCAGAGATGCCAATTTGGACAGTGGTGTATGTCTCCTTTTTGCATCTCCTGCTGTTCATACAGACTAACTAATCTAGCTTTTTTTTCTACTTAGAATTCCAACTGATTTCAAAGGGATGGCATGCAGGAATAAACCTGAGCAGCTGCATTGTGAGCTCTTTTAGTTGGAAACCTTCTTTTGATCCCACCTTAAGTCCAGAGCTAGCAAATTGAACTTCTGATCCATTGATATATAAATAATTCCACGTTTCCTTTTCTGAAAGGCTGAGTGAACAGCTTGCTTTCCAAAAGATGTAAATAATATAGTGACATAAAGAACACTTTTTTGTGTGTCTACTTCACTACTCCAGTGGTAAATTCTTTTGTGGAAATTAATTTTAAAATTCCCTTAAACAGTTGACCTGTGTTTGATATGGCTTTTGAGAAAGGGAAGGCTTCTTTCTATTTCATAGCTGGTATTTTGGTTTTTTTAATAATCTATATTTAGGGGTAAAATACCACTCAAAGCTGTGACTCAAAAATTGGTAAATTTAGGTTTTGCCATTCAAAAATACTCCTGCCCCATTTCCAAAATGGGATGTTCTGACACAATTCAA